>OX401878.1:4032960-4632960 GCA_947859175.1 Gandaritis pyraliata
GACCTACAACATACCAACTTAGTAATTAGACTACAAATCTATGGTACTCATCCAGTGAACGAAAATGTCGAAAGATCAAATTCGTTTGTCCTTTGCGCGTCGCAAACGCATAGCGCAGCGCGTCTCGTATTCATAAATGCCTAAACTTGACGTCGTCAAATTTCAATACGGCTTCATAAGGTCCTAACCAAAATGCGTACCCGCGGGCACCTAGGTAGGTAAAAAACATTTTATGACTCATTTGAGATACTTACTTCAAAATATTATTCATGTTTTTAGCAATTTCTTTTCTCCAATCCCTTCTCTTTTTTTGTACTGGTTATTTCCTATTTTACTTTACTTTATAAGTAAAATTATATTTTACGTATCTACGTAGGTAGGAGTGCGAGCAAGCGACGCGGGTTCCCTCTTCGACTGCCGGAGTTAGACTGAATCTGAGCGATTGCGACGTCTCACGCGCAATATTTGAGAACTTAATTTCTTAAAATGCAAAAAAAAACATTTTAATAAATCTAAAACATATGATGTACGTGTATTGCTAAGTTGAATTTATATACAAAGTTTCAATAGTATAGGTAAAGTATTGACTGACTTCTGTGGTTTCTTAGATTGATTCAGAGGGAAGTTTGGGATTTTTTTCTATCGAGAAAATTTTTAGTAATCGTGTTTTCACATCATATGATGTATCACAAATATTCTCAACTGTAATATATATTTTTTTCAAAATGATTGATTCAATACTTTTAATGATATGCGGGATCAAAAATGAGAGATTGGGGTACTATAAGCTCTTAAAAAGAAAAGAGGAATCATACGAGCAATTCCATTTCGTAATGACTGTACATTAAGTACTAATTTAGGTGATTCATGCTTTATCACATACGGTGGTGATATTGTGGTGGTTAAAGAAATACAAAGTTTTTCAGAATCTGAATATCATTCGTATAGTTTGAAGTGTATTTGTTTTTCAAATAAAACAGATTTTTATACTGAACCGATCGAAAGTAGTAAATTAGGTATATATAAAGTCTGTAATACATACAGAAGAAATATTAGATTGTCGCATTTACACAAAAAATGTTTGCTTTTACCTAACTTTAGGGATAATGATGGTTCCTTTGTATGTATACCCTTTGTCAGTACGAAATTGCACAATTAGGAAGATGAGCGTATTTTGCTTCGCTGATCCTTCTTTCGATTATGTATCATTCTAGGATTTGGCACACTGGATACATAATGCGGGCAGCGTTCACTTTGACCTGACCGCAGACCGCATCCAGTGTGCCAAATCCTTCTATCTACAAACTAGGGAAATGCGAGTGTCCACTTCACTTACATTATATGCATGCAGAGAATTAAGGATCTTGATACCGCTCTCCTTATAGAACTTGTCGTAGGTAGGACTCATCGCAAGTGCCGCAAGTTATTTTTTAGCATTAAATTGGCTCGTTCAAATCAGTGGTTCACTCACATAGTAGGTTAAGTGTAAAATACTTGCGAGATTAGAAACTAAGACAAAACTTAGGTTGGTATCATATTATGTAGGTAGGGTAGCATTCAACATGATTATCGTTTGGATCGGTGACCGTGATAGCGTTTGTAGGCGGCAGGGCCTGCAACGGGGTGGGCCACTACCTCCTGCCAGTTTACTTATTGTAGGTGGTAGGTAAACAGTAGGCCCAACCAACTTGGTTTCACAAAGTTTAACTACTTTGTGAACTAAATAAAAAACAAAATGAAAAGTTCTATTGATTGAGTTGACTGTAGACGGATGACGGCAGGCCACCAACTTTTAAAAGCCCGATTAACCCTTAAGGTTATACCGGTTCCCGCCATCGCTTAGCGTAAAGGTGGCCGGGGTTCTTTACCCCCCCATTTTTCTATCTTATTTCAATGGCCCTGCAACATGGTGTCCGAAACCTCTCTTATCTTCTTTCTGATCGTTTTGTAAATAGATTGTGGTCTTCTTCGACGGTGCTTTTATACAAAATAATATGTAAATATGTACGACGAATCTTTAAAAATAAGATAGGTACAGGTCCACCGAGTTTTGTCTTGTAAAATAATGACTGTAAAGTACAAATTCAGGTGATTCATACTTTATCCAGCGCTGATATTGTTGTGGTTAAAGAAATACAAAGTTTTTCAAAAAAATAATTGCTAGCTAATATTTTTCTTGAAAAACATTGGTAAAAATGTATAAAGCACATTTTTACCTCACACTCTTGGTTCCATAGATAAAGTTAATTATATTTATGGGTAGGTACTTTAACCTTGGAGTGGTCTTGTTACACCCTCGCATTGTGGCTTATAAGTTTAAAAGTTAAAAGTTAAGTAAGTTAAGTTAAGTTAAAAGTAGCTTAAAAGTTAGCTATACTTTTAACAATGATAGAATTTTTTAATCGGTGTTGTAGTTCTGAGTCAAATAACTCCATCAACAGCTGTTTCCCGCATTGGTATTTTATTTAGACATTGCCGTCATGTTTTGGTTTTTATATAATTAAAAAATATAAAGTATACCTACTATTTATTGTCAGCCTAAAATTTTACAATTATGTAACTTGGATCTGAATTAAAATTGTTTTCTGTTATACAGGGTGTCCCACGGCCATGCCACATGGAGAGAAAATATGTTAAATAATGTAGATAGAAAAATTTACTGAAAGAAGACTTTATTTTGATTTTAAAAACAATTTAAACTGTATTCTTATTCAAAATTATTAGAATGCAGTTTATATTGTTTTTAAAATTAAAATAAAGTCTTTTAGTAAATTTTTCTATCTACATTATTTAACATACTTTCCCTCCATGTGGCATGGCCGTGGGACATCCTGTAGAAAGAGCGTGCATTACATGTGACCATAACAATGTATACTTATTCTAGTATATAATCTTTTAGTGTGCGTAGTGGCGCATTGTTATATGAAACAAGAAATTAATTATTAAAATTAATAAAATTATGCTGTAAAAGGTTAAATATGTGACAATACTTACTAACGTGCATACATGTGCGCTCTAAATAATTAATTAATATTATGTGTACCTACTTAAAAATGTTCCATTCTTTCTGTATTTTCTCTATATAGAAGAAGCTACTATTTTATGAATAATAAATATAAAATTAAATATATTTAATGTATTTTATTTTAGTGTTTCAGATTCAATCCTTTTCTACATTGGCTTCACGTCGGGTTTCACACGGAGAGACCCTACCGAAGAATGGATATCTACGGTGGCTTTACGTTTGTTTTCCTATCGGAAGTCCTACAGTAGAATGAATACGTTGGCTTATATTATTCTCCTTATGGAAGCCCTACCTATGTAAGAATACCATTATCTACGGTGGCTTTACGTCGTTTTCCTTACGGAGGCTCTACCAAAGAATGGATATCTACGTTGCAGGTAGATATCTATTCTTTGGTAGATCCTCCGTACGGAAAACGACGTAAAGCCAACGTAGATAATGGTATTCTTACTTAGGTAGGGCCTCCATAAGGAGAACAACATAAAGCCAACGTATTCATTCTACTGTAGGGCCTCCGATAAGAAAACAAACGTAAGGCCAACGTATTCATTCTTCGGTAGGGCCTTCGTCAGGAAAATAACGTAAAGCCAACGTATTCTTTCTTAGGTAGGGCCTACGTAAGAAAACTACGTAGATATATGGTATTCTTTGTTAGGTAGGGCCTACGTAAGAAAAACAACGTAGATATATGGTATTCTTGGTTAGGTAGGGCCTACGTTAGGTAAACAACGTAGCGCCAACGTAGATATATAGTATTCTTTATTAGGTAGGGCCAACGTAGAATTCTTTAGTAGGGCCTCTGTGAGTAATCTCTACGCTTAACCGACGATAGAATGTTTAGTTAGTAAATGGTAGGTTTGTCATCCCTAAAAACAGTTGGCCCGACAGAAAGGCCCAACGTAGCACCAACGTGGATTTACTGCATTGTATTCAGTTGGATAACACTGATGGGCCCAACGAAGCGTACAATTGTTGGCTGTTTGTTGGGCCTTTGTCATAGATGGCAAATGGTTAGGTTTGTCATCCCTAAAAGTAGTTGGCCCGACAGTAGGGCCCAACGGAGAGCCTACGTGGATTTACTGTATTATCTTTGGTTGGCCTTTTGTTGGTTAATACTAGTTGGCCCGACATGGCGGCCCAACGTTAATTCTACCGTTGGACCTACAGTTTTTAGGGATGACAAACCTAACCGTTGGCCAACCACTTTAGGGACGGAGGCCCAACGGTTTGCCTACAAAAAATGCTACTAGGGGTAGGTCTAATTCTAACCGATCCTATAATAAGCCACGTTCTGCGCAGTTAGTTTTCAGATGGGTGACCGCTAATGGAATTTTCACCGCGTTTTCTAGGTTTTTCTTATGAGAAAAAGTATTAGAACTACCTTTTATAACAATGCGTTAACTCAAAGAGCAAATCCATTGAGGACGTGTTCTGTGAAGCAATGCACTGTGGTCCATCACTCTAACACGCAACGGTGTCAGATGGGTGTGGTAATGCACCGACTACCATAGAGTCTAATCTAAACCGGTATATTTGTTGAAAGAATACTTATATAGGCACCTACTTTTTTTTTTGTAAATACATACTTAGGGCGGCTTGCACCAGAATCGCTAAACGCGTTTATCTCTTAAATAGTATTTAGCGGGTTGTCAAGTCATATAAAAACGTCAGATTTAAATCGATTTAGGTGTTAAACACGTTTAGTGATTCTGGTGCAAGCCGCCCTTAAACTTATACTTTGTAGTAATACCCGACAAAGTCCGACAAACATCAATATTTGCCACACAAATGTTTGTTCTCAGTGGGGATCGAACCCACGACCCATTTAAAACGATTCAGATCCACTGCATAACTTTTATATTCTATATTCCAGCTCGGCGCCCTATTCAGCCACAAGGGGCATCAGTCCCACGGCTGGGAAGCACCCCATCACACCTGGCAGCCTCCTCAAAAGGAAATCCATCTCCACATACACAATGGTCAGCCAATTACCGGACATGATGAACATACGGCTTATTGTAAGGGTATTATGGTTTACTAGTAGTTACCCGCGACTTCGTACGCGTCTACAGTTTCCGTGTACATTATATTATCTGTGCGTGTACCGAGCGGATACTTTGAGAAACTTGATATTACACCTCATTACACCGAACTCGTGCCTACTGGAATGTCAAACGCTAGTTGTTAGACCAAAGAGGTAGTACTACGTCCTGTCAAACTGACGTGACATGACATGCATGACAATTAAATCCTCTTGCCAATTGGCGCTGCTAATCCTTTTCGTTCATTTTATCCTGTAGATCCTGTTAATTATTCGAGATAAAAAGTAGTCTATGTGTCAATCCAGGTTACGAACTATATATATGCCAAGTTTCATCCAAGTTGGTTCAGTAGTTTAGACGTGATTGAAACACAAACATCCAAACATCTAAACATCTAAACTTTCGCATTTATAATATTAGTAGGAAGGATAGGATAGGATTAGTAGGATAGGATTTTAGCATAACACAATGTGGATTGTTTTTTTTATTTTGCCCTCTATGCTCTATGGGCAGAATAATGTTTTTAAGTTGAAAAAAGAATTGTGGTGTTTATGGTAGACTCAACGCCTCTACCGCGTTTTCTTCACGTTGATTAACAGCCGGATGTTTCAAAATGTTCCTTGCACGTATAAAAATAAGTTGCATTTTACTTTGAGTGTGTGTAGACGATGATATCTAGCGTTTTGTGAGCTCTATGATTAGCCGTGGCTCTACATTTCGCTTCGTGCTGCCATCTATTGACAATTAACAGACATTGTTTAGAGTTAGTGCCATCTATCAACGAATAGCAGAAGCAATAATTTGGTACCGAAACATGAATACAGATGGCGTGTTACATGTTAAAACCACAATAGATGTCGCTATAACCAGATTTTTGTTTTTTTTTTAGCTGGATGGAGCAGAAATGGGGTTCCGGCTGCAAATACTTTAGACTCAAAAAATATTAATGTAGTTTTTGAACCTAATTCAGATGGACCGCAGACTATAAGTACGCCTTATGGCAACTATATTAAGGTTCAATCTGCCTTGCCTGCGCCGATTGTGGTAAAACGCAAATAACTTGCTTCCTAACCTATGCCATTTCGACTGTATTACTTAGAGAATAAGCATTAGTATCGTAGAGCACAAATTGTAGATTATTCTTTTTAGAGCTAAGTTTATTTATACTGCCATCTATTGATGAGTAGCAGAACTAGAGAATGTTACCGTTTTACGAATTCTATATAAGGTAGAGTGGTATGTAGATAGATAGATAGATAGATATGTAGAGCAAATTTTATTAAATTATTTTAATATAAACGTTGTTTTTTCTTTACCTTCCATTCCCTGACCTTCACAATCAACACAAACAACAGAATCGCGGCCATTGGCCGCGATTCTGTTGTTTAGCAACTAACTAGTTAGAAATCCTAAAATTTTCTAATTTTAGTTTAGAAAAACCTAAGAGTTATTCGGATGGTGCGTCCTACCAAATTTAGAACATCGAAATACTTGATTCTGACGTTTCTAAATTGAGTTCACAGATAACATAAACCTACATAAAACACTCGTTCATTTCATTCACTTTTCCGCTACTCGCCGCTAGATGGCGCCCTATTGTCTATGGTAAGCAAGTATTTCTTGTTTTTTTTTTGGCAGCATTGCCAGCGCGAGTTTGTTTTGGTAAAATTTTGGGTAATTTTGGGATTCAGAGTATTATTTCCAGGATGCGTCTTTGGATTTTTTCAGGTTATTTTACCACTAGCTGTTATTTGTGACTTCGTCTGCGTGAACTAGGTGTTCTCGTGCTTGGACTGATATACTTTCTTGTGATAAACATACGAAATGCTGCAAACTCTTCAAAACGAAATATTCACCCTGGGAAAACTTGGGGAGAATGCGAAACGGTCATCGGGCAGCCCTTGTTTTGTTTACGTAGGTATTTTAATTTTTCATTTGCATTGCAATTATGTGAAATCTGGTGATCGCCTAAATGCCTAATGCAGCAGCCTTCAGGAGAACCGCGTCGAAAGAGATCAAACCCTAAACAAAAAGATTGGATGGTGGAGAGACTCACAAACAAAGAAATGGCGCGAGGTACGTAACCTACCGAGATGTTACATTTTTATGTTTGTTTTCAAAGACGGGTCCAAGATAAGTAGGTAGGTACCGACGACGATCAGTGAGCGAAGGAATCCGCGCTGAACTCAGCGCGGCGCCCGCGCTGCCTCCACTGTCCTGCAGTTCAGGTTCTGCATCTGATCTATTAGACAGGTACCTATAATCTATGTAGCTGCCTATTTGCAATAGCCCTCTGATGGTTTAGTCTTTTTTCAGATAACCAGGCAGATGCAAGGACCAAGGATTTTAGGCGATGCTGGCAGGGGAGCTCAACTTACTTAGTTGTAGCAGGACAGTAGAAGAGTAGCAGCATGTAAGTTACATTATTTTATTTCAAATGGCTTTAGCGACCTAGAAGTGGATTATTATACATTATTATTAATTACTACGGTTAACACCAATTACAATAATTAATTAAATTACACACAGGCACAAAAAGTCAATTAAATACATCTAATGATCTAAATTATGTCAATGTTAATAAATAATAAGATTAAGATTATACATATTTAAATTTGTATTTGGTATTTGTAATGAAAGCTTTGAATATATTTTTGTACATTGGTACAGATGAGATTTACCTATCGTTTTATTTTTTCAGGGAACACCTGAACCACCCTATGCTGCCCTCTATGGACGCGGAAAGCCCGGCACCACCTAACAGCCCCCCTCTAGTCGTCGCTGTCCATCAACGGAAAGCCCTCGCTTAGAATACTTGTGTACTTTGTTACCTTCTTACCTACCTACCTATAATTATTATGATTAAAAAAAATTATGCAAAATATGTAGTTTATTAATCTCCTTTGAAATTATTATTAATCTTGCCTCATGGAGGAAATCAGTATTGTGCTCATTTTTTTTTTAGACACCTCTTGACGTGTTGACTAAAATTAGCTTGACATTTCTAAATTTACACATAAATAACCTAAAATATTGAACAACAGAATAGCAAAATGGCTATTTTTGACTAAATTGAGTAACTAACCTAAGTTTAGAGCTGTCACTTTAAATTTAGGTTTAGGATGGTACCAACAGAATACGAAATCTTTTTTTACGTAATTTTACATAGAAAATAGCCTAATTTTAGGATATGCACACATCAGAATTAGGCCCATTGTCGTCGCTGTATCGTATCATCTCATCCTTCGAATTCCGGGTTCTTAGTGTCTTTACGTCCGAGGTCCGAGGATGTTGATTCTATCCAATTTATGCAATTTTTATTTTTGAGGTTATATCTATCTATGTAAATAAATAATAAATAAACCTATCTATCTATACATCTAGTACGGCTTGCACCAGAATTACTAAACGTGTTTAACAGCTAAATAGATTTAAATCTGACGTATTTGTATGACTTGACAACTCGCTAAATACTATTTAAGAGTTAAACGCGTTTAGCGATTCTGGTACAAGCCGCCCTAATCTATTTCGATGGCTCTACCTAAATTATTCTGAAAATAACGGCTTAGTCCAGAAACCCCCTGCGTGTTGCCGATTTCTGGACTTTTTGTCCAAATCCTCTTATCGAGCCCTACAGACACTAATTTTTAATTATGTTTTACTTAATTTAATAATTTTTAATTATGTTTTGTACTTTTTTGTGCGCTATGTAGAAAATAATAAATGTCAAAAAAAAAGATCTATAGATTTTCATATTCTGCTGCATATATATTGTAGCCAATCAGCATCAATTCAGCATCGCCTCAGACACAGATTATAGCGTAGTTTGTAAGTTCTCATGTCAAGGGTAGCCACTTGTACAATGACGTCACCAGTGCACCTAATAGATACAAGCCTAGATAGATTTTATTTAGTCGATTCTTTTGCAGATAACTTTTATGAGTATACGAGCTTTTGCCTGCGACTTCGTCCGTTATCCTGTTGATTTTCCGGTATTAAATGTAGCCTATGTGTTAATCCAGGTTACGAACTAATATATTCCAAGTTTCATCCAAATCGGACCAGTAGTTACAGGATGATTGAAACACAAACATCTAAACTTTGACATTTATAATAATAGTGGGATAGATAAATATTTATACAGTCATTGATTTTTCGAACACAGATTATAGGTATACCTAATTCGTTGGAATTTTTAGTAATATAGTCGTTTTTTTAAATCTCTATTCGAGTTCTACAGGATTTAACACAGTGATGACTCATAGTGTTCGCTTCCTCACAAGACACGTCCTCTGTGAGGCAATATATTCTTATAAACAGTAGGTTATAGTTTATCCTGCTACGAGAGACCGGACTCTATATTCTATATTCACGTATATATTTATTACCCACATACTTACATGTATTAAATCTTACCTCACTAATATAGTTGTCAAAGTTTAGATGTTTGGATGTTTGTGTTTAAATCACGCTGTAACTACTGGTCCAATTTGGATGAAACTTGGAATAATATAGTTCGTAACCTGGATGGATATAATACGCTATTTTTAACCCGAAAAATTAACAGGACGAACGAAACGCGAACAAAGTCGCGGACGGAAGCTAGTATAGTTATAATCTTATTATATCAAGGGCAACGAGTCTGGGTTGAATCTAAATAAATATAATGTTTTAGAGAACGGTTGGTGTTACGCAATTACATAATTAGCCAGTGATACTGTGTATTAGTTGTAATTATTGTATTCTGCAGGGGTATTCCAATCTCAGTTGAACTGCAAAGTTTTAAATCATGGTCAGTTCATACTAACTCATAGTTATTCTGTGACTAAATAGTGACATTATGATGTCATTTAATTGGTTTTCACGGATATTTTACTGTCAAGTGTCTAAAAAGAATGATCTGAAGAAATTACACTGGGCAGTGAAATATAACTTGACAGCAAAAGATACGGGGGCTGAAGTATTTACAATATTTACAAAATACAATAGATAGCTCTCTGATCCAAATGTAAAGTCTAGTCACATCTAAGTCATACTAGATTTTATAATAATTCCTAAAGTCATTGTGGGATTCGAACCCACGATAGTCTCCTCCACACGTGGCTTTTTTAAATTACTTAAAACATATAGGTACAAAATATTTGAACCATACAGACCTAGCATACAGAGCTACTATTAATTTATACAATTTTATAATAAAGATTAAAGAATAATTTATTCACAACCTTAAATAAAATAAACAGTTTATGTAGGTAGCTACTTAGGCCAATATGTTCCACTTTTAATTACTTAGGTATAAGATGCCTGTGAACGTTATATAAATCAAAGTTATTATTTAATTAAATTTTGTGGGTAGGTATACAAACAGTAGAAGAACCCATACCTTCCGCGCTAGTAGAAACTGTGTTACGGCAATACAATTAAAGAAAAAGAAAGAAAGAAAGAAAAACCATTTATTCTGAAACACACACACAACAGCACAACAATACACTAACTAACTTATAAAACTACTTATAACTAACTAAGGTAGTGGTGGGTACGTACACCTGAGGCAGGTAACCATCAACAACCGTGTGGGCAAGATGGGGTGCAAGATGTCGTCGTCGTTGTGCCGGTGTGCGCGGGAGTCAAAACAATTACAATACAATACAATTTTCAGATGATAAAAAAACACAGAGAAGAAAACTATGAAATCTTTCATAATTCATAATATCTTTATTTAATAAATTTCAGGTGTGATACAGGATCTTAAAAATAGCATATGTTTCACTAAAACCTGCCTTTACAGGCGTATGAATAAGTAAAATAAGTATATTAATAAATCATTCTCCTTATAAATTAGTCCTACCTATATTTTATAGTCAAAGAATTAACTTAACTATATTTAGACATATTCCGCCATCATTGAAGTATTTTGTTGTGTAAAATGGGAGTAAACGTAACCTCTATCAGGCTATGTCTGAAATGTTGTAAATACAGACAAAGCCAAGGAGAGGCTAGGTCAATATCCCAGGCAGTTGGTCAATATCCCAGGTGAGAGGTCAATATCCCAGGCAGTTGGTCAATATCCTAGGTGAGAGGTCAATATCCCAGGCAGTTGGTCAATATACCAGGTGAGAGGTCAATATCCCGGCAGTTGGTCAATATCCCAGGTGAGAGGTCAATATCCCAGGCAGTTGGTCAATATCCCAGGTGAGAGGTCAATATCCCAGGCAGTTGGTCAATATCCCAGGTGAGGGGTCAATAGCCCAGGTCGAAAGTATGCAGGCTGGATGTCAACTTCTCATTTTCTCATGCAGCGGTAGAATTTTCCAAGTTTCAGGTCAATATTCTTGATTTTTGCTCAATATCTTAATTCAGAGATAAATATCCCAGGTTTATAAATAGAACAACCATAAAAATTGTACATAAACTGGTGATAGGTTCTTGTATGTAAGTCCTTTATTGTAGGAAAAAATCCAATATCTAGGTCAAAAGATTTTAAGGTGAAAGGTCAAACTTACCTATGTAGACTTCTATTACTTATGCTTTTAACCAACTAAAAATAATACAGCATTGCCTATTAAAAAACAAAAAAATAGGTATTGTTGCCAACAAAATATAGTCACTTTAAATGCACTAACCTACTAAGTAAGTACATATTTGTTAAATTAACAAAAACATAACAAAGACATCACACGGTCAACGACTTTGGAGGTCAAAAACGTTCTTGTGGTTAATTTAATAGTTATATCTACATAAGAAACTACTTAAAGGACAGGAAACTCTACTAAAACTAATAATATACTAATAAAACATTTACCTAACTAGAAAAATTATTCTAGGTACAATCGCTTGAGAATAGAAAATGTATGAAATAAGTTCTTATTAGTTAATTAGGTAAGTATAATTCAACAAATGAAAAAGGAAGTTTCATATTTATTTTAATGACTCACATTTGCTATGAACTCAATTATTAATGATAAAAATTCCACCAAAAATAAACAAAACTTCAAGAAAAACAATTTCAATAAATGAGCCGAATCCACAGATAGACATTTTTTATTCTTTACGTATAATATTTCCCTTAGATATTATGCTCATATTTTTCATACATAAGACATCAACGCGCTCGAAACGATGTTTATATTGTTTTAAGCAGAGGTTACCATGTAACGTCAGGTGGGCAATCGGCTTGGTCCATCACATAATTGTAGAAAACGTACCTAAATGGGACTTTTAAATTTGTGTGAAATAAATTGGAATAACGCGCAAAAAATTGTCCAACATTGAATATAAATTATTAATTTGAAATTAAGTAAACGGTTTTATTAATAGTTTGTTCATCTTTAAAAAAACCTCTTTAAATTCATAACTCTACTTTTTTCTTCTTTTTTACTCTATCAAAGTGCTAAATAATAAATTAATAGCGTTACATATAACTTTTTTCACCTCATTTGGGGCGGCTTGCACCAGAATCACTAAACGTGTTTAACAGCTAAATAGATTTAAATCTGACGTATTTATATGACTTGACAACTCGCTAAATACTATTTAATAGATAAACGTTTTTAGCGATTCTGGTGCAAGCCACCCTTAAACATTATCATATTTTTTGTACGCAGCCGACTAGGCTGAGAGGATGGTATAGAGGTGCTACAAGCTTAGGTAGATACTCCATCTAAAACTAAGTGTCCCGTAATAAAAGTATAGACTTGTCTCTGGCCTACACCATGAAGTTCTAACATATTTATTTTTTTCTTGTTTTTTTATACTTCTTTTATTTTTCTTCGTTAGAAATACTTAAAAATTCTTTTTTTAGAGTCACCAATGAACGATGCAACGATGTGTTGTACAAATCATATGTTATAGAAGGTTTCACTTAGTTTGTCAGGTGATTCAATTGTATAAAATAGTATTAATACTTAGATCATCATCATCATCATTGGCCTTTGCGTCTTTTGCAGACGATTTTAGTAGTGCCTGCAACTGGTCGCGGCAAACATTTCCTTTGATAATTTTATTTGATTTAGATACTTCAAGGTAAATTGCTTAGTCAATTCTTCACCGATTATCTAAGTTAAGCAACGTTCTGCGCGGTCATTATTTGGATTGACCGCTAGTGGAATTTACATCCCGGCTCTAGCAGTCGTTTAGGCAGGCGCCCTAAAAACCCCGTCACCAGAGTTGGCCATTAACATACGAACTAACTTCAAGGTGACATGTGAGCTGAGTCAAAGACCTACTTTTATTTGTAAGACCAATAATGTTAGTTGATACAGCATACACTCATATAAGTATGCATTTACCTACGGTTTTACTTAGAATCGCTTTTCAACTTAAACACTGTTAAAAGTTAAAACACTGCTTAAGATTCTCCCTGTCATAGGTATTACCTATAGAGCTATAATATAAACTACCTACAAGTAAAAAAATGTCATATTGTGTGCTATAAAAGATATACCTAGATGTACCTACTCTAATTTTAATTTCACTTTTATGAGATGATAAGACGAAAGGTTTCTTAAAGTGGGGGCTAGCCCTAAGCATAATATGGTGTGATATTTACATAGATGTGAACGAAATGTTATGTTTTGTTATTATCGGCTGTCAATTGGCAGGTCTAAGTAGGTACTTTTGAATAAGTATGGAAGTTTTTAAAGTAAAAACCAGTGCATTTTTGAACTTATTACTTACAGTAAAAACTTCTTTTTATTAAAAAAAATTGTTTGTTTTTTTAGGAAACTCGGATAATTAAAGCTTAGCCAGCCACTCCCCGCTAGATGTCACTGAAATCAAATTACCGCAAAGCCTTATAATATTCAAGTCTAAAACAAATTACAATCCATCATAAACGCTTGAATATAAAGTTTTTAATAAATATTTCGTCTCTGACTCTAAATTGTCGAATTAGCATTTATAATGCCAGCCATTTTAACCTGACATTTGGGTAGAACACGTTTCCTTGGACTTGTTCTTTTTGTAGAGGTCTGATTTATACTGGTTTTGCCGTTTCTATCTTAGCAACTATCCAAGGTTACGTATTTTTCCATTCTAAGGTGTTTTTTATTTGATATCAAATCACATTTTCTTTGAATTTTAAAATTCAGGTTTTATGTGAACAAGTGTGAACTTCTAATAAAAAAAACCTGTGCAAACTAGGTTGGAAACTTGTCTATGGTCTTGTCTATGGATTTTTCAAGGTGTCCTTCATAGATTTTTTAGGCGTTGGCTCTACCATTTGGCAAAGAGAACAAGATCAACAACGTGGGTTATATTATTAACAACACAAATTCGTAGCTTAGCATAAAAATAAAAACGTTGTGATAACGCAATACAATGTAACAAAATTTTTCATGAAAACGTTTCATATTAGGTACGCAGCGTTGAACATTGAGTCACTTGTAAAACTGTCTTCTTCTTTCCCACTAGGTGAGGCACGACGTTTAATCCTTACGATAAATAAATAAACAAAATAATGTTAAAAAAAATGTGTAAATGTTTGTTTTGTTAAAAAAAGTATATAAGTATTCTATCAGCCATCTAGTTCCCATATCACAAGCTATGCTTAGTTTGGGGCTAGAGGGTGTTGTGTGTAAAGTCCAAGAATATTTATTAATTTTTTTTTCTTTCCTTTCCATTCTCTTACGTAAAAAATATGACATTTTGACGAGATGGTTCAAGATTAAGTTGGTATCATTGGGATCATTGTCTACATTACCTAACTATGATCGACGACTCATCATTCAGTAGGACCCGGGAAAAAAAATTAAAAAAAAAAATTGATTTGTCCGACGACTGATATATTTTTTATGGCAAAAAAACTATTTAACAAATAAATTAATTACAATGATTAAGAGCTTACAGTACCCCAATTTCTCATTTTTGATCCCGCATATCATTAAAAGTATTGAATCAATCATTTTGAAAAAAATATATATTACAGTTGAGAATATTTGTGATACATCATATGATGTGAAAACACGATTACTAAAAATTTTCTCGATAGAAAAAAATCCCAAACTTCCCTCTGAATCAATCTAAGAAACCACAGAAGCCAGTCAATACTTTACCTATACTATTGAAACTTTGTATATAAATTCAACTTAGCAATACACGTACATCATATGTTTTAGATTTATTAAAATGTTTTTTTTTGCATTTTAAGAAATTAAATTCAAAAATATTGCGCGTGAAGGCTCCTCTACACGTCGGCGGACGCATCTGCAGACGTCATCTGCCGATGCGTCCGCCGACGTGTAGACGGGGTAATTTGCGCGTCTGTTGTAGGTATTTAACGTCCGGAGATGCGTCTGCCACTTATCCGTTTGTTGTCGGTTTTTGTGGCACGGATCAAAGGGTTTCGGCGCGAACGTCCGGCGTCCTGTCCACACGTCTTACGACGCATCAGTTTGCTCGGAATCGCGATTGAATGTGCACGCGTACTTGTGCTTTAATTTACTTTGCGCAGCATTCGTGAAAACTTATGAAATGGCTAACAATATGAGCACTGAGGAAACTTTTAAGTTCATTGAGCTATATCAAGCTGAAAACTGTTTATGGAACCCTAAAAATAAATACCACAAAAATAAAAATGTTGTAGGTACCTAAACTGTTATTATAATTTTAATAATAAATTTGTTTAATAATAATTTAATTTTAATAATAATAAAATTAATAATAATAAACGTAAATTTGATTTGAGTCTGGATAAAAGTTCCGCTTACTTCGTTCTGTTTCTATGTATAGCCAGCATCCACCATCTTCTTCTTTTCCATTTATTTTTAATAACTCTATTGCGATGCACATTTACGTAGTAGTTAAAAGTACTAAATAAATAAATAGCTGCGGTAGCTATGATCTCAATATCCATATTTAAACGTTGTGTCTCTGTCGAGAATGAACTTATACTGATCAAGCAACAGACGTGTGGACGACTCGAGGTGATCCATCTGCGGATGCATCTGTCAGCGTCCGCGGACGTATCTGTAGACGTGTAGAGCAGGCTTGAGACGTCGCAACCGCTCCGATTCAGTCTAACTCCGGCAGTCGAACAGGGAACCCGCGTCGCTTGCTCGCACGCCTACCTACGTAGATACGTAAAATTATTAAATTATAAGTAAAGTAAAATAGGAAATAACCAATACAAAAAAAAAGAGAAGGGATTGGAGAAAAGAAATTGCTAAAAACATGAATAATATATTGAAGTAAGTATCTAAAATGAGTCATAAAATGTTTTTTACCTACCTGGGTGCCCGCGGGTACGCATTTTGGTTAGGACCTTATGAGGCCGTATTGAAATTTGACGACGTCAAGTTTAGGCATTTATGAATACGCGACGCGCTGCGCTACGCGTTTGCGACGCGCAAACGACAAACGAATTTGATCTTTCGACATGTTCGTTCACTGGATGAGTACCATAGATTTGTAGTCTAATTACTAAGTTGGTATGTGGTAGGTACATCACGTGACGTGTATAGAACTGTTGTACGAATTGTAATAAAACGATTGTAGAAAATAAAATAAATATTGCAACCCCTCTATATCATTTTTTTTATTGACCTACTTATACCTAACAGCAGGGGTATGCCAATCAAAGTTGAACTGCAAAGTTTTAAATCATGGTCAGTTCATACTAACTCATAGTTATTCTGTGACTAAATAGTGACATGACGTCATTTGATGTGTTTTCGCGCATATTTTGCTGTCGAGTGTCTATAAAGAATGATCACGTGGTACAAAATTGTACCACGTGACCTGAAGAAATTACACTGGGCAGTGAAATATAACTTGACAGGAAAAGATTGGAATACGGGGGCAGTAGTTATAATTCCAGAGGGGGCATTAACCCCCTCTTCTCCTCTCAGAGATATTGTAGCCCCCTTGCCGTATCTCCGCTATTAGCAGAATTCGACCTCCAGTATTTGAAGCCATTCGAATCGAAACATGAATTTTGCCAGAATGAAGGAACATTTTGATTCTGATAGAATTTATCTCCCCCTACTACGTTTTCGAATCCAGGACAGTGTACTTTACTTTTTCGAGTAAAATGATACAGGTGTCGATTTCGACATATTTTGGGGTGCTGATTACGGAAATGGTATCCATTTTGAAATCCAAGATGGCGGACATTGATTTTTTTTGAGTAAAGTGATATGGGTGTCGTTTTCGGGATATTTTGGGGTGCTGATTACGAAAATTGTATCCATTTTGAAATACAAGATGGCAGACATCGATTTTTTTGAATAAAATGATATGGGTGTCGTTTTCGGGATATTTTGGGGTGCTGATTACGGAAATGGTGTCCATTTTGAAATCCAAGATGGCGGACATTGATTTTTTGAGAAAAGTGATATGGGTGTCGTTTTCGGGATATTTTGGGGTGCTGATTACGAAAATTGTATCCATTTTGAAATACAAGATGGCGGACATCGATTTTTTTAAATAAAATGATATGGGTGTCGTTTTCGGGATATTTTGGGGTGCTTATTACGGAAATGGTGTCCATTTTGAAATCCAAGATGGCGGACATTGATTTTTTGAGAAAAGTTATATGGGTGTCGTTTACGGGATATTTTGGGGTGCTGATTACGGAAAAAGTGCCCATTTTGAAATCCAAGATGGCGGTCATCGAGTTTTTTGAATAAAGTGATATGGGTGTCATTTTCGGGATATTTTGGGGTGCTGATTACAGAAATGGTATCCATTTTGAAATCCAAAATGGCGGACATTGATTTTTTGAGAAAAGTTATATGGGTGTCGTTTTCGGTATATTTTAGGGTGCTGATTACAGAAATGGTATCCATTTGGAAATCCAAGATGGTGGACATTGATTTTTGAGAAAAGTCATGGGTGTCGTTTTCGGGATATTTTGGGGTGCTGATTACGGAAATGGTATCCATTTTGAAATCCAAGATGGCGGATATTGATTTTTTTTTTATAAAATGATATGGGTATCGTTATCGGGATATTTTGGGATGCTGATTACGGAAATGGTATCCATTTTAAAATCCAAGATGGCGAACATTGACTTTTTTGAGTAAAGTAATATGGGTGTCGTTTTCGGGATATTTTGAGATGTTGATTACGGAAATGGTATCCATTTTGAAATCCAAGATGGCGAACATTTATTTTTTTTGAGTAAAGTGATATGGGTGTCATTTTCGGGATATTTTGGGGTGCTGATTACGGAAAAAGTGTCTATTTTGAAATCCAAGATAGCGGACATCGATTTTTTTGAATAAAGTGATATGGGTGTCATTTTCGGGAAATTTTGGGGTGCTGATTACAGATGGTATACATTTTGAAATCCAAGATGGCGGACATCAATTTTTTGAGAAAAGTTATATGGGTGTCGTTTTCGGGATATTTTGGGGTGCCGATTACGAAAATTGTATCCATTTTGAAATACAAGATAGCGGACATTGATTTTTTGAGAAAAGTGATATGGGTGTCGTTTTCGGGATATTTTGGGGTGCTGATTACAAAACTTGTATCCATTTTGAAATACAAGATAGCAGACATTGATTTTTTGAGAAAAGTTATATGGGTAATAAGAATAATGGCTGAGGAGGACTCTCAGATATCGATTTTAAAAGCAATCGATTCATAAACAAAAACTTCAAAATGTATAGGTACCATTTCCATAATCAGCACCCCAAAATATCCTGAAACGACACCCATATTTCTCAAAAAATCTATGTCCGCCATCTTGGATTTAAAAATGGATATTATTTCCGTAATGAGCACCCCGAAATATCCCGAAAACGACACTCATATCACTTTTCTCAAAAAAATCAATGTCCACCATCTTGGATTTCAAAATGGATACCATTTCCGTAATCAGCACCCCAAAATATCCCGAAAACGACACCCATATCACTTTTCTCAAAAAAATCAATGTCCACCATCTTGGATTTCAAAATGGATACCATTTCCGTAATCAGCACCCCAAAATATCCCGAAAACGACACCCATATCACTTTTCTCAAAAAAATCAATGTCCACCATCTTGGATTTCAAAATGGATACCATTTCCGTAATCAGCACCCCAAAATATCCCGAAAACGACACCCATATCACTTTTCCCAAAAAAATCAATGTCCGCCATCTTGGATTTCAAAATAGATACCATTTCCGTAATCAGCACCCCAAAATATCCCGAAAACGACACCCATATCACTTTTCTCAAAAAAATCAATGCCCGCCATCTTGGATTTCAAAATAGAACCATTTCCGTAATCAGCACTACCTGATGATGTGTAGGCAAACAGGCGTTCAGCCCACCTGATGATGTGTATGAAAACAGGCGTTCAGCCCACCTGATGATGAGTAGGCAAACAAGCATTCTACCCACCCGATGATGTGCATGTAAATAAAGAAATGCATGGAAATAGGCGAGATATTTCTCATATAAGATGTGGAATAAGCTTCCTCCTGAGGTTTCCCATTTTTCGAATAAGCATATTAATCATACAACCCATTTGATCTGAAGCGATGATGATGATCTGATCGAGTGAGAGAAGCGAACGGTGTTCTGAGGTAACAAACAAAATACAATCGAGATCTCCCTCTTGAAAAACAATAAAATTTTCTGATTTCTCCTTGTTTTTTACTACTGTGTCCATTCCATAATACAAATTATTTAGCATGATCAGAAGCCGTGCCACAGGCCTTAGAAAAAGTGGCCAACTATGGACCACTTTTCTGCAATATTCCTTTCACTTTATTTCTATACCTACTGGGTGTACAATAACTGTGTATCATAACTACTTACGGCGCTTTAGTATATTTGTACAATAATTTATTTTTTTATATCCATACCTCGGTACTAGATAATAAATAAATAAATAATAAATATTCATGGACATTTCACACGACGCCTCCAGTCCCAAACTAAGCAAAGCTTGTGATATGGGAACTAGATGCTGATTGAATACTTATATACTTTTTTTTTGTAAATACATACTTATTATACATAGTAACACCCAGACATAGAACAAACATCTATGTTTTGCCACACACAAAAGTTTGTTCTTGGTGGGGAACGAACCCACGACCCACAGCGCGGAAGGCAGATCCATTGCCGACTGAGCTGTGACGCCTGTCACGATGTACAATAACTGTGTATTTACTGTATCGTGCGGTCGACTCGTGACCTCTGCGCTGCGTGATGAACTGTGCGAGTGAGATAGTTGCGAGTGCGCGGCGCGGTATCTGCACGAATGGGCCGTGAAACTTGGATTTGAGCTGGAGTATTGTAGGCTCTTAACATGTAAAGTGGTTTACTTGAAATACAGATAAGTCTTCCCTGCGCGCGATGTATTCGACTTTTGTTATTTAAAGATTTATATTTAATGCGAAATTCGTGAAAGGCTTTTTTACGAGTTCTCGCGACTCGTTGGTCAAACTTTTTATCTTTCCTGAAACACTTTTTCTAAAACCTTCTAAGCCAAAAAAACTTTCGATAGCAATTTTAAGAAAAGTGTATTTTTTTTTCGACAGAGGTACCCAGCTCCCTGGTCTAAGATCATAACATCCCTCCCGTTCTGGGCCGTGATCGTGGCACACTGCGGTCAAAACTGGGGCTTCTTCACCCTGATGACCGAGATGCCTACCTACATGTCCAAAGTACTGGACGTAGACTTAAAGAGTGTTAGTATGTCTACATAGATTTATCTTATTCAATAATCATACCTACTTAGTTACAGATAAACTTTTTATATAGCGAGTTCTCTAACTTACTTTTACTGTAACAGAATGGAATGCTGTCATCATTGCCGTACTTATCAATGTACATCCTGAGTTTCCCGATGGGCGCGATGACGGACCTCATCATCAGGAAGAGCTGGCTCAGTGTCACTAACACTAGAAAACTTTTTAATTCTATAGGTTGGTTTATAATATCTTTATCTACACTAATTTTCATGTTTCAAAATTCTATGTAGATAAAATTCACTTTCCAACCAATCAACCAATCAGTGTAACCAATCTTGGTTACACTGCTGTGTTAGGCATTCTTCATTTCTCGCATGTCTCTACTTACTGTGATTCTCATAAGACCTGTAAAATCGAGAGATATGCATCTCCCTAACCACCAAGGCTACTATTTCGAAGAAATGACCACCACAACTGTTTTACAGTGACCGTTGAGCGGTTGTTACACGTGAATTTCAAAGTTTTATCCTTTCCAGGTCTATGGGGACCGGCGATAGCTCTGATTGGTCTATCATACGTACCAGAACGCAATATGGCTCTGGCTGTGGGCATGCTGACCATGAGCGTCGGAATCAATGCTGGACAGTTTACGGGATACATGGTATGTTTACCCTGGGTTAGTCCATCGTGGCTTTGTAGCAGGTTTTTTACCACCAGAGAGCAATGGAGTTATTAACCCGTCCTTCTTTTCCTAAAGTCATGCATCAATTGCACATAGCGCCTTTCATCACGACCATTTTGTTATTAAAAGTCTTGCATTTCACTACTATCCTCTGTGACTTAGATCACTCTATGATGGTGAAACGGACACTTGACTTGTTCAGCATATTATGCTCTCTGAGGCCTTTTGACCGCCTTTTGCAATGACCGTTAGTCTGTTAAAAATGTCTGAATTACGTCTATCAATATGATTATGTGTCTGGCCTCTTCTATAATGTTTAAAATACCATCATGATCTGGTACATCTTATTCCAGCTAGTCCACATTGATTTGGCGCCCAACTTCAGCGCTTCTTTGATGGGCATCACCAATTTCCTGGCCAACATCATCTCTATCATCGCACCTCTCGTTTGCGGATTCATCATCAACGACGAGGTATGGAATATTTTTACTTTCTACTAAATAATTCAAAATAAATCCCAAGAATTTCATCTGCACGTATGAGATTACAAAATCTTTTCTTAAGTAAATGTTCTATCGTATCTAAACATTATTTGAGAAACTAAAAGCAGTATTTTAGTGTCCTTGAAAACGGTGCATCGTTTATAAAAAAAATATATTTAGATCCAGCGCGTCGCATCGCTACAAATTTTAATTTCGTCCTTTTGATACCAATATAAAAAGTCAAAAGGCGCTTCATCGCAAGTTTAATCATCGTGCTCTCAAAGTTGTCTTCTTTCAGACGGAGCCTGCCGAGTGGAGGAAAGTATTTTTCGTGGCGTCGGGAGTATACTTTTTCACAAACTTGTTCTTTATACTCTTTGCTACTTCAGACAGACAGGCGTGGAATGAACCTAAGGAGACTGATATCGGTAAGCATACTAAAAAAACCTAATCAACTACGGAATAAGAACGCTTTTTCAGTGGCACATTTTTTTACAGAAAAGAAGGCAGAAAACCGCTCGGCTGAATGCAAGAAATAACTGGAATGAAACGTTAATTTACTTATTTATTTTTGTACCTGAAGTAAGATTAATGTAAAGATTAAAAATTTTAAAGTAAGTTTTTGTGTTTTTTTAATTTTGAAGTACCAAAGGTTTGTCTGGTCTAATCTTACTTATCGTCTCTAATCTACTTTTGATTTAGCCTATTCTGTACCACTGCTAGGCAAAGGAATCCCTTTTCTTCACTCGTCACGGTCTCTGAACTATTGTAAATTTTTTTTTCAACACATCTAAGAAATTGTGAATTAAATTCTTGAAAATACAAGGTAAAGACAGAAAGAGAAACATTAAACAAAATTCAATTTTAATAAGCATGAAAAACAATGACGTTAATAGCCCACTTTACATAATATTAGGAAACAAAGTGCGATTTAGGGTGACAATTTAGGAGAGGAAATAAACGAAGTGAATCCAGCTCGTTACGTGAAATTCTCAAATGCAAAGTCCAGAAATCCCCTTCGCAGGGGAACACGCAGGGGATTTTTGGAATAAACCGCATTTAGTACATTTTCGGTTAACAAGCTCAAAATTTAATAATTGTATGTGCTCTTACCGTTGGTTTTTAATTAGGCGTCAAAATGAATAAAAATATTCAATGTACTTAGCAAGTACACAGATACTTTTGAACCTAAACTAAGTAATTAGTCACTTGCGTACCTTAGATTGTAGAGTAATTTTTTACATAATAGTCACTGAGGTAAATAATAAAATTTTTATTACTTTCGCAGTTATACGCATTCTTTTGGTAATTTGTTCATTGCACTTTGCTTTATTTTTGTTTCCACACAATCTAGTAAAGTACCTAAGTACTCGTTGAGGTAGCACTATTGACTACATTCAATTGACTGTTACATTTCCAACGACACGATATCTCCGGACAGCTAATGTCATTTCACACTGTGTCTGCGCACCGTGCTACCGATATTTTTGTTAGAGCAACTGATTTGATATCGTACAGTGTGCAAAGACCCGTTTTCTATCTACACGGAGCTACGATACATTTTCTAGATCAGAACTGTTAGCTTGTTAGATTCTAGGGAACACTCATGTTTATACAGTAGCGTTCAGACGCAGCCATGCACACGGACTACCTACTACAAAATCACTCCTACCTTACAAGATTTTATGAATCTGTGGTATCTACAATATGAAAAGTCTATTTTGAACCTTAAACTCAAAGCGTGAAAGTCTAATTTTCTCCCAAAATTTGCCAAATTTGATTAAATTTTAATTTTTTTTAATCAAAATGTTACAGTACAGTCCTTACAGCCTCTAGCCAACTTTTAAATAGGTAAATACATAATTTGATTTGAGCTTTTGGTGTTTGTCCATTCTGAATGTTCTACACTATTGTCTCTAGCCCTTGAACAATTCTGACTGATCAATCTTGAATTTAGATTCATAGTATTATAAGGTTGAATTTAGATTGCAAGTGGTATCAAGTGACTTAGCCCTTGTTATATTGCTATTTTATGGAAATAACGCACTTGAATCGAGTACTTCCAGGAAAAAGTTAGAAAATATCTCGGCATCTTGGAAAATGTTTTGTTTAGAAATATAAAACCCCAAGATATTGACGTGTTTCCGTTTCCCCACTAAGTTGTGGCAAATACAGTTAATATATTTAATGGACATTATGAACATAATATTTAATCTTATCTCCACGTAATTAATAATTTTAATATTAAAAATCAGAGTAAATTACTCATTATGTTGTTGCATTTAAATTCATAGTATCATTGACTGCGTCCGTAATTAAACTTTTCAATACTATGGTTCAAATATCAATTTGTGGACTTTAATTGATATTTCATATTTTCGTGACATAAAATCATTTTGGGCAGATAATTGACGTTTAAAACAATCAACGTTTTGGTCATAATTCATATATTTTATGAATTGTTTAATTTAACAATAACGTAGGTGTATTTCGGTAACTTCTAAAGCACTTCGCTTTCTAGTCTAAGGTGACTGAGAAAGTTAATTAAAAAAGAAAATATTAAATGAAAAATTTAAGTAAAATGAAGTTTTACCTAAAATAAAGCAAATAATGAGAAAAAAAAATTGTCCAATCAATATCCTGCCCAATAGACTGTCCAGAATGTGCGCAGTAACTCACGTATCACGTGATGAGCATAAAAAGGGCCCATAGATGTGAAGAATGGCCCATTATCAGCAGCTGACTGGCGTCCGACGTCACTACCCTGCTATTATTATTACAACCTAGTTTTTTTTGATCGTCGCTAGTTATATAGCGGACGTAAAAGAAACTAAGTATGTTCTTGTTATGTTTTGAGGTCTTTGCTAAATTGATCTTTAACTAACCCTGAAAAATAAAAACCTAATCCAAATGTTTGAAAATCACAATTTCAAACAAAATTTAAGAAAAATTTCGAAGTTTTCTATTTTAGCAACTGTAGCCACAAGCCACGACGGAGGCCACAAACTCCGTCACTAGAGTTGGCCACTCACACTACCGACTGTAGGATATCCACTTAGCTAGAGAGACATCGCAATACTACATACTAGGTTTCATGACGCGTTTCGGGATAGACCTATCTCCAGTGTGAATAGATATAAGGTTGACGATGATAATACGGGGTAAACTCCAGCTGAACCGAATTACCTCTGGCACGTCAAGGGTTAAAACCACAGAACCGGTTAAAACAATGGTAAATAATCGATCACCGCTTTTTTGGAAACTAGGGTCTCATAACCGAGTTTGGGACAGTCATAAAATTGTTGACCCTTGCGATGTGAATGAATGGCTTTTAACAAGCTTTTAACATTGATTTACAAAAACATTTGTGCCAGTTTTAGTGTCATTAAAAAATATATCTTTTAAAATTTTGAAGATGCCCGTTTCTGAATGAAAGTTACGATGTTTTCTCAGATTTCAACGTCATCCACAGTTATAACAAAAATCATGTGCAGGAGTTTTCAGGGTATTTACTTTTTTTTTTAATTAACTCGTTTTATTATTATACCTATCTGTACATACTTACCTGTTGGTGACAAATAAAGATCTATCTAGCATAGATATAGATGGAGAGTATTGGCGAGTAGGAGATAACCTACAATTTATTAAAACGACATTCTGATTTGAATAAAACTTTTAGGGTAAATGGTTTTACCCAAAAACCGTTGCGTTCCGTGTATTGCGAAGGCTCGTTAAACTTTACTCGTTTCCAAATAAAATAAATTTCTTCGGCAGTTGGCATCGGGAGCTTTTATTTATGTAATGGACCACAGGATTTGTAAATAGCACGTGTGCTTGTTTGATAAGAATAAGACTGAGCTTAATAATAATTTTAAATGATTTAAATGGTCTTTGTCGTTTTATTAAATCCCACTAATATTACAAATTTTTTGGTTAAAAATGCTATTTTCTTAAGTATTTGTATATAGTTATTGTTTTGATCAATAAATAATAAAAGGTATATTACAAATGGTAAAAAGTTTAGATGTTTGTGTTTCTATCACGTCAAAACTACTGAACCAACTTGGATGAAACTTGGAATGTATATATAGAATGTATGTATATATAGAATGTAAATATAGTTCGTAAACTGGATTAACACATAGGCTACTTTTAATCCCGAATAATAAACAGGACTTACAGGATAAAATGCACCGAGGCGCCGCCCGCCCTTCAGATTGGTTCAGAGGTGTCATTCGGAAATTCCGCACGCAAAGTTCCGGATGCGATTTCTTGCCTGATTTGTTCCTACCTTATGGCTGCAGAAACGATACCAACTCATTGCGACGCTCACTCGGCACGTCCTAAGTGGACGTACTCAGTGAGGCAATGCATCCACCACTCCGAATCAGGTTGGACATCTGCTTGGTGCGTCATTTATTCTCATAAAAATATTTTTAGTGAGCAACCAGCAATGGTTGTACCTACTCGTAATTGTGTATTTTTTAATTAACATAAAGAACTAAAGTAATGCCATTTACAGCGAAATAACAACTCAACAAAAAACAAATAACTCTTAAGAGTCTGCCATCTTAATAAATGTCTGCCATCTTTGATTTCAAAATGGATACCATTTCCGTAATCAGCACCCCAAAATATCCCGAATATGACACCCATATCACTTTATTCAAAAAACTCGATGTCCGCCATCTTGGATTTCAAAATGGATACTTTTTCCGTAATCAGCACCCCAAAATTTCCCGAAAACGACACCCATATCACTTTACTCAAAAAAATCTATGTCCGCCATCTTGGATTTCAAAACGGATACCATTTCCGTAATCAGCACCCCAAAATATCCCGAATATGACACCCATATCACTTTTCTCAAAAAAATCAATGCCCGCCATCTTGGATTTCAAAATGGATACCATTTCCGTAATCAGCACCACCTGATTATGTGTAGGCAAACAGGCGTTCAGCCCACCTGATGATGTGTAGGTAAACAGGCTTTCAGCCCACCTGATGATGTGTAGGCAAACAGGCGTTCAGCCCACCTGATGATGAGTAGGCAAACAAGCATTCTACCCACCCGATGATGTGCATATAAATAAATAAATGCATGTAAATAGGCGAGATATTTCTCATATAAGATGTGGAATAAGCTTCCTCCTGAGGTTTTCCCATTTTTCGAATAATCATATTAATCATACAACCCATTTGATCTGAAGCGATGATGATGATCTGATCGAGTGAGAAGCGAACGGTGTTCTGAGGTAACAAACAAAATACAATCGAATTGAGATCTCCCTCTTGAAATACAATAAAATTTTCTGATTTCTCCTTGTTTTTTACTACTGTGTCCATTCCATAATACAATAAATAAATAAATAAATAAATATTCATGGACATTTCACACAACGCCCTCAAACTAAGCAAAGCTTGTAATATGGGAACTAGATGCTGATAGAATACTTATATACCTACTTTTTTTTTTGTAAATACATACTTATAATACATAGTAACACCCAGACATAGAACAAATATCTATGTTTTCCACGCACAAATGTTTGTTCTCAGTGGGGATCGAACCCACGACCCACAGCACGGAAGGCAGAGCTATTACCGACTGAGCTGTGACGCCTGTCAATACTTACAATATTTAGCATGATCATGAGCCGTGCCAAAGGCCTTAGAAAAAGTGGCCAACTATGGACCACTTTTCTGCAATATTCTTTTCACTTTATTTCCATACCTACTGGGTGTACAATAACTGTGTATCATAACTACTTACGGCGCTTTAGTATATTTGTACAATAATTTATTTTTTTATTTCCATACCTCGGTACTAGACGTACAATAACTGTGTATTTACTCTATCGTGCGGTCGACTCGTGACCTCTGCGCTGCGTGGTGAACTGTGCGAGTGAGATAGCTGCGAGTGCGCGGTGCGGTATCTGCACGAATGGGCCGTGAAACTTGGATTTGAGCTGGAGTATTGTAGGCTCTTAACAGAAACCCGGGCTCAGTGGCATGTTTAAGGAGAGACCTAAGTTCAGTACCTAGTAGAGTGATGGTTGATGATGATGATGAATTAAAATTAGCCAGCAGTTACAAATTGTAATACACTCGAGAGCAATGATTCCGGGTCACTTAAAGAATGTTAAAAATCTCGGAAACTAAAAATGATAGGTTAATGCAATAAATTGTATTTAATAGACAATGTAATACTCCTTAAATGAAAGTAAAAAAATATGAGTCACCATACATTTTATTAACACAAAATTACATAAAGAAAAAAACTGCTGATCTCTCCTTAAAACAAAAATAGGAAACATGAAATTTTTGAACTTTATTACGATTTGACTTGAATTTTAATACTTCGTATTGCCTCCTCGTGCTTCCATTACTGCGTTTACGCGGTTTGGCATGCTGTACACCAAGTTCCTTATACGATTTTGGGGAATATTCTCCCATTCCTCTGTGAGAGCAATTTTGAGCTCACGAAGCGTGATTGGGGGAGGGTTTCGTTGTTTTACGCATCTGCCTAGCTCGTCCCAAGCATGCTCGATCGGGTTGATATCCGGGCTGCGCGCTGGCCACTCCATACGAGTAATGTTCATCTCTTGAAGGTAGTCATTCACAATCCTACCTGTATGAGGTCGGGCATTGTCATGCATAAATATAGCATCCTCACCTAAATTGACCATAAATGGACCAACATGATCATTGAGGATTTCTTCCACATATCTTACGCTAGTTAAAGAGCCGTTTTCTATGATCACCAGCTCTGTGCGACTTTCAGAAGAAATTCCGGCCCACACAAGTACAGACCCACCACCGTAGGCTACTTTTTCTTCGATGCATGCTTGCTTGAATCTTTCCCCTGGTCTTCGATACACTCTGTGTCTTCCATCGTGCTTGTAGAGCATAAATTTTGATTCGTCGGAGAACATAACTTTTGACCAATCTTCAATACTCCAATTTACGTGGCTCTGGGCATATCTTAGTCTTGAAATACGATGCCCACGCTCCAGTTTAGGGCCGTTTGCAGGTCTAAGGGGTTTTAAGTTAGATTCAGCAAGCCGACGTCTTACTGTCCATGCACTTGGGTTACTTCCTCCGAGGCGTCGAAACTGATTTGTGAGTTCAGTTCCTGTGAGAAAGCGATTTCGAAGCATGGTGTTCACCAAGTATCGGTCTTCTCGTGCTGTGGTACACCTGGTTCTGCCCGTTCCTGGTCTGCGTAGGTTAGAACCAGTTTCTTCGTAACGTCGGAGAACTCTTTGTACTGTTGACAGCGACACACCGACAGTCCTGGCTGTATCGCGCTGACTCCGGCCGGTTTCCAGCATTGTAAGTATTCTGGTGCATTCTTCAGGCGTAAGCGACATAATTTCAGCTTGAATAATGAATATAGAGCACTATCAACATGGTTTATATACCCACATAAATGACAGATTACAAACAAAAGCAAAACCAAATGCTGTAATTTCGTAGTTCCATCTTCGAAAGTGGCCCTTTTTCAAATTTGATTTTTTTAAGATATAACTTTACAATAACTAAGAAGTTTTAATACCTTCATTTAAGGAGTATTACATTGTCTATTAAATACAATTTATTGCATTAACCTATCATTTTTAGTTTCCGAGATTTTTAACATTCTTTAAGTGACCCGGAATCATTGCTCTCGCGTGTATATAAAATTTGTTATATACAATAAGTAATAATTATAATATACATTAAGTATTAAGAAATAAATAAACTGATTTGGATCAGTTGAGCTATCTATAAATCGTTTGCAACGGTGTGTAGATAGCTCAACTGCTTCATGTGTATTTTGCACATATTATAAATATTGTAAATACTGTATTAGTCATAACTTTCTTTAGAAGTAAATTGTAATATACAAATAAGTAGGTAATACTGTCTTAGCGCGGCTTGCACAAGAATCGCTAAACGTGTTAAATTTAAATCTGACGTATTTATATGACTTGACAACTCGCTAAATACTATTTAATAGTTAAACGCGTTTAGCGATTCTGATGCAAGCCGCCCTTAGTTCTGAAAAAATCACCAATGCTTGATACCGACTGTACAATTGTATATACGTAGCTACATACAAATATACATAGAAGTCACTATGTATATTTAAACCTCTATATGTGACTATTTATAAGTATACCTAGTAACATAACTAATTTGAATATTCATTAGAGCTAATCATAAAATTTTCACATTAAAATGATGACGTCAGTGCGACTCGCGGTTGGAACATTAAAAGACTTCTTCTGTGGTTTTCCCCTCTCTTTTTACGAAAAAAAAAAACGATTTACTAGCGCACGCTTCTGATTGCTACTGATTTGGATCGGTTAGGCTATCTATAGATCGTTTGCAACGGTCAGCTCAACTGTTTCACGTAGGTATAGATATTTTGTAAATATTATAAAAGTTTTTTGATATAAGTAATACATTTACGAAAAAAAAAGTTTTTGGATTTGGAACATAGGAATAGAGCTTCCCTAAAAGGATCTTAACGTATTTTTTTTATAATGTATAAATTACATTAAAAAAAATCATTGCGCCAGAGACAAGGTTGCAACTTTTAAAACCCACAACTCTAATATGAACAACTAAAACTATATGCCACTTCACTCATAAAATATAAATAGTTTTAGCTTGACGTGTGCGATCTTAGGATTAAAAAAAAACTCACCTGCATTGCATCACAATGATCAAATAAAAAATACATCACACGTCCTATTCTCACAGTCACTGGATCCAAACTGAATCTAATTGCTAATCTGTAGTCGATGAGTTTAGTCAGTCAGACTATCAATAAGACTATGTCCTCGATTGGAGTATAATAATACAAAATTGTTTGAAAACAGGTATTCTACCATTTTTGAAGACGCGCGCTGCCAGACGTTAGACCGTTGGCGGATTTAAAAAAAAGAATGGATCAGTTGCTCTATGGTATGCGGCGGGTATTTTTGGCGGGCTTTTTTGCGAAAGAGTTCTGCATAGTAACAAAAAATATATCTAGTAAAAACACTTTTAAAAAATTACAAATTTCGAAAAGAAATCACATGTTGTAGCTATTTACCAGTGTAGGCAAACCTAACCCAAACTCTTGTTCATTAATATTAACTGAAATTATACGTTAATTACACAATATAGGATGCTTCGAAATGTACCTATTCATTCTACAGTAAAAAACACAAACTTTTTTTTGTAATTTTTAAATTCTTTATGGAGTCTAAACTCAATTATTATTAATTTAGCTATTTAATTTTCTATAATTATAATTAAATTATTCTATTACTATATTATTTTCTATTACTTACATATAATTTTTAATTCAATCATTAAGTAGAAAAAATACTACGAAATAATTTTGAAAACTAATTTACGGTTCTCATAATACCTTAATTCTTTATTGCACACAACACAGGACATAAACAAAAGACAGAAATAGATGACATGTACAAAGGCGAGCTTAACCCTAACAAGAGTTTTCTTCCAGCAAACCTTTGAGGCTAGAGAGGGGACTAGAGGCAGGTCCGTATACATAAAAGGTTATAATATAACGGAGATTCGATACTTACTAAACTAACAAATCATTATTATTAAGAAAAATAAAGTGTTAAAACAAACCTACATGCCGTTTCTTCATAATATTGTTATGAGCTATTGTCAGCCGTTTACAATATCCACCCACTGAACTCTAAACCCCTTCTCTTGAAAGTCAACGTTCAAGGTTGAAGCGACACTACACAAATGTCAAACATCTATAATATCATTTCGTATGAATGTGAATCAATTATACCAACTTAATAATACTTTTTACAATGAAAATCAATATCTAACACAATACACAGTAGTCGGACAAGTTCCGCCATTTTTCTTTTAATAAAAATATGAATTATGTTACTTATAGGTATAATTACAAACATCATCATCCTCAGTGGGCATGCCCAGTGAGACAATGCTTTGTTAGAGGCAGAGGTAACCGCTTAACATCGGGTGGGCCATCAGCTTGTTCCATCATTAAGTTATATTAAAAACATACAATAATATTTATTTACAATTATCTTAAAAAATCCCTTGGAGAACTAATTTAAGTGAGGTATATATAGTTGATCGAAGATCTAAGTAGAAGGTACCTATAAAAATGTTTTTTTATATAAAAAAAATTAATTAGGTAGGTACTGATATTTACTAAATTAATACTTAGTTCAATAATAAATCAAAATATAAATTTTTTTATTTAAGGTATGTAGTACGTAGGCGTAGACCTATATATTTGACAGATTCATAAAAATCATGAATTGTGTTCATACGTAAATAAAAAAAACTTATAAAATTAATAAAAACAACCCTTTAAGCCCTTAACCCTTTAACCCTAAACCCTTAACCCTAAAAGTTGTAGTAGAAAATATTGATAGGTATCTATCTATACCTACTTTATATTCAAACATCTGGAAAAATAATGCGCAAAGTTCACCTTATTGTTATACATACTGTAACCTTATTATTAATATTTTTATTATAATGCTATGTAAAGTACAAACAAAGGTGATTTCATACAGACCTATCTACCTACACATAAATACCTAGGTACCTTTTATATTGAGATCTTGCTATTTTTAAAGATTATGTATGTGTTGGTAGACAAGGACGTGACTTGAACCAATCAAATCACGTAATTTTTAAACGGTTTTGACGTTCGGTTCGAACCATCGATTAATTTGGTCTATGGTTCGAACGAAACGTTTTTAGAAAATTAAAAAGATAATTTTATTCTGACAACTTAGGTTCAATCCAATTTAACAATAAAATCTATCAAATCAGATGAGAATATAACAGCTACAGACAAAAATATGAATAAATAATCAAGTAAGTTTATTAAAAAACTTTTACAAATACTAACTCAGGATTTTTTTTTAAATGACTGGTGAACTCTACAAATAACAACCTCTTCTATGTCTCTACAGAGGACGTTCCCTATGTGACATTGCGGTGCAACCATCGCTTTGGTAGACCTCAATGGATTTTCTTAATTGATTCTAAAATACCAGGGTTATTGTTCCAAAGATATTCATTATAAAACAGGTTTTATTACAATTAACCGACGATCAATTCTCAACAGTTATAGTTAACCTCGAACGGAGGACTCAGACCTATTACGTCACCTTGATAATAAATGCATTATTGACAACCTAGAACCTAGGTATACTTAATTACTTACAGCAGGGGTGTTCTAATCTCAGTCGAACTGCAAAGTTTTAAATCATGGTCAGTTCATACTAACTCATAGTTATTCTGTGACTAAATAGTGACATTATGATGTCTTTTGATTTGTTTTCGCACATATTTTGCTGTCAATTGTCTAAAAAGAATGATCTGAAAAAATTACACTGAGCAGTGAAATATAACTTGACAGCAAAAGATTGGAATACGGGGCAGGGTGGATTCTTTCAACCACCCTCTGAGAGGAAAATCTTAAACGACTATAGGTAGTTGAAAAATGTTGTTAGGAGCCACGGGCTCGATTTTGACTATAATTTATAAGTTTAAAAACTAGAAAAACCGACTACAATTCAACTACCGGCTTCATCATCAGATTATGATGGCAGTTCATTGGGAATGTTCTAGTGACCGTAAACATCACTAGTAACAGAAAAGCAAAATAAGCAATTTCGTGCACGTGGATGGTTTTTTTTTAGTTATTTTTATATAAAAGGCAAACAACGAACCGATTTTGATGAAAATTTAATGTTATCCGTTCAGATATTTTTTTTTTTAAATCGAGTTCTGAGGATACAAACATAAAAAAAAATACTATCGAATTAAGTACCTCCTACTTTGAAGTCGGTTAAAAAAAGCTAAAATGCTGAAATACTTAATAAGGTTTACGGCATAGACAAGGTTTGATTCCAAATGCCCGTAGCGCTTCTCAACGGATGCGAGCGCATACCTAACTCACCATTGCATTTTAGAGTTCCGAAGATTAAGAAAATAAATAAATAAATATTCAGGTACATTTCACACAACACCCTCTAGTCCCAAACTAAGCAAAGCTTGTAATATGGGAACCAGATGGCTGAAAGAATACTTATATACTTTTTTTTTTGTAAGTACATACTTATAATACATAGTAACACCCAGACATAGAACAAACATCTATGTTTTCCACGCACAAATGTTTGTTCTCGGTGGGGATCGAACCCACGACCCACAGCACGGAAGGCAGAGCTATTACCGACTGAGCTGTGACGCCTGTCGAAAATATATTTGTAACTTCCTTATATTTTTTGGTATACTTACATCTATAATTTGATATTCAATTTCATAATGTCATAGGACAACCTGATCTACAACTACCGGTGTCATAATTTTATTGTAGTTTATTAACTTTATTATTTAGGTTATATATAGGGCACGCTTCCGATTGGTACTGATTTGGATCAGTTGAGCTATCTATAAATCGTTTGCAACGGTGTGTGAAGCTCAACTGCTTCATGTGTATTTTGTACATATTATAAATATTGTAAATACTATATTAGTCATAATTTTCTTTGTGAATAAATTTTATTATTATGTTTTAAAAGTAAGCACTATAATAAGTAGGTATATAGATTTTGTAAAACGGTCAGCGAATAAAGACTATTTTTATATATTTATTTATCCATAATTTAGGTTTAGTAGAGGATTGACACAAGGTTTTTTTATACAATTAAATGATGCAAGCCGATGGCACCTGATGTTAAGCGGTAACAACGATGCATTGCCAAACTGAGCACATCTACTGAAGAGATTGAGATATTATTTCACACGGAGTTCTGAGGTAACAAACATTAAAAAAAACCGAATTGAGAACCTCCTCCATTTTTGAAAATAAACAAGTAACTAAATTAAAAATTTGAAAAACTATCGAATCTTGGACCGATTTTCATCAAACATAGCTAAAAACACTACCGACTAATTCACCTTTCAAACAAAAAAAAAATCAAAATCGGTTCATCCGTTTGGGATGAACACACACATACACACACACGTCAAACTAATAACTTCCCGTCGTTTTTGCGTCGGGGGATAATAAAAATCGCTTCGACGAGTAACGAGAACATTTTGTATATGTGCCGACTCGCTCTTGGCAGTATTTTTTGCTCGTCGCCTACGTCGCTGGCATTATAATGACCTCACAATATTTGGCTAAAACAAGAAGAGCTTGATTTTGCGTTGAGTCGGTTGGTTTTCGTGGTTAGCCGACTTTGGAAAAAGAAGAAACTTAAGTACTTAGGCTAGTTAGACTTTTCCTTTTTCAAAAATCTACTTTTCACGTTAAATTTCACGCATTTTAGCGTCAACGGCGTCAACCTTATTTTTATACATCCTGTATAAATATTTTTTATATAACTTATAATTATTCGCTTGAAAAAACACTAGATTCAGATTCATTCATAATTATTAATGGAGTATTTTGGTTAGATTTTAGACCGCGGTAAATGTAAAAAAAAATGCGGTACTTAAGTTTTGTAAATGTTTACAAACTATTTTAATTTATATTATTCTTTCTGTACTTATTATGACTTTAAAACTTCAAAGTATTATTGATACACCTTGTATAACGCGTGACTGCGCTTAATGATCGACATCTGTAATTTTTTTTTATCTAAGATCAATTTTCTGCAAGGACTAGATCAAAATAGTTTTTAAACTAAACAATGTTGGAACAAAATCTAATCCATGTATCGCAAAGGTCACTTGTCCGTCTAGGTCGTTTAGGCCAAGCGTGGGTGCACCTAGAATTACACATATCTATACATAATACCTAGGTTTAATACATAAGCACTAGGCTCTATTATAGGTACTTACTTACCTACACACACAGACACAGGTGTCACAGCTCAGTCGGTATAGCTCTGCCTTCCGTGCTGTGGGTCGTGGGTTCGATCCCCACTGAGAACAAACATTGTGTGTACAAAACATAGATGTTTGTTCTATGGCTGGGTGTTACTATGTATTATAAGTATGTATTTAATTTACACAAAAAAAATTGCAGCATGTCGAAGAAAAGAAATGGCAACAAATTCAGCCATTTGACTACAAAAGCTTTAACCAAACTGAAAAAAGAGATATGTAAAAAAAGGCTGTGTCTATGGTTTTATTTTTATTTTTTTATTTATTTAATATAGGCATCGCCAAGCATACATAATTAATACACTTTCGAAAATAACACTTAAAAACCATAATTATACTATAGAATGTGTGCCAATAATTAATAATGGTTTTAATAATGTCAATGCGAATACTTAAACTCTTTTAATTTTCAAGGTTTGTTAACAAAAAAATATGCATTGTGATTTTGATGTCATCCTAAAAAATCACAATCATATTTTCACTTACTTAAGTTATTTTATTAGAATTATCCATCAGAATAAGAATTAAGGATAGATAGTACGAGATAACACAAGTGTAACGGCTGATTGACGCCTCGTGCATATGTATGGGCTACACGACCCGGATGTTATAGACTAGGAGGTACCGGTGAAGTTTTTACATCAAATCGCGGCTTGAGCCTTTTTTCACAAGCTTTGCAATATTTGTTTGATTATTTGTTTAGGTGAAATCTTGTTTAAGATAGATAGCTAAACGTAGGTGTACTTAATCTGTGTTTTATTTTGTTGATTTGCGAAGAGGGAGAAAAATGTTTTTTTTTTCATACAAAATTTGCGAATAACTTTTTTCAAATTCGTTTCATAGCTATAAACAGTTTTCATTTGTATACTATGTATTATAAGTAAGTATGTATTTACAAAAAAAAAGTATATAAGTATTCTATCAGCATCTAGTTCCCATATTACAAGCTTTGCTTAGTTTGGGACTAGAGGGCCTCGTGTGAAATGTCCATGAATATTTATTATTTATTATTATTTAATTTTCTTATAACATCATGACTCGACAGCCAAACTGTGACGCAGCAGTCGGTGGTGGTGCTACCACAGAACAGTACAAGTGCTACGAAAAATCCGTCAATACAACTTTCATCATCATCATCATCATCATCCGCAGGCCGACCTCACCCACTGCTGGGTATAGGCCTCTCTTTCATTGTTCCATTCTACGCGGTCCTGCGCCAGTCTCATCCAAGTCCGACCTGAGGGGTGAGTACGAGTTTACAGTGTGCAATACGTCTGACGCCCAGCACACCGGTGTGTGCTGATTGGTATGGAAACACTGAGTGGGTTTTTTGAGAAGCTTGGTGTCGTCTAGCTTCCGCTCAGTGTTTCCATACCAAGCAGCGCACACCGGTGTGCTGGACGTCAGACGTATTGCACACTGTAAACTCGTACTCGCCCCTCTGCTTTACTGTGGTACAAAGAGTACCATTGTCTCCTGCACTACATTCGCATGTAGGACCATGTACCTACCTACTCTCAGAAAAAATCGACGCCAGCGCCTAGCATTAGGTATTAGGTAGGTATGTATCTATGTGATGTAATCATACGACGAGGAATAACGGACGGTTAAAATTAAACAGATTAATGATGTGTTTAGTTTTTTGATTTTTACAGTACACTAATTATATAAATTAGTTGTGCCAGACTTTGTTCGCGTTGTCATAAAATAATGATGTGTTGAGTATCGAATTGACGTGATTTTTAAATCGTTTTTTTGCCTAATAATATTTAGCTTACTAGCTGTTACCCGCCTTCACTCGCTTACCCTGGCTTTTAAATAGAATCTTGCTTGCGACAATTCCGTGTTAGAATTAATTCAAATCAAAGTAAAATTACCTACATTTATTTCTAACTTCCGGCTAACATTTGACTGCGAATTAGAGAACGTAATGGAAGGGCGTGAAGCTTTAGACTGACTCTTTATTAGTAAATTATTCAATTATTAAATATGTCGGCAGAAAGTTCGGCATTTTGACCGAATCGTCGGCCGAACACGAATGCTTGGTAAACCAATATGAAACGAATATTCGGCCCATCCCTAATACAAACTCATACACGTTACCTTACGATAAGCACCGACCGAGTTGAGTTATTTACCAATTTACGACTCAAATCATCTGATTTGTGAGTTCATCTGAGTTCAACTCAAATAAGTCGAGTTTGAAATAACTCAACTCGTCACGGCACAATCCTATCTTAGACCGACAGACGAACACACCTAGACTAGAACATAGAATGAATGTTTAAAAGCATTCGCTTAGCATTCAAGCGAGTTTCGACATGATGACGACATCAGTACCTGAAGAACATGTTCCTAGAAGGTTTCCAATGTGATTGCTGTAAGAATCAAGGCAGATGAGCAAAGCCGTCTTGAACTATGCTGGGGCCCCTGGGCAGTTGGGCACACAAGAATTTAGGGCCCTTTTGGATAGTAAAGGGCTTATTCCAGAAATACTGGTTTACTAGTTTATATCCAGCAGTGGATTTCTACCACGTCAAGATGATGATGAAATAATACTTAAACCTACTTATTCTAACAAATGCCACATCCAACTTTTCTTGGGTCAATGTTTTTCATCCACGCACGTTTTGGTCATTCGTATTTTTGAGACAAAATCTAAATAGCCATAAAATATTGTGCTGTGAGTCAATCGCAGTAAATACATAAAGTGGAGGCCTAGCCTATGTACAAACATCTTCTTCTAACTTAAGAGCTATGCTCTTGTCGGCGTAATGTATGCATTTCCCGCCAGGTTCTTCTTTTCAGGGCAGCTTCCTTGACGTCCTTGTACAAACATAACCATCTAATATAATGTAGATAATTTACATTTAGTATGGTTATATTTACTAACCTATGTATTATTATGCATAGACTTTAAGCTGATACCTACTTACCAAATTCATAAGTGCCACCTAGCGTCTAGTAGTTCAATGAATTGTTATATTGACTAAAACCGCCTTGGACATAAATTTAAATACTGCCATCTAGTATCAAGTAGCAGTACTAATGTATTAATGACATCTGTGTTCAATGTGCTGTACTAAGTAACTTATCATAGAGTATTTTAACAAAGTGTTACTATAAAATGCTAGTAGATGGCGTTTGCATCGTACATAGACATAAACAGACAGAACCACAGTGCGCATGTCAAAAATACTTGTCATTTACAAATCATTCTACTATAATTTGAGGAATTTGTGCAAATATTCGCGACGCGGTGGTAGCGGGCAGGGTCCCCAATGCAGGCTGTTGTGGGCTGTTGTGTTATGTTAATGCCTTCGACGGACAATAACATTGATATTGTGTAGAAATTGGGAAACTGAAAATCCTTTTCAGCTATTTCCACCAGTTTCCCTCTTTATGGTGTCGAAACTTCTGTGTTTTGTTTTGAATGTGGTTCTGATGTGTGCTCTGAGAAGTGAATTTTAGTGGTTCAGTTATTTCAGATTGCACCAGTGCTTTACCTAACAAATGCTGATGAATTGCAGGCGAAGGAAGACGATGTAATTGCGTAAGTAAAATGTCTAAATGTGAATTCAAACTGCACTTGATACCTACGAATAATTTTAGTGCATTTTCCTGTTACCGCCAAAATTTAAATGCGATAGGAACTTTAGAATTTAAATCGATTTACACTCTTCTGACATTCCCATCAAATCCTTTACATTATTATTACAATGGACCCAATCCCCTACCTTTTCTTTTGTTCTTTCTAAAAATAGACTACCTACTACCTATTCATTTATAAAAGTACCCTCATAATTTAGCTGACCAAGCAAAACATTGATATCCCCTTGTTAAATGCAGTAGACATTGTAACCGCGGTTGTCCCTTCCCAAAAAGTTTTAACCCTTTTTTTTCCTTATTTTTTTCATTATTTCAAGTACATAGTCTACCGTTGAAAGTATAGTCTAGTTTTATGTGCTCGTCCCGACACAATACACCCAAAACTTTTCTCATATTAATAACAGATTACACAAAACATATTTTTTTATTACAACTATGTATTATTCGGACACTTAAAATGAACAACATATTAAGAGGTTGACCAGAGTTCTGTCACTCTGGTAATCGCTAGCCTGTCCGGGGGGCTTAGGAGTCAATACACCCCAAAACGAGTCTACAAAAGGGTGAAATTAAGTATTACCTGAAACCATCTTAAAACAAAGATATTGTCTACCGTTATGGTGCCCTTAAATCACCACCATACCATAAACCACCACCCACACTGTGAATCACTAGCATGAGTCAATAGACCCTGACATTTACCTGTTCCAATTCTATGGGTTGCTGTTACAAGCTATGGTTTGACAATGTATGGGGTGTTTATTCAGTGGTCTAATTACAGTATTATTGCAGTACACACAACTGATCTTTAACCCTCTGAAGTTGTATAGTATGTACTGTTGTGCAGAAAAATTAACTTACCTCCAATTCAACACAAAAATACATTTTTTATTTATTTTAACACTTACAAAAATATATAGGTACCTATATAAATGTATTTAGATTAGTAATAAATTAGGTAAGTAAAAGTAACTCTAAATAAAAATACTTTTTTTTTAATCTATCTTTTAAGTAACTTAAGTCGGTTGCCGACTATGCCAGTTCCATCGTGCATTCTTTAAAAAAATACTTTGAAATGACCCTTGTCATCATCAAAACGAGAAAGAGTTCCTCCAGGGAAGTACTTTGTACCTATTTCTACCGCACAGTGATGCTCGCATTGCTGTGTTCCGGTTTGAAGGGTATGGGTGCCGGTGCTATTACAGGCACCTTGAGACCTTTATGTCAGAGTGGTAGTGATGATGATGAAAGAAAATTCCATTCATCTGTCGTAATTAATATCTAGTTTGGTAGGTAAGTATATGTTTGCGAAAACATAATAAAATAACATAAACATATACTTTACCAGATTTTTAATAGTTTAAACAGATTTTTATTTTTATACAATGCAGTGTAGTTAGGTAGTGTAGGTAGGTACAGTGTAGATAGGTACCAATACCTACCTATAATAACAGTGTATGTTACTAAGGCCCGTATGCTCATTAATTGCGTAAGCACTGATCCGGACTCAGATTAGCTGAGTACAGATTCAGACATAAATCGAGACTCAAGTCACGTTTTTATTCTGAAAACAATATAATCTCTACTCAAGCGTTTTCAAGCGGTATTAGACGGTTCATTTTTTTCTTTCATTTCCGATGCTTCATCGATGAATAATCGAAAATGACATGTCTAAATTGGTCGTTTCATCATTCATTATCTGCGTGTAAACAGAAAAATGCGTTCATGGTCGATGCTTCATGAAAGAAAAAAATGAACCGTCTAATACCGCCTTTAGAGAAATGACAGATGAAATCTATGCCACAGATAATATAAACTATAGTCTATTCTCAAGCTTAAACTCAAGATACGTTTCGGAATCAAAGCTCGACTCAAATAAATGCTCAATCATTGATCCAGACTAAAATAAATGAGCATACTGCCCTAAGTCTTGCATTCTGATAAAGAAATTGTTTATATAATAAATAGTCTTTATTTATCTTAGAAAAAATATTAAAAGTAATATTTCATCGATTCTTTAAAAACTGATTGGAGACCAAAAACATCTATGACGTATATCATCATCTAAATATAACTATTCATTAGGAATCGAATATCCGTATTACATCACTAGCTAGCGGTCAATGTCAGTCACTAGTGTTGGGGTGACGAGTGATATGTCGATGATTTGTTGGCGCGAAAACTTCGCGAGAAAACTGCGAGTTTTCGTAAAGCTGGCATAGTGACAAAATATCGTTGTGATCACTATGTCTTCGTACTATTAATACAAAATATTTATCTTTTCAATTACTTAATAGGTATTATTATATTACATAAACATCAACAGGACCTCCCCCTGACCCCACCCTATACGACTTTCGAATTTTCTTGAAGATATCTATGTTTCAGCTGAAAAGTCTCATTTTAACCTTCTGGAGATGAGATGGTCTTTGTGACTAATTTTTTTAGGTAATTTCCTAGTATGCAGCTGGCTGCCACAGAGGGGTAATCATGAACAAATCTGACAGTCGTCGCATTACGTAAACCTAATGTATTCGAATATTTGGAATCATATTGCGCGTCAACGCCAGCTCGACTGGCGAACGTTGTAGCGTCACCGCGCAGTGTATCTCGGATACGCTAGCGTTACGATACGTTTGCGATTGGCACAGTTCGCTTCAGACACGTAATGGACCGCTTTGGAGTCCACGAGAGTCCTAAAAAAATAACCAAGTATACTGTAAGAAAGTTTTCATTGATGACCACAACAAATAAAGGAAGACCTTTCTTTATAAGTACCTTTTCGCTGCATCCACCAGACTAGCCCCGTAAGAAAAATCATCGACAACTCATCGATATTTTTAACCCATCAATAGTTCCATAAAATGCCGGAAATAGCCTGTAAAAAGCACATTTCTATCGACACGTGTTCGCCGGTTGGCGGTATTTCAGCCGAAAGTAAAAGTTATGGGCTTTGGGTCGTTTGCAAAGATCGATCATTCCTGCTCTTGGGAATCACTGGATCCAAGACTATAAAAGTTACCGATGGGATCCGATCATTCTATCACAAGACCAAGAGTATTTTTTTTTATTAATTGGTTCACAAATTGAAACGCGCATAAATCTTACATAAAATTATGGTGCAGAAATAATCATTCACAGCGCAGTTTCCAAATACAGTGAACACAGCGTGCTTTACAAACGTGCAAAAAAGTTGCTGATAATTTTTATAGACATAATAAAGACTAAAAAAAGAGTATGTTTATTTGTATGAAGGATGATACAATGCAACGCTAGGAAGCAGGCCGTAGTTTGTTGTCCGTTGTTGTTGTCTCTGGTCGCGTGGAACTGCCACCTAGACTCATCTAGTTATAACACCATTCTAAATGATCCGAGTGATTTTATTTAATAAATAAATTATGACTACACAGCACCTGAATTTATTAATTTATTTTATATCTATCTAATCTACATTCTTCCAAAACGACCACTCATCCGCTAGTTTTAACATTCGCCGCCGTTTTGCAAAAAATATAGGTATTCAATCCAAAATTCAAAAAAAATGTAAATTTGTAATGTAAATTCAGTAGGTATCCAATTTGATTTTATGACGAATAAGGAAAATGAGAGAAAATTACACATTCGCAATAACACAAACGTTGGTGTTACTATTTAATTATAAGTATGTATTTACAAAAAAAAAGTATTTAAGTATTCTATCAGCCATCTAGTTCCCATATCACAAGCTTTGCTTAGTTTGGGACTAGATGGCGTTGTGTGTAAAGTCCATGAATATTTATTTATTATTTATTTATTGGTAACATTCGTTTTATAGATCCAGGCATACTTAAAAATAGTCTGGAACAATATATTTCCTTGTATTGAATGTATCATAAACTCCGATTGTGTATTCACCATGATCCAACACTCGAACAAACCCTCGCATTTAGAAAAGTAGGCTTTTATAAATTACGAAAAAAATTGCGCAATGTCAGTGTTCTCAAACGGTGAAGGAAAACATCGTGAGGAAACCCTTGGCTTAGTCAGCTCCGCATGTATTGTTGTCTCTCCCGTGGATAGACACTAGGCTGAGAGGATGGTATAGTGCCACAAGCGTACTGCATCTAACCATGTCCCAGGCACTGCAGCCTCCCGTACATCGGGGCATGGGGCACAAGTGCCTCCTGACGCTGGATACATCATCTAGATTAGTTGCAAAGGCCTGATTATCTATAGAGCCTCTAATGCCACGTTTAAATACATCTCAAGTTGTTTCCATGAGCGAAAGGGAGGTATACCGCTAGGTAGTAAAATTCTTATCATATTCCCCGCTGAGTCTTCAACCGTGTTTTGGCACGCGCACTTGAATGGGCAGCGTGCTTTATTTATAGCTGGTGACGTCACCCGTTGCCTGTAGATTGATGGCTTCATACGATGTTTTAAGCTGCGTGCTAACTGACGCGACGGCCAATGGACAAATGAAAGTGTAATCTATTTATTGTGTTTTAATTTTTTTAACTTTTTATGTGATATGGGTGTATTTGTGCTTTTAGGTTACCTGCAATAAACCAATTTTATTTATTTTTAAATGATGATTATTGCTAATAAACCGTTCAGAAATTCTTATCCCTATGAAAGTAAAATTTGAACGGAGACGTTCAGATTCTACTTTGATATGGATTATAATATACGTCAGTTTAGTCTAAACAGCCGATACCGACAGCTTAACGTGCCCTCCGAAGCACGAAATGCCACTAGCGGTCACCCATCCAAATAGTGACCGCGCAGAACGTCGCTTAGATAAATCGGTGAAGATTGACTAGGCAAGCCAAGCCACGAGCGGTGGTAGTACATCCCTGGACTCCCCTGTATATTAGGTAGGTACCATCAGGATTGTAGGATATATCCACAGATTATAGAAAAGTATATTCTAAGGATATTATCTAGGTACGCTAGGAAGCAGGCCGTAGTTTATTCCCCGTTGTTGTTGTCTCTGGTCGCTAGAATCACCTAGTTAAATATAACACGATTCTAAATGATCCTTGTGATGTTATTGAATAAAGAAATTATGACTATGATTTCAGGAGAACGCGTCGGTTCTGTGAGAGCTTTAGGATTTAGATCGATGCTGGTTTTCTATTTTTACTAGCTTTGATTAACCATTGGTTAGTGTTTTAGCAGCGGCGATAGGGTTTTAGGCTGTCTCGAATGAAACTCTATGTTTCCTCTCTTTGAGTACAGTCGGCTACACATCAACCTATCAACTGTCAAAACTTTGAACTATTACAATTTGAATGTTGCGAATCATGCGAGAGAGACATATTTTTATGCGAGACTCGATGCTTACGCGCCACGCGCCTACACCTATTGCGATCCCTTTCCAACGATTCTATGCATAAAGTAGTAATATTTATTCACAAAGAAAATTATGACTAATACAGTATTTACAATATTTATAATATGTACAAAATACACATGAAGCAGTTGAGCTATCTACACACCTTTGCAAACGATTTATAGATAGCTCAATTGATCCAAATCAAGTAGTAGGTGTCAAACTTGATGTGTAGCCGACTGTACATAATTATCTGGGCATGCTAAATGTAAAGTTTGAGTTTTCCTCTGGGGCTCTATTCCACCAAAGTCAGTTTAAATGCAGCTGGATCTTAGCGTCTTCAAAATGCTTAAATTTTTGATAGCCGATGCTTGCTGCTGTGCTAAGCTAACCTAACAAAGAATCATCATCATCTTCATCAATTTCCTGTGCTCTTTGAGTAGTATCTATCTAAGCATACTAAATGTACTTAATGTTTGAATTTTCTTCTGGAGCTCAATCCCACTCAAAAATTTATTAGCTGAATAAAGCTGGAATGCAGCAGAAACGTGGCTCTTCATTTGTTTTTAACCCCTGACGCAAAAACGACGGGGTGTTATGGTGTTATAAGTTTGACGTGTCTGTGTGTGTCTGTTCCGTTAATTCAATATTGTTTTATAAACAAAATAGGTACCTAAAAGTACAAATGTGTAATGTGACCCCACTGAAACGAAACATCGCAGGCTGTAGTTTGTTGTCCGTTGTTGTTGTCTCTGGTCGCGTGGAACTGCCACCTAGAACCACCTAGTTATATAACACTATTCTAAATGATCCGCGTGATTTTATTGAATAAAAGAATTATGAGTACGACCTACTACACGAAAAGGAAGTTACTAAATAACTGAAAATATTCAACATCCTACTATCCTATCCTACTATCCTACTTCCTACTAATATTATAAATGCGAAAGTTTAGATGTTTGGATGTTTAGATGTTTGGATGTTTGTGTTTCAATCACGTCAAAACTAATGAACCAACTTGGATGAAACTTGGCATATATATAGTTCGTAACCTGGACTGACATATAGGCTACTTTTTATCCCGAATAATTAACAGGATCTACAGGATAAAATGAACGAAAAGGATTAGCAGCGCCAATTGGCAAGAGGATTTCATTGTCATGTCATGTCACGTCAGTTTGACAGGGCGTAGTACTACCTCTTTGGTCTAACAACTAGCGTTTGACATTCCAGTAGGTACGAGTTCGGTGTAATGAGGTGTAATGTCAAGTTTCTCAAAGAAGTATTCGCTCGGTTCACGCACAGATAATATAATGTACACGGAAACTGTAGACGCGTACGAAGTCGCGGGTAACTGCTAGTCATACATATTCTTTGTTGAAAATGAGGAATGATTAAAATTATGAAATCGTAATGAACAAGCTTAAAGCACTGAATAAAATAGCTTCAAAGGAAGTTATATTAGAGTTTGTGTAAACAGTAAACACACGTAAGCCATTGCTAGCATTCCATAGGAAATGTGAATAGCGTCGCCCGCGCAGCTTCCTGCGCGTCAGACGCTGTGACGTGGACAAAAACTCTTAAACCTACCCGTTATTTAATACTGTAGGAAACCCTTAGATTATTAGTCGCCTAAGCTAGTCTATGGTTTCATTAGTTTATAAGGTATACTCTGTGAACGGAGCCGGAGCGATGCTAAGTGAATGGTCAGAGATGAGTTCCGGCTCCGCCCGTGAAATAACTGAACGATGTTGGAACTGACAGTTGGAAAATTGTACTGAAGCTGAGTGCACGTCACGAATTTTATGACGGCCCATTGTTTCATAACTTTGACACCCGAAATAATTTGCTTCTATTGGTATTCAAAACTTCGTCGCTAGTCGGTTTACAGGGAATGCACCCTTAAGGTGGTAAGGTAGAACTTTTGCTGATGGTACATGTAGGTATGCACTGACCAAAGCTTGCAATCATGGACATAAACATAGACATTTATTTATTTACTACATAGCACACAAAAAAAGTACAAAACAATGACACTACTTAGTGAAGAATAATATAGGTAGGTACATAGCTGGTAGAGTGCCGTTTTTGTGTGCTAAGCAGCAAAAGCGGCCTCGACTCAGCATGGTGCCTAGCCACTGGAAGGTAGCTAGGCGCTGGTATTCTGCCGAGACCTGCCGAGACCAATCATCTTCCATGCGTTCGGATATCATCGGCAATGTTCTGGCGGGGCCGCCAGGACAGCGCATCGGGATATCCCGGTCAGTAGGGCATCGCACACGCGCATCCACGAATCGCGCTGATGTTATCAAACTAGCAACCCATCCCGGCTTCACACAAGTATTTAACAAAAATTTCCAAATTTTTAGGTCATATTTTTAACCTACGATGCAAAAACGACGAGGTGTTATAAGTTTGACGTGTCTGTGTGTCTGTCTGTCTGAGGCAACGTGGCTCCCGAACGGATGAACCGATTTTGATTTTTTTTTTTTGAAAGGTGAATTAGTCGGGAGTGTTCTTAGATATGTTTGATGAAAATCGGTCTAAATTCGGGGGTTTTTTAAATTATTAATTTAGTTACTTGTTACACCTTAGGTTACATTATTGGAGTTTTAATTCTAACTCTAAGATGACTCCGTGCCGGGTTCGAGCCGTGTCCGAGTCGTCATTGTATTTGAAACTCTGTTCGTATGACGCTACAACTTAATATCAGGATTCGTCAAACACGGCTGTATGCGGACCAACGACACCGCGATTTCGTGGCTCTGTATATTCAGCTCTATTCCGTTATAAATAAAGTTTAAAAGTTGGACTCCGACCCGGCACGGGGTACAGTGAGTCATCCTTATACAACGTAGGCCTTATCTCGGTTACGGGGTCAGTGGGACATCGCACACGCGCATCCCTAGGGACCCTGCGCTCTCATTGTCAGGAAAATGGGAAAATTCATCCCAAAAGTTGTACTTACATCATCATTCCACTGCCCTTATCCCAGGCTAGGTGGGGGCACAGCATGTTTTCTTCTACCACTCGCTCCTATCATTCGTCAACTCTGAATCTACTCCTCTCACATTCATGTCATCTTTCACACAATCCAACCACTTCTTCGGTTTTCCTCTACTTGCATACCCAGTCACACTTATATTCATAACTTTTTTCGTGATATGATTTTCATCGCTCCTCGTGTCCATACCATGCTAATCTAGTACTCAGCACCTTTTCAACAATAGGCGCCACATTCATTAAAGTTGTACACACGAAGACACGTTGAGTTATACTGTTTGGACTTTGAACTATTAGAAGTTCAATGTTGCGAATCGTGCGAGAGGGACGACAGTGTGTTTGTTTAAGACGGTCTGTGAGCGCGGCGCGTGCCTACGCCTATCGCGCTCCCTTTCCAACGATTCCCTGCATTGTATATGTATATAGCGTAGTTATGGTTGTATTGGGTGTATAACCTGACCTGTGACCGTGTGTACTTATAAACCTGTCTTATACTATTGTGTATTGTTTTATGCAAAGATAGGAGGGTGGTATAAATCTACCCGACACAATCTTAGGGGCTTGGGTGGGCCTAGCCATGTGTCATACGGCCTTGGCCTTGCCACACTAGCTTCCGCCCGTGGCTTCGAACATAGTACTTACCTACGTACCTCACGTGCCGGTGACACAATTTTCCTGGCAATTTTTTTTTATGATAAAAGGTAATCGAACAATCTGATGCCTGTTATAATAAATTACCTCACAGCAAGTCAATTAAGGATGTGGTGATGTCTCTAGACTTAATGACAACAGATGGACATTAAAAATTACAAAATGGAAATTCGTTTTCCAATGGGGCCCCCATTGGAAAACGAAAGGCTGGTAGACCGAAACAAAGGTGGGCCGACGACCTAATAAAAATTGCTGGATGCAGGTGGCTAGCTACAGCTAGCCCAGAACAGGGACAGCTGGAGACGTTTGGAGGAGGCTTTTACCCTCAAGGGATCCACATCCATCACTAACAAATAGGTTAAGATTAAAAAACTACTAACACTTAAATTATATAATTTAGAGATGCTAATAAAAAAAAAGCTTTAATAATAATAATTGCATCAAACCGGAACATAGCAATGCGAGCAACACTGCTTAGTGGTAGAAATAGGTGCGGTGCTCGTACTTCCCCGGACGAGCTCGCACACAAAGAGCCCTGCTACTTGCTATAGATCCCCTGCCGGCAGTCGCAGGGCTCGCGAAGGGGATTTCTGGATAAAAAGTTCGGAAATCCCCTTCGCAGGGGCAACACGCAGGGAATTTCTGCAATAAGGCTCATATCTGAATGGGTTTATGTGTTGAATTGAGTAAGTTTTGCAGGATTGTTTCCGGCCATAGGTACTTATATACTTGCCGGTGCACTTTACCAGAGATACAGATCTCGAACAAGTAAGTTGCAAGTTGAATTTTATTTCCATGAGTTAAGGTGTTAAATTGACTAACCTCTGCATTGCAAGTAGTTTAATCACCTCGAACTCTTGTCATTGGCACGTTCTTGAACCTCCATATTTGTGAAAACCCTACGCTTATTATCGGGTGACCGAACACACCCCATGTCCGATTTGCCCTACAACCTCCCCCGCAGAGCTTAATCAATTTGATACCTTGCCCCACTGAGATAACGATCAAACTGCCAATTCTCCGATAATTTCATTATGCCAAGTCATTGTGCACCTTATGGCCTATAAAATGGAGCACGATGTTGTTAGTTACGGGTATAGTGAGTCATCACTAGAGTTACCATTTATCAGGATTAGTCCGGATATATCCGGCTTTTTGGCTTTCCGTCCGGGGTTTGTCAGAAGTTGTCTGGACTTTTATAGCACCGCGCGCCATAATAAATCATGCACCAGGGTCTGATACTAGACTCGTAGACTTTTTTGTCACGATAGATATATATATCCCAAAAACTGTCAAAAACTATCGAGTTTTGTCAATTTCTGGTAGATAATTATATCTAGGTACCTATGTATTGTGACAAAAAAGTCTTATCGATCTAGAATCACTCCTAGGATTTAAAGTATTAATAATTAATTTCCAATTAATGGAAAAGGAAGAAGTCTTTGTTGTCCACTTTGCCCAGCAGTGAAACAGAAGAGGTAAAAAAAACTATTTTGTTAAAAAGTCCTATGAAAGTCGGGAGATTCCCGTCTTTTTACAAATAGTCTTTATCAATACTATTTTTCAAATTTCGAACATCTGCTAACCTTTTGGCAAGGTCACTCCGTTTGGCGAGTTGTGATTTTGTGATCATTTGTTGCTTCAGCATAATCCATCTTATCTTTATCGGGATAGAGCTGTTTTTCCAACAAGCTATTTCAAGGAGTATTCATGTCTGGATGTCATTGTTTTTGTATTTCGAATAAACCCATCAATTTTGTGTGAGGTGAATGATTTTGTAAGCTTGTAACATCGAACGTCACCGTCAGCAAAATTGACCGGAATAGTAAAAATGTAAAAAAATAATTTTTCATATCGGTTCATAAATGACGGAGTTCTGAGGAATCTGAGGTACCTAACACACATTAAACAAAAAAACCTACAACCAAATTGAGAACCTCCTCCATTTTTGAAGTCGGTTAAAAAAGAGCCTTTATGCCCCATAAAAGATTACATTTGTATTTTAATTTGATTGGTCAAGTATTCAGGGTATAATCCACTGTTAGGTGAAGGCCTCAATACTCAATACATTTATTATTATTTTTTATTTCCTCCTCCATCTTTTGCCAGTTTATTCTATTTTGGGCCAGTCGTCAAAGTCAAAATCAAAATTTCTTTATTCAATAAAACCACGCGGATCATTTAAAATGGTGTTATATAACTAGGTGGTTCTAGGTGGCAGTTCCACGCGACCAGAGACAACAACAACGGACAACAAACTACAGCCTGCTTCCTAGCGTTGCATTGTATCATCCTTCATACAAATAAATATACATAAAACACGAGAATAGCACTGACATTGCAAGTCGAGTAGTTAGCTGTCGATGGGTGGAGCGACATCGGGCCATGCAGTTTTGACATTATTAAAGCTATCTAAGGTATAATAATGCTTTCTTTACGAGATTATTCTTAACTAGCAGTTACCCGCGACTTCGTACGCGTCTACAGTTTCCGTGTACATTATATTATCTGTGCGTGTACCGAGCGGATACTTCTTTGAGAAACTTGACATTACACCTCATTACACCGAACTCGTACTGGAATGTCAAACGCTAGTCGTTAGACCAAAGAGGTAGTACTACGCCCTGTCAAACTGACGTGACATGACATGACAATGAAATCCTCTTGCCAATTGGCGCTGCTAATCCTTTTCGTTCATTTTATCCTGTAGATCCTGTTAATTATTCGGGATAAAAAGTAGCCTATGTGTCAATCCAGGTTACGAACTATATATATGCCAACTTTCATCCAAGTTGGTTCAGTAGTTTAGACGTGATTGAAACACAAACATCCAAACATCTAAACTTTCGCATTTATAATATTAGTAGGATAGGATTAGTAGGATAGGATGTAGGTTTTAAAATTTCGTACCTTATAATATAATTCGGTACCTTGTAATATTCGTGTCCGTTGGATCCGAACTGTTTGGATGATATCGTCTCCATCTGCAGACCAGACAGCCGCGTATTCTCTTTCCATCGCGTGGCGCCAGTGAAGGACTCGCTCCTCTCACTCCAGCGGGTGTCTTCTAGTCTGGAGATGTGACCTGCCCATTTCCACTTCAGTCTTGCAGACAGGCGTCACAGCTCAGTCGGTATTAGCTCTGCCTTCCGTGCTGTGGGTCGTGGGTTCGATCCCCACTGAGAACAAACATTTGTGTGTATCAAACATAGATGTTTGTTCTATGTTTGGGTGTTACTATATATTATAAGTATGTATTTACAAAAAAAAGTATATAAGTATTCTATCAGCATCTAGTTCCCATATTACAAGCTTTGCTTAGTTTGGGACTAGAGGGCGTCGTGTGAAATGTCCATGAATAATTTTTTTTTTTTTTGCATCTATGAGTTTAATGCGAAAGAAGTTTAAAATTTAGAAAGGATTGTACAGTACTTATATATTAAAATACAGGAGATAACAGTACAATACTAAAATCAATACCTGTTCTCTCGATATAGTTCAGTGGGTCACCCACAGCATCCCTATCCGGGGCGGGGTGAACGACCTCTGTGACCCCGCATATAGGTCACCCAGTTGCATACCCCTACCCCGCCCTGCAGTGATAATAATCAGGCCTTTGCATCTCCAACAAGGCACGTCCTCAGTGGACATGCTCAGTTAGGCAAGGCTTTGTTATAGGAACAGGTAACCGCTTAACATGAGGTGGATCATCGACTCGTATATTTTTTTATATTATATTTTAATATTGCGTATATTTTTGGGAAAAATTTTGTAAGTCCTAATTCCATAGCGCCCCGTTATGTACACACTGACCTTTAGTTGTATTAAAAAAAAGAAATCTAGATTGTCAGGGACCACTTTTTATCCATGCGTCTATGAACGGGACGCTGTAATTTTTTAAAACTACTTAGTATAGTTTGTGGGAAATATCAGGGAAAACAAAAACCCAAAGAAAATACCCTGGTTCGGGAATAGCCTGAGTGATCATTTTCTATCAAAATTGTTAAAGTATGATTATTGTAGATTAGAACCTCTATGTTCAATGTCTATGGTTTTATGAATGACATAATATTGACAATGTAACTTTGTAGTTGATTGTTGAGCAGTGTACGATGGCGATGGTTTGAAATTGAATAAAACAGAATTATAAATGTTCTACTGCGTTTCTAGTTCTTCACAAGATCTCTGATGATACAATGGTGAATATAAATACATGGTTTTTAACAAAAACAAATGCTAATGTCACTGTCATAATGAAACAACTTCAACTTGTACACAGAGTATTATATGTAGGTATAGTCTATGGTCAAACACCACAGTTTGTTATCTGTGTTACAGCTAAATGATGGAACACGCCGATAGCCACCTCTGCCCATAACAATGCAATACCTCACAGAGCATGTCCACTGAAGTAGTGCCTTGTGCATTGCACTGCGCTAATCACTCTGAGACAGTCTCTTGTGCGTGTAATAGCACCAGCACCCATACCCTTCAAACCGGAACACAGCAATGCGAGCATCACTGTGCACACGAAATAAGTGCGGTGGTACTGCCCTGGACGAGCTCTTTCACAAAGAGGTCTACTTGAAGGATCCTAAGTCCTTACAGATAGTAGGTAGCAGTAGGCGAGGCGATGTCTAAATAGGAGGTCTAAAAACTCCTGTCACCAGAGTTAAATAAATAAATAAATAAATAAATATTCATGGACTTTACACACAACGCCTTCTAGGCCCAAACTAAGCAAAGCTTGTGATATGGGAACTAGATGGCTGATAGAATACTTAAATACTTTTTTTTTGTAAATACATACTTATAATACATAGTAACACCCAGACATAGTTATTATAGTAGTAGTGTAGTAGTGTTGTAGTTATAGTCATAGTAGAGATATAGTTGGCCTCTAACTCGTACGAACTACATTACGTTATTGTATGTAATGACTTACCTATGTACTACCTACCTACCTACCTACCAACATACCTACCTACCTACCTACCTACCTCTTTTTATAATTAGTTATCTGTATACTTGATGGGGGCAAATAAAGAATTATCTTATCTTATCTGACAGGCGTCACAGCTCAGTCGGTAATAGCTCTGCCTTCTGTTCTGTGGGTCGTGGGTTCGATCCCCACCAAGAACAAACATTTGTGCGTAGAAAACATAGATGTTTGTTCTATTTCTGGGTGTTAGTATGTATTATAAGTATGTATTTACAAAAAAAAAAGTATATAAGTATTCTATCAGCCATCTGGTTCCCATATTACAAGCATTGCTTAATTTGGGACTAGAGGGTGTTGTGTGAAATGTCCCTGAATATTTATTTATTTATTATTTATTTATTTATCTAACAAAAGAACCACCTTAGAGAGTGTTTTCTAAATGATCCAAGTGATTTTATTGAATAAAGAAATTTTGACTTTGACTTTTTAGTGAATCAGAGTTATTCGTCTATTAAACCGCAATTTAGTCTCACCTTGACAGGTAAGTTACCATTTTCCACCCCTTGTACACTTGAGAGCAACGGATTCGAGTCGCCAACAAAAACTTAATAACCTCGTACTAAACCAAAATAAGTTCTTCAATTTAAAGATCTTCACACTCATTCCTTTTTATCCAAATAAAATGTATAAAATTAGACAGGCGTCACAGCTCAGTAATAGCTCTGCCTTCCGTGCTGTGGGTCGTGGGTTCGATCCCCACTGAGAACAAACATTTGTGTGTGACAAACATAGATGTTTATTTATTTATTTAGGCATCGCCAACAGCACACATAATACACTTTCGAAAATAACACTGAAAAACCATAATCATACTATAGAATGTGTGCCAATTACAGGCATGATGTTTGTTCTATGTCTGGGTGTTACTCTATATTATAAGTAAAAAAAGTATATGAGTATTCTATCAGCATCTAGTTCCCATATTACAAGCTTTGCTTAGTTTGGGACTAGAGGGCGTCGTGTGAAATGTCCATGAATATTTATTTATAAAAATGTGTAGTTTCAAGTCTCCAAAGATACCTACATTACCTACTAGGGTGAACCCACGTGGCTCTGGGTTTTACGCAAAGAGTTTTCAACTACCAGAAAAACCAGGAAAGCCAGCTGAGATACCAAAAATTTTTTTTGACCTCAACCTCACTGACAGTTTGTGACGATGCGGACAATGTAAGCACATTTACCTAAAAGAAACCTAAACTATGAATTATTGATCGCCCGTATTATATTGACTATAAACCGAATTCATTGCACTCGAGTGTAGCTTCCAACCCCATATAGAAACAACCTTCAGGATGTGATAGCCTTGGCAGTTCTTCACCTTATCGGCGGATCGCGTTAGTCTATCGCCAGATCGCTAGGTAGACTATAAACCTTCAACTTCACCTGCACGTACATTATGATAAGTTTTCTTGCATTAGTAAGTTAGTTTTCTTGACAAGCGTCACAGCTCAGTCGGTAATAGCTCTGCCTGCCGTGCTGTGGGTCGTGGGTTCGATCCCCACTAAGAACAAACATCTGTGTGTGCCATACATAGATGTTTGTTCTATGTCTGGGTGTTACTATGTATTATAAGTATGTATTTACAAAAAAAATAAGTATTCTATCAGCATCTAGTTACCATATTACAAGCTTTGCTTAGTTTGGGACTAGAGGCGTCGTGTGAAATGTCCGTGAATATTTATTTTATTTATTTATTAGGTAAGGTTGCAAGTTTGTTTTGTGACGCTTAATTCGTTCGTTCCTATTTGCCTAGTTTGACAAGCGTCTAGGCATAGAGTAAGATTCGAGTTCTGTCATTTGTAAAAGCAACATAGCACATTTTTCTTGGTGTTATAGTGAATATTGTTCCGAAGGTTTCGGAAATGCTTTTTACACCCTGTATAGGCGATACACTCATTTTTCGTAACAATGCGACCTCGTGGTTCACCACGTCCCTGCAGAAGCTGCGGAGCTGACTCAGAGGTCGCGGTGAAGGTCATGGCTAGACCACCCCATGGGGTGCCATGACAGAACTCGAATCTTCTACTTTCTTTTCCATTTTTTTTATATGGCTTCTGTCTGACAAGACAATTTTGCCAGTGTCAAGTGAATTATTTGAATTAAGTTTAGTCAAGTCGAGTCATACGTCAAGTCATTTATTTTGAAGACAAATTGGAGGATTTTCCCTTCAAAACTTTAAAACGAATTACATCAAATAATAAAAACACAGATACACATTTATTCCAATGGCTCACACTTTATGCTATCACTGCAAGTATTATTGGTTTAAATTCCACCAAAATCTATGATTTAAATAGAGTTTGTTTTGTTTCAGATTTATGGCGCCCAACACAGTGAAGAATCTCCAAACATCTTTACTCTCTTAAACCCTTCTTTCAGCCATCTTGGATTAAAAATAAAAAAATGCACTCCGTCAGTCGCCGTCCACGCACAAATACAACAAAACCGAACACAATAAAAAACCTAAAAATCAAAAAGAAAAACATCGAGCTTACCAACACTTTCATGTGTTCCAAATTCGAATAAAACGTCAAATTTAAATTTCCCGCCGCGGATTTTTAAAAAATACTTTTTAATTCGGTTTTTACGAATGAGGCTTTAATATTTTTTGAATGAGAGATTATTTAAAAAGTAGTATTATAAATTAATAGTTGCCTTCTTATTCGTAGTAGTAGTAACCGTGGTTGGTCCAAATTCTTCTATATCTATTGTAAAATAATTTTCCTTGTTGTGAAATAACTGTTTTGGAAGTATTTTTCCCTGGAGGCTAAGTAAGGTAAGTTACATATGTATTTAAATAAAAAAACTTGAAATATTACATTTGAAGTCTGTTTGGTACAATACCATCGTCTATTTTTCAGGTTTACATCAGAAAATATGGATAAGCAAGATGTGGATAACTGTGCAGTGGCGGAGGAAGGAGCTCACTTGAACAGAAACAGGGTAATTTTTCCATCCTCCTCCTCCTCGCGTCTTACTCCTCATGGCTGAGGGTCGTGATTCCCCCGTAGAAAGATGATTTTCTTCCGGACGATGTCTCGCCAGCCTCTCCTGTCTTTGGCGGCGTGGAGTACATCATGAAATTTCGCGTCCATGGTCGTGCGAATTTGATCGGACCATCTCAGTGGGCTGCGTCCTCTGGGGCGATTACCATTCATTTTACCACCAATTTTTCCATATTTAAGTTTAAAATCTGTCCTGTCTAAGATGAACACCATTGGGCCCAGTATAGAGCCTTGCGCTATCCCAAAAATCTTATAAGTACAGATTTTTTCCAAAGTGGTCAATAATGCATTATTCATATTTCCATATTGTAAAACATCGGTAAATTCTAAACAGTGAATGGTTTATTAAAATGTCAAGACTAATTATACCATACTAAACTTAGTTCATCGTATTAAAAGCATTACTAAAGTTGAAAAACACTGTCCACAGTAGCATCTATTTAATAACTCTTAAACTACCACACAAGATACCAAGGTTTTTTGAAATTAATTTCTACAGAATGTACCCCACCATTACATTCTAAGGTCTTATTTATTTATTTATTATGTTTCGTTACGCCAACGGCATATTCACAAATTAGGCACAGAAAAAGTTACAACAGTCTAGGACGGTGTGATAAACCATTACTGGCATAAACATTTATCTTAAGACTAGCGGCTTCCCGCGGCTTCGCCCGCGTTGTGGCTTTTTACCCCGTTCCTGTTATTGTTTCTTTTTAAAAAGTAGCCTATATTATATAGGCGTACATTACCCAGTCTGTATCTCATGAACCGTGATAGTTCATTACAATATGCAAGCACTTATTGTTTCTCATAGAAAACACCACCTTTGGGTGTACATAAAGGCGAACCAAGTCGCTCTTTTCGAATAGATGTGATGAAAATAAGTTTTATATTGGGTCGCGGTGACCCATTATTAAACTTCTTTGTAAACAATGTTTTTTACTTTTTTATCAGCAGGCACTAAAATTACCAAGCTTGTAGGGGAACTAACTCTCGAGCAAGCTACATAAAATTAGCCGTGGGAGAAACAGTCTTCCCTCAAGTCCACTCCAGCATATTTTAATGTTTGCCCTTGGGACTTATTTATGGTCATGGCGAAACATAGTTTAATTGGAAATTGTAGCCTTTTAAATTGGAATGGGAGGTCGGTAGGAATAAGAGGCAAGCGCGGCACAAACACTGTTTCTCCCCTAGCACACCCGGTTAGTATCACGGCTTCAATAATGTTTTGGTGAAGGGTTTTCACTTGTAGCCTAGTGCCATTACAAAGTTTTGGAGGCCTCAAATTTCGTAATAACATAATTGGTGACCCCTTTTTTAAAATAAGCCTATGATAGGGTAGACCCGCTGGTTTTAAAGAATTTAAAAACTCTACTGGGTAATTCACAGCGTCATCGTCACACACCGTATCTATAGACTTATAGATTGTATTTTCACCATCGATTAAATTTAATAAAACGTCATTTATATTCGCCGCTTGGTCATTTTTTGGGGTCAAAATGGCACGTTCGCAAAACCATTCTATCGACTTTAAGTGAATTTGTGCAATGCCGGGATAAATGTCGTCTATGAGCTCCGGAACTGATTCCACAACTTTGCACAAATTCTCCGTCACAGTGACCTTACCACCTGTAGCAGGATAATCGCCGTTTCCTATTTTCAAAAGAACATCTGAAAAGTGACCAGCTGATACATCTCCCCTCAAATGTACTCTCATATTTTTGGTAAGCGTGTGTATTCTCACCGAAGACCACAAAATCGATTTCTTCAGACATGCTTTAATTTCGTCTATAATATTTTTTTTTATTTATCTACTTTTACTCTTAATTTCAAGTCAATCGCACTACGCGTACAAAAATTCTCGTACAAAATTTGACATCTCTTTGCACCCTTATTAAGGGTAGTTTACAAAAACTAAAAATGTCATTCTTAATTATTTATTTAGAAGTATATTTACTGCAAGTTTGAAATCAATCGAACCACTCATTTAAAAGATTCCCATACAAACTACAACACCCCTTTGCACCCTTATTGGGGGTAGTTCTCAAAAACTAAAAATGACATACTTAATTATTGAATTTAGGGTATCTGTCCTCTAAGTTTCAAGTTCATAGGTTGAAGGAATACGATTTTTCATACAAACGTTTTCAACCCTTTTTACACCCTTAGGGGTTGAATTTCCAAAAATCCCTTCTTAGTACACCTCTACGCCCTAATACCTATGTACTCCTTAAATTTCAAGTCTCTACAATCAGCGGTTTAGGCTGTGCGTTGTCTATATGTCAGTCAGTCAGTCAGTCAGTCAGTCAGTCAGGACTTTGATTCTTATAGTATTAGAGATTTAATATTTCTTAAAGAAGAAAAAGAAGCAACAACTTAAATCTAAGAGTATAAGTCTTTATTCGCATCTAGTGCTCAAACACTGATCTGGACTGAGGCGAGTTTAAGTCTGAGTTGTTTATCAGAACACGACTCTAAGATGTTAGTATAAGGTCTCAATCATTGCCTGAGGATTACAGTGGATCATTCATCCTTTCCAGAGCTTCAAAACGAAACAGCTGGTCAGAAGCCAGGCCATCCGAGAATCGACCTCCCCCCCTCGCACCGTTTCCCCCTCAGTCCGCAACGAAGATACGAAGAATGTTAACAAAGTGAACGTAAAGGTTACCGCGGTCGAGAGGACCACCAGCGATTCTAGTCACGACAGTGATGCCTATAGTTATAGTGAGAGGAAAGATCGGAGGAAACCGGTCGAGATTCAGGTGGGTGGTAACAGAATAGGCGTTGGAGCTCTTTGTGAAGAAGTAATAGACCTTATGAATGAACTGTTTGATAAATAGATAAAAACTTTATTGCACACACAGAAGAAAAAAATTACATGAAAGAGAGAAACATAAAAATAGAGACTACAATGGGCGGCCTTATCGCTGAAAGCGATCTCTTTCAGTTTGATACGGTCGACATACGATGAGGGTATACATTGCCGCATAGCTGGATGTTTTAAATGATACTTGCATAGGAATAAATTACATTTCAAATTGAATGACTGTAGTAGTGGGACGTTCACTTTGTTCGTTAATGAATGAATGAAAAACACTTTATTGTACATAACATAATACACACCAGAACAGTGTGGAATAAAATATACAGGTTTAGCTTGAGATTATAATGGGCGGCCTTATCGCTCAATAGCGATCTCTTCCAGGCAGGGGGGTGTTTTGAAGGTATAGTATAAATCAATTTTCAATTATTTCAGATAACCCAAGGTGCGTGGGACGAGAACCCCCCATACGAAAGCCGCGGTCGCACAAAGCGTTGGCTGAGCGACACGTCGCGCGACTCGACACGCGACTTGTTGTCCAACAATCCGCGGGTCGCGTGCGTTTGCGGCGCGTGCGCGGCTTGCCCGCAATGCAGGTAATTACGTCGTTTGTTCATTTTATCCTGTCATCATCATCCACAGCCTGACTTCACCCACTGCTGAGAATAGGCCTCTCTCGTTTTGTACCATCTCTCACGACCCCGCGCCAGTCTCATCCAATTTTATCCTGTAGATCCTGTTAATTATTCGGGGTAAAAAGTCCATTTATCAATCCAGGTTACGAACTATATATATTACAAGTTTAATCTAAGTTGGTTCAGTAGTTTTAAATAATTTAGACAAAAAAATCCAAATATCTAAACTTTGACATTTATAATAGTAGTCCGATTTGGATGAAACTTGGCATAAATATAGTTCGTAACCTGGATTGACACATAGGCTACTTTTTATCTCGAATAATTAACAGGATCTACAGGATAAAATGAACGAAAAGGATTAGCAGCGCCCATTGGCAAGAGGATGATGTCATGTCATGTCACGTCAGTTTGACAGGGCGTAGTACTACCTCTTTGGTCTAACGACTAGCGTTTGACATTCCAGTACGAGTTCGGTGTAATGTCAAGTTTCTCAAAGTATCCGCTCGGTACACGCACAGATAATAATAATACACAGATTATATAATTTACACGGAAACTGTAGACGCGTACGAAGTCGCGGGTAACTACTGTCTACTAGTCAAAAATATATTTGATATTTTTGCAGAGGACGCCGGCGCAGGCATATATGCACCATCAAACAGGACTCGGGCATAGGTCCCGATGAATGTCCTGACTGCTCCGACACTGAACACAATGGTAAGGTGTTACCCCCGAATTTATAAACAGTACTTCAATATTACATGCACTCGGGCGCTTACGCGACTGGGAAGGTATGGTAGGTAGTAGCTGTATTCATAAATAAGCCTCGATTTTCAATATTGTGTTGAAGATGTATTTGCTAACATTGTACTTGTTAATTGTATTTGTTAATTCGTAACATGTACGACGAGTGTGAGTACCCACACAAACCTTATTGTGGTTTTAGGGTACAATATTTAAGCTAATCTTTATAAATAATTTGTAAGAGTAAATAAATAATAAAAAAATTAAGCCTTTGACATTTGTATTATTAGTAGGATTGCGTTTGAAATATTAATAATATTCAATTTCAGGTGCAAATAATGACAGTACAAGAAAATCAAGTAGTCTCGACGTAGATGACCAATATTACTGCAGGTAAAAACGTCACAGCTGGTTCACATTGTACAATTGGCTTAGTTTGGGGTTAGATGGCGCTGTATGAAATACCATATATATATATATTGTATTTAAATATAAATTTTCTCAGCTATCAGGTTATCATAGTACAAGTTTGCGCTTAATTTGGCTTAGTTTGGGGCTAGATGGCGCTGTGTGACATATATTTATTCACAGATGTCCAGAAAGAAGAGATAAACCAAAGAGTATGTTAAGCAGATCTGATTCAGGTGAGTTACAACTTTTTATAAAGACCGTTCGTCGTTGCTTTATTATGTGTAGCATACATAGATGTTTGTTCTATGGCTGGGTGTTACTATGTATTATAAGTATGTACAAACAAGAAGTCGGTTAAAAAAATATAGGTATAAGTATTCTATCAGCATCTAGTTCCCATATCACAAGCTTTGCTTAGTTTGGGACTAGAGGGCGTTGTGTGAATTTTTTTTTAATTTAATTTATTTCTAGATGACAAGTCAGAGCCGACTGGTCCAGAACTAGTATACTTTATTAAAGAGACCCTGAACAAAAGTGGCAAGGATCGTATGACGCTACTTAAAGTTGAAAAAGAACTTTATTCTCTAGTAAACGACACGGGGTACGTAGCTTAATCAATCTTCACATTCATTTCATCATCATCATCATTTCCCTGCCCTTATCCCGCGCTAGGCGGGGTCGGCACAACATGTCTTCTTCTTCCACTCGCTCCTATCATTCGTCAACTCAGAATTTACTCTTCACACATTCATATCCTCTTTCACACAATCCAACCACTTCTTCTTCGGCCTTCCTCTACCTGCATACCCAGTCACCCTCATATTCATAACTTTTTTCGTGATATGACTTTCATCCCTCCTCATACGTGTTCATACCATGCTAATCTAGCACTCCTCACCTTTTCAACAACCGGCGCCACTTTCAAACTTCCCCTGATATACTCATTCCTTATCTTATCTAACCTCGTCACCCCACACATCCATCTTAACATTCTTCACCGATTATCTAAGTTAAGCGACGTTCAGAGGGGCGATTACGAGTTGACAATGTAAAAACCGGTGTCAAACGTCTGACGCCGAGCACACCGGTGTGCGCTGCTTGGTATGGAAACACTGAGCGGATTTTTTGAGAAGCTTGGTTTCGTCAAGCTCCCGCTCAGTGTTTCCATACCAAGCAGCGCACACCGGTGTGCTGGACGTCAGACGTTTCACACCGGTTTTTACATTGTCAACTCGTACTCGCCGGACACTGTTTGGATGGGTGACCTCTAGTGGCGTTTACTCGATTCCGTGCTTCGGGCACGTTAAATTGTCGCAGCTCTAGCAGTCGTCAAGCCATGAGGCCTTAAGGCGGCCTAAACTCCGCTACCAGAGTTGGCCACTACACGTACGGAATACACGTACGGTTGGTATACGAACGAAGGAGTTGGTTAGCTGTGCCTTCCGCGCTTGGTCGTGGGTTCGATCCCGACACAGAAAACATTTTTGGTTTCGAATAGAATTTTTTGACCTGTATCCGGGTGTTATTTTGTTTATTTATACAGTCTGTTGTTGTCATATGAAACAGGATGTTTCATATGTACAGTACGCACAAAGGATGTTTATCCCTCTGAAGTTAGGTGCAATAAACGATTGCGCATGTACTGTTGTGCGGAAAAATTCGCTTACCTCTAATTTGACCCAAAAATGTGTTCTGCGCAGATACTTCAGAGGGACAAAGATCCGTTGTGACTATAAATCAGTTTTAAGACTAAAACAGTTATTTTTAATCTATTAATTAAAAATGTCACAGGCGTCACAGCTCAGTCGGTATAGCTCTGCCTTCCGTGCTGTGGGTCGTGGGTTCGATCCCCACCAAGAACAAACATTTGTGTGTGGCAAACATAGATGGTTGTTCTATATCTGGGTGTTACTATGTATAAGTATGTATTTACAAAAAAAAGTATATAAGTATTCTATCAGCCATCTAGTTCCCATATCACAAGCTTTGCTTAGTTTGGGACTAGAGGGCGTTGTGTGAAATGTCCCTGAATATTTATTTATTTACTTATGTCTACGTATCATAAAAATAAGGTTAATTCTTAAATCATTTTCAGTCGTTGCATAGTTAAATTCCCAGTGATGACGTCATACGGCCGTATGTTAGTACATCGATGCGCTGCATTGTTCCAACTATCGCATCACCTCGACCACTCTAACAAGAACTGCGTCATCGTCTCCAAAAGCGGTCAGTATATACCAACGTATAGTGGATTTAAAAATACATTAAGGTCGCTTCTCTCACAAAAAATTAAATAATAAGCGAAGCGAGCCGAAAACTTCTACAAATACAATCCGCCTTATTCCAATACGAGGACTAAAGTTAGTCTAGGTCTAAATCAAGGCTTAGACCATGGACTACTCGAAACGTTATTACAAAACGAAGTTTATCTTTTGTTACCGTAACATCTATGGTACTAAAGTTAGACCTACGAGACCCCTAGTTTATCTTTGAATCTTTGGTACTAAACTGACAACAATGTCATTTTTTCTTCTAAACTAACCTCAAAATAACAACTCAAACGTCAAAATAACCAATTTATTTCGTTGTAGTATTTCTCCGAATTGCGTGTGGTTTGTTTGTGTTGTGAAGATGGTTGATATTATGGATTTGGAAGATATGGATGCTTTGGATTTGATTCATTTCGTATTTCGTAAATTTTGTTAGGCCGTGGCCTCATTACGCTCACAGTGAACGGCTGACTGTTTGCTAGCTAGTTTTGTAAGCCGCGCCGACCGCGAGCATCGTTCACTGCGACTCAGCCGCTGACTGAGTGACTCGGCAAGCGAAACGTCGCAAACTGCGCATAGTACGCGCTGTAAGAACACTCGCCATATAAAATATATAGGGAGGCGAACTAGATGCAAACAGTTAGCCGCCCACTGTGAGCGTAATGAGGCCACGGCCTAACAATTTATTGACATGACAGGCAACTGACAGTCTTTACTCTTTTGTAGACGTATGTCTGTACTACTGTCAGTATAAGTGTCAGCAACTCGAAAATGACGTTTATTTAGCCCAGGTTTTAATGAAACCATAGACTAGATAGATGAGTTTTCGTTTATTGCCGCTACTCGACACTAGATGGCGCTCTAAACACACATATTTTACTATATTATCTGTGGATAATAAATAAGCCATGGTCTATGTCATAGTACTAACAAGTCTTTCGTTAGTCTCGGTTTTGTAATAAGAAAATATTTTGATACCCTGATCAACTTAGTTACCGTAACAAACCTGGACTACATAGTTCTGGTTTAAACCTGGACTATCGTGATTTTCTATAATAACACCGTATAAGTTTATTGTAATCCGCCATTTTGTGGCGGCGGCCATCTTAGACTGATTTTCATCAAACATAGCTAAGAACACTCCTGACTAATTCATCTTTCAAACAAAAAAACAAAATCAAAATCGATTCATCCGTTCGGGAGCTACGATGACACACACACAGACATGTCAAACTTATAACACCTCGTCGTTTTTGCGTCGTTGGTTAATTATAGTATTTTTATGAAATTAACTTGTTACAGGGACAAGCGGGGGTAGAATTCCATGTACGAACTTCAAAACGTGGTGTGTTGCCAACTTTCCACCTCCGAGTCCTCAAAGACATCATCCTGAAATCATCGACGGAGCTAATGCAAAGTGAGTCTTATTTCAACCGTATTTTGAGTTCGATCTCCACTGAACATAGATGTTTGTTCTATGTATGGGTGTAACTATGTATCTTATGTATTCCCCCTGAAATCATCGACGGAGCTAATGCAAAGTGAGTCTTATTTCTGCCATATTTTGAGTTCGATCTCCACTGAACATAGATGTTTGTTCTATGTATGGGTGTAACTTATGTATCTTATGTATTCCCCCTGAAATCATCGACGGAGCTAATGCAAAGTGAGTCTTATTTCTGCCTTATTTTGAGTTCGATCTCCACTGAACATAGATGTTTGTTCTATGTATGGGTGTAACTTATGTATCTTATGTATTCCCCCTGAAATCATCGACGGAGCTAATGCAAAGTGAGTCTTATTTCTGCCTTATTTTGGGTTCGATCTCCACTGAACATAAACTGGAGTTCCCATATCACAAGTTTTGCAAAGTATGAGTATTCAATCAGCAATGTAGTTCCCATATTACAAGCTTAGCTTAGTTTGGGACTAGAGAGCGACGTGTGAAATGTCCATGAATATTTAGTTATTTGAGGAACTATTCATCTTGTTATTTTTAACCGACTTCAAAAAAGGAGGAGGTTCTCAATTCGGTTGTATTTTTTTTTTTATGTTTGTTTCCTCAAAACTCCGACATTTATGAACCGATTTCAAAAATTCTTTTTTATCTGACAGGATATACTTCCAAGTTGGTCCCATTTCATTTTCATCAAAATCGGTTCAGTAGTTTGGGTTATAAATAGAAATAACTGAAAAAAAATATGCCAACCACGTGCACGAAATTGCGTATTTTGCTTTCCTGTGACTTTTAAGTGTTAATAGTCACTAGAACATTCCCAATGAACTGCCATCATCATCATCTGATGATAAAGCTGGTAGTCGACTTGAAGTCGGATTTTCTAGTTTTTTTAACTTATAAATTATGTAAAATTTATTCACAAAGAAAATTATAACTAATACAGAAAATTATGACTAATACAGTATTTACAATATTTATAATATGTACAAAATACACATGAAGCAGTTGAGCTATCTATCACACCGTTACAAACGATTTATAGATAGCTCAACTGATCCAAATCAGTACCAATCGGAAGCGTGCCCAAGACACTGGCTGCATTGCCGCGCTGAATAGCAATGCTGATTCGCTGGCCCAGATATTAAAATATATTAATACTAGTAGTTACCCGCGACTTCGTACGCGTCTACAGTTTCCGTGTACATTATATTATCTGTGCGTGTACCGAGCGGATACTTTGAGAAACTTGACATTACACCTCATTACACCGAACTCGTACCTACTGGAATGTCAAACGCTAGTCGTTAGACCAAAGAGGTAGTACTACGTCCTGTCAAACTGACGTGACATGACATGACAATGAAATCCTCTTGCCAATTGGCGCTGCTAATCCTTTTCGTTCATTTAATCCTGTAGATCCTGTTAATTATTCGGGATAAAAAGTAGCCTATATGTCAATCCAGGTTACGAACTATATATATGCCAAGTTTCATCCAAGTTGGTTCAGTAGTTTAGACGTGATTGAAACACAAACATCCAAACTTTCGCATTTATAATATTAGTAGGATGTAAAATTGTATATTTATTTCAGATCGATATTAAAACGCGACACACATTCCCTAGACGAGCCGTCTTCGGGTGCGCTCGCCATGAACCGCAGCAAGTCTCTCGAGCAGAGGGAGAAGGAATACGAGCGAGTGAGACGCAGGATATTCAGCACGGTATATACTATTTCAGCGGTAGTTGTAATGCACCAGTGGTTTAGTCGTAGTAACCTCGCCTTTTGATCGTAAGGTCGCGAGTTCAAATCTAGTAGTGAGTACGGATTTTTGTATTTAACCCCCGATGCAAAAACGACGGGGTGTTATAAGTTTGACATGTCTGTGTGTGTGTGTCTGTCTGAGACAACGTAGCTCCTGAAAGGATGAACCGATTTTGATTTTGTTTTGTTGTTTGAAAGGTGAATTAGTCGGGAGTGTTCTTAGCTATGTTTGATGAAAATCGGTCCAAGATTCGGGGGTTATTTTAAATTTAATTATTTGTTCATTCATTCGTTCACCGCACGAGAATATTTCGCATTTGGCAATTCAAATTTGAAATCTAGGCTTCGGTAATAAAGCTCAGTTTTCGTTCACCGTTTGAGAGCACAAGTACTGCATTTAATATGAAATGTATACTGATATATGAATAAAAAAAATTAATTTAATTGCACACATATGTATATTTTTAGCCTAGAAAATCCATTGGTGTACAACCGGATTTGAACTCACGACCTTACGAATCAAAAGGTGCTCTCTACCACTAAACCATGGGTGCTTCTTTTTTGTATATAGAAATATGTATTTTAATTTTAAGGTATTTATAATATGGGCCTTGTATTTTTTATTGTGTTGTCTGAATGAAATGATTTTTTTTTGTAATATTAATAATAAATAAATAACTCATTTATTTTCTCCACACAAAAGGTTCCTTAACTTATTACATGCGTAGGTACAATGTAGATGGTAATAATTACCATATTATATGAATTATATGATATTTATTCACAAAGAAAATTATGACTAATAAAGTATTTACAATATTTATAATATGTACAAAATACACATGAAGCAGTTGAGCTATCTACACACCGTCGCAAACGATTTATAGATAGCTCAACTGATCCAAATCAAATCAAATCAAAAATTATATGATGATTATATGAATGACAAAATGTGCGAATATAATAATACTGAATTAACACAAGAAATTGACTCAATTGAAACATTGACGTGAATAAAACCTCGGTCTGCCTACTTTCCTGTTGCAATACCCCTGAACAGGGTTCATGTGTGATACCTACCTACAATGTAACAACAATGTGACAGGCGTCACAGCTCAGTTGGTAACGGCTCTGCCTTCCGTGCTGTGGGTCGTGGGTTCGATCCCCACCAAGAACAAACATTTGTGCGTGGAAAACATAGATGTTTGTTCTATGTCTGGGTGTTACTATGTATTATAAGTATGTATTTACAAAAAAAAAGTATTTAAGTAATCTATCAGCCATCTAGTTACCATATTACAAGCTTTGCTTAGTTTGGGACTAGAGGGCGTTGTGTGTAAAGTCCATGATTTTTTTTTTTAACTATAATACCATGTGAAAGCGATAAATGTATTGAGAATATTAATAAGAAGGTAAGTAACCTGTTTTGCGAGTACTGGTGCCCGAGATAGATATTAATTAGGTATTTGTATCTACTTCAGGATAATTGCAATCCGGATGAATCTCAATGGCCGTGGCTGAACGCTGGACCTGTCAAACTGCTGGCCCCAGACCCGGGGAGGAACAAACTGTTAAAAGTTAGTATCCCTAGGACCAGTTGTGACCAGGTTTGCTGAGTCAAACTTCACCAACGATATATTTAACCCCCGACGCAAAGACAACGGATTGTTATAAGTTTGACGTGTGTGTGTATGTCATTGTAACTCCCAAACGAATGAACAGATTTTGATTTTGTTTTGTTTGAAAGGTGAATTAGTCGGGAGTGTGAAAATTCCAAGATGGCCGCCGCCACAAAATGGCGGATAACATTTTTTTTCACATCTCCCTCAATGGGTATGAGTTGTAAGTATGTATTTACAAAATAAAATGTATATAAGTATTGTATCAGCATCTAGTTCCCATATTACAAGCTTTGCTTAGTTTGAGACTAGAGGGCGTTGTGTGAAATGTCCATGAAAAAAATATGGGTATCAAAGTCGGGGGTATTTTTAATTTTTAATTCTATCTTGTTTATTCTATCTAGTTTTATCTTGTAATTTGATCTATGCACCTAGTTCTGAATAAATTACGTTTTGATTTTTTTTTAATTTAATCTCTTGTTTTTTTTTCAGGTACAATCTCTAGAAAACTCAGTCCCGCCACAGAACTGGCGCGGGCGCAGCGGCGTTGTCTCTAAGAGTCATAGCTTTGGAGGATACGGAGAGCCGCAGCCCACCGGCCGCGCGCTCAGCAGACAAGGTACCATCAGCAAAAGTTCTGCCTTACCACCTTAAGGGTGCATTTCCTGTAAACCGACTAGCCGTTAATTTTTGAATACCAATAGAAACAAATTATTTTGGGTGTAAAAGTTATGAAAACAATGGACCGTCATAAAAATAATTAGATGTTTAGGTCTCTGGTTGGTCAAAATAAGAACACAAAAAAAGGCGAGGTCAGGTAGCTAACTGCTTGCAAGCGAAACAGTTTCAAAAGTGGTTAGGCGGAAATTTTGCCGATAGTACAATACCACAACGAATCTTTACCCCTCTGAAGTTAGGTGCTGTTGGAGCATATTTAAACATAGACTGACAGTAGGTTCGACAGATGTCACCATGTAAAAGAATTGGGTGTGAATTTTTTTCTCTGATACAGCAAACTAATGGATACGCCCCACCAACAAAAAAGCGTACACACTACGGAACATAATATGGCTGCCTTCTTAGTAGTACAAACTCGGAACTAAACATGGCGGCGTTGGTTACGTAAACATAAAATCATGACGTCACAAAAAAAAATTCGAAGGGACAAAATATTGTCTATCTCTTTCAACACATTCAGTGTTTGTTTGGTTAAAAAGAAACAAAATAATATTTGACGGCTTATGTGTCGATTTTATTTGTAAAGTAGAATGGGGCCTCTCCATGTTTATGGTTTCCTAACTCTTTGATTTTTTCTCCAATACGGATGGTGTGGTCTTCTAGATAAATCTCCTGTTCCTGTCTTTCATTACCATCTATCAGAGGTGCACAGTGTAAATGAGCCCATCAGGGGATTTCTGGACTTTTAGTCCAAAGATCCCCTGCCGGCAGTTGCAGAGCGAAGAGGATTTCTGGACTAAAAGTCCAGAAATCCCCTTCGCAGGGAAAACACGCAGGGGATTTCTGGACTTTTGTCCAAAGATCCCCTGCCAGCAGTCGCAGAGCGAAGGGGATTTCTGGACAAAAAGTCCAGAAATCCCCTTCGCAGGGGAAACACGCTGAGAATTTCTGGCCTTTTTGTCCAAAGATCCCCTGCCAGCAGTCGCAGAGCGAAGGGGATTTCTGGACAAAAAGTCCAGAAATCCCCTTCGCAGGAGCAACACGCAGGGGTTTTCTGGAATAAGCCTAATGAACGATTGTGCATGTACTGTTGCGCGGGAAAATTAGCTTACCTCCAATTCGACACAAAAATGGGTTCAGCGCAGATACTGCAAGACACTGGATATGTTGAAGTCGGGCAATTACCTCACTTTCCTCTTTTATGCAACATGTTTTATAATCCGAATATTAGAAACGCGAAAATTTGTATGAATGTATGTTTGTTACTCTTTCACGCAAAAACTACTGGTCCGATTTTGATGAAACTTGGAATACATGGTTCGGTACCTGGATTAACACATAGGCTACTTTTTATCCCGGAAAATCAACAGGATCTAACGGGATGCGGACGAAGTTGCGGGCAAAAGCTAGGTAGTAGTTTTTTTTTTAATCTTACTTTGAATTCCAGGTGACCTAGCCTCCAGCAGCTGGAGATTGTCTCCATCATCATCAGGGTACAAAACGCTCAGTTTGAGGAGTACTGACTCTGTCACACCTTCACCGACGGGTATGTTCATTTTTTAACCGACTTCAAAAAAGGAGGAGGTTCTCAGTTTCGGTTGTATGGTTCTGTATGTTTAATGTTTGGTTTAATGACTTCTGTCATTTATGAACCGATTTCAAAAATTCCTTTTTTTATCTGAAAGGATTAGACTTTCCATTCAATTTTCATCAAAATCGGTTCAGTAGTTTGGGTTATAAATAGAAATAACTGGAAAAAATATGCCAACCACGTGCACGAAATTGCCTATTCTGCTTTCCTGTGACTTTTAAGTGATGTTTATAGTCACTAGAACATTCCCAATGAACTGTCATCATCATCATCTGATAAATATAAATTTTAATATTTTTTTTTGTTAAAAATGCATTTTTTCTAAATTATTTGTATATAGTTATTGTTTTGAAGTTATAAATGATTGTTTATTTGTGTAAAGGCGGAGGTACACCCGAGCCTACTAGTCAGTCGTCGAGTGGTGCTCTGTACTCGGGCGTGGTGTGGGCGGTCACAGACATGGCGTGCGTGCCGGCCGGCGCGGCGGTACTGCATCCGCAGGTAACTGTGCTCCACCAGCCGGCAATGTACAGCGTGCGATGCGATAACACTTATTACAAAGTTTTTTTAACTTTAACGGCGTCTTGCACCAGAATCGCTAAACGCGTTTAACTCTTAAATAGTATTTAGCGAGTTGTCAAGTCATACAAATACGTCAGATTTAAATCGATTTAGCTGTTAAATACGTTTAGTGATTCTGGTGCAAGCCGCCCTAAATGTTTGTTCCGATGTTTAAGTTCCTACTTGACACCTTTTTGTTTTATTAACCCGCTGTTTTAATAACTTAAGGAGTTACCCACGACTTCGTACGCGAGTACCGTTTTTGTGTACATCATATTATCTGTGCGTGTACCGAGCGGATACTTTGAGAAACTTGACATTACACCGAACCCGTACTCGAATGTCAAACGCTAGTCGTTAGACCAAAGAGGTAGTACTACGTCCTGTCAAACTGACGTGACATGACATGATAATGAAATCCTCTTGCCAATTGGCGCTGCTAATCCTTTTCGTTCATTTTATCCTGTAGATCCTGTTAATTATTCGGGATAAAAAGTAGCCTATGTGTCAATCCAGGTTACGAACTATATGCCAAGTTTCATCCAAGTTGGTTCAGTAGTTTAGACGTGATTGAAACACAAACATCCAAACATCTAAACTTACGCATTTATAATATTAGTAGGATAGGATACTTTGTTAGTCGTAAGTTTTTTATGTGAATAAATACTTACTTACTTATTTTGACATATTTTGTAACCTATTTCTTGACTATTAGTATTAATTAATGTAATTGGTTTTAACACCGTGTTAATTAATTGAATTGAATTAATTGAATAAATTGAATTGAATTAAAACGGATGAAAATGATTTATTATTGTTTTACAGACGCTACGACCGCTGACAAACCCCGATGGTAGCATTTACCATTTCGACCCAAACAACCCTCCCATACTGTACGACCCGGGGGAGTATGAGGAAGTGGGACCACCCAAGGTAAGATAAAATAAGATACTTATTTATAAGTATTTATTTAGTAGTAAGTTTCTTTTTATAAGTATGTATTTCCAAAAAAAAAAAGTATATAAGTATTGTATCAGCCATCTAGTTCCCATATTACAAGCTTTGCTTAGTTTGGGACTGGAGGGCGTTGTGTGAAATGTCCCTGAATATTTTATTATTATTATTTATTATTTTTAGAGTTCCGATCCAGTTTTGGAAAAACGGAACACTTATGGCCTCACTCCAGTGTCCGTCTGTCTGTCACACGCTACCAGGGGGGTGATTCTAGACCGATAGACATTTTATCACGATAGATATATATCCTAAGAACTGTCAAAACTCCATAGTTTTTGGCAGTTTCTGGGAGATATATCTATCGTGATCAAAAAGTCTATCGGTCTAGAATTACCCCCCAGAGCTGAACCGTAGAAGTTAGAGAGTTGAAATTTAGAATAGTAATAGTTTATCACAACCCAATATGAGGATTTGTATGCGGAAAAAATATTCTGAAAATTAGGGACTATTAAGGGGGGTCAAACGGGATATGAAAATTTAAAAATTACCCGATTGAGTAGGCTATGTAATGAAAGCTTAAAACTTAACTAGAAAATCCTCCCTCATATTTAGATTTTTTATTAAAAAAAACTTTGTTTAAAAATGCGAATTATTTCACTCCAGACGGGTTTCTCTTAGTACCAATGCGGAAATGAAACTTGCACTTTGACCAGTTTATTTTTTCAAGTATATATTTATCAAAGCGTCCTAAAATAAATATTAATAATAAGTACCTATATATTTATCGTGTTACAGTTAAAAATGTATATATTTTTACAGACAGTCGAACAAAGCAATGAGAAAAGACGCGGGCGCTTAGAAAAACAACACTCATTTATAGATCATGGTAAGTTGTTGTAATTTATACAACTATATGATTGAATAAACCGATCGCCCACCTGATGTTAAGTAACCACTGCCTATAATGATGCATTGTCTCACTGAGCACGTCCATTGAAAGTATATCCTTTTATGTTTTCGCAGAAGCAGAATGCCAACAACCCGAACAATATCATTACGAATACGACGTGCACGAAACACGAGAGAATCCGACGGAAAAAGTTAGTCATAATCTCTACAATAAATAAATAAATAATTATGTACATTTCACACAACGCCCTCTAGTCCCAAACTAAGCAAAGCTTGTGATATGGGAACTAGATGGCTGATAGAATACTTATATACTATCATATATATATACTATGTGACAGGCGTCACAGCTCAGTTGGTAATGGCTCTGCCTTCCGTGCTGTGGGTCGTGGGTTCGATCCCCACCAAGAACAAACATTTGTGTGTGGAAAACATAGATGTTTGTTCTATGTCTGGGTGTTACTATGTATTATAAGCATGTATTTACAAAAAAACAGTAGGTATATAAGTGTTCTATCTTCTATCAGCATCTAGTTCTCATATTACAAGCTTTGCTTAGTTTGGGACTAGATGGCGTTGTGTGAAATGTCCATCAATATATATTTATTACTTTCGCACATAAAATCAAACATCTAATAATTTCAGGATACCTCAAAGCCAGTTACCCCAACGAAATACGAACCGGTCCAACCCCAAGAAGCAACCAATCAGATCCCAGAAGCTATTGAACCAGCCAATCAGACGCTGGAACGCGTCGAGCCGACCAATCAGAGAGAAGTTAAGGCCGGCAGTTACCAAGACACTGTGTATTATGGACCTTATGCTAGTTTAAACCAACACCCTTATACTGAACAGGTAAGACTCTTTTTTTTTTCTTTAACCCCTGACGCAAAAATAACGGCGTGTTATAAGTTTGACGTGTCTGTGGCATCGTAGCTCCCAAACGGATGAACCAATTTTGAATTTTTTTGTTTGAAAAGTAGATTAGTCGGGAGTGTTCTTAGCTATGTTTGATGAAAATCTGTCCAAGATGGCCGCCACCACAAAATGGCGAATTCAATCTAGATCGCATATTATAAGCTTTGCTTTTGGGACTAGAGGGTGTTGTGTGAAATATCCATGAATATCTTACTAATATTATAAATGCGAAAATTTAGATATTTGGATGTTTGTGTTTCAATCACGTCTAAACTACTGTACCAACTTGGATGAAACTTGGCATATATATAGTTCGTAACCTGGATTGACGTATAGGCTACTTTTTATCCCGAATAATTAACAGGATCTACAGGATAAAATGAACGAAAAGGATTAGCAGCGCCAATTGGCAAGATGATTTCATTGTCATGTCATGTCACGTCAGTTTGACAGGGCGTAGTACTACCTCTTTGGTCTAACGACTAGCGTTTGACATTTCAGTACGAGTTCGGTGTAATGTCAAGTTTCTCAAAGTATCCGCTCAGTATACGCACAGATAATATAATGTACACGGAAACTGTAGACGCGTACGAAGTCGCGGGTAACTGCTAGTAAAAAATATTTTTCAGGTACAATCCCCCCCGCAAATGACACAGTACATTCAACCGGATGTAACTACAATGAACATGCAGAATGTGATGCCTCAAGCGAAAGTAACGTCGATACTACAAGACCCTAATATACGTAAGTATTCGTTACACAAAATGTCCTCAGTGGGGATCGAACCCACGACCCACAGCAAGGCCACATCGTCACTTACCATCAGGTGAGATTGTGGCCAAAGGACATTCTATATTATATTAAAAAAAAAAAAGGCAGAGCTATACCAGAGGCGTATAGCCAGAGCTAGACAGACGTCACAGCTCAGTCGGTAATAGCTCTGCCTTCCGTGCTGTGGGTCGTGGGTTCGATCCCCACTGAGAACAAACATTAGTGTGACAAATATAGATGTTTGTTCTTTGTCTGGGTGTTACTAAGTAAATAAATAAATATTCATGGATATTTCACACAACGCCCTCTAGTCCCAAACTAAGCAAAGCTTGTAATATGGGAACTAGATGCTGATAGAATACTTATATACTTTTTTTGTAAATACATAGTAACACCCAGACATAGAACAAACATCTGTTTGGCACACACAAATGTATGTAATGTATGTTACTATGTATTATAAGTATGTATTTACAAAAAAAAGTATATAAGTATTCTATCAGCATCTAGTTCCCATATCACAAGCTTTGCTTAGTTTGGCACTAGAGGGCGTTGTGTGTAAAGTCCATGAATATTTATTTATTTACTAAACTGAGATGCCTGATTTTTGACTATTGTAATTGTATCTTGTTAGATAGATAGATAAATCATTTATTGAACCTCCTCTCAAATTAACAGAAAAGAGAAAGCAGATAAAAAGAATTTAAAACTAAAATAAAAACATAATCTTAAAAAGGACTCAAACTAAATTAAATTAAATTCTCTTGTTGTAGGTACCATGGCGCTGACGAATGTGGTGTACCCATCTAACATACCACATGGGTACCAATACGTACCAAACCCACCACCATGTCGACCGGTTAGTATAACATCATTTGTCATTATACGTGTAACATAATGTCTGGAATCCCTCCAGAGGGGCGAGTTCGAGTTTACAGTGTGCAATAAGTCTGACCCCCAGAGGGGCGAGTTCGAGTTTACAGTGTGCAATAAGTCTGACCCCCAGAGGGGCGAGTTCGAGTTTACAGTGTGCAATAAGTCTGACCCCCAGAGGGGCGAGTTCGAGTTTACAGTGTGCAATAAGTCTGACCCCCAGAGGGGCGAGTTCGAGTTTACAGTGTGCAATAAGTCTGACCCCCAGAGGGGCGAGTTCGAGTTTACAGTGTGCAATAAGTCTGACCCCCAGAGGGGCGAGTACGAGTTTACAGTGTGCAATACGTCTGACCCCCAGAGGGGCGAGTACGAGTTTACAGTGTGCAATACGTCTGACCCCCAGAGGGGCGAGTACGAGTTTACAGTGTGCAATACGTCTGACCCCCAGAGGGGCGAGTACGAGTTTACAGTGTGCAATACGTCTGACCCCCAGAGGGGCGAGTACGAGTTTACAGTGTGCAATACGTCTGACCCCCAGAGGGGCGAGTACGAGTTTACAGTGTGCAATACGTCTGACCCCCAGAGGGGCGAGTACGAGTTTACAGTGTGCAATACGTCTGACGTCCAGCACACCGGTGTGCGCTGATTGGTATGGAAACACTGAGCGGAAGCTTGACGAGACCAAGCTTCTCCAAAAATCGTGTGCATGTGTACTAACAGGCTGGATACATACGCAAAGTAATTAAACGCTCAGGGTTGTCACAAATTCTTAAGATAAAAAAAAAATTGGTCTTATTTTACCGTCCTACATATATTTTATAGTCAAATAATTTATATATCAATAAAAACCACTTATTCTGAGCTTTATGACATGTATAAATATAAAAAAATTTGATATTCAGTAGCTTTTCATAATACTTGTTTTTCATAATGTCAAAGTCAAAATCAAAATTTCTTTATTCAATAAAATCACAAGGATCATTTTTTAGATCATTAGAATCATTTAGAATTATAAATATTATATACATATTATAAATATTGTAAATACTGTATTAGTCATTATTTTCTTGGTGAATAAAGTAGAATTTATTATGTTTTAGAATTAAGATCATTTAGAATCGTCTTATATAACTAGATGATTCTAGGTGCCAGTTCCACTAATGTTTTTCCACTAATGTAATGTTTATCAGGAACCACTACAACAGCAATTAATAAGGTACCAGCCAGCAACGTTGCTGCAGCAACAAATCGAAGAGCAAAAGGTGCCCACACCTCCGCAACAAACACAAGACAATACATTCAGAATTGGTGAGATACACAATACATACCGGGTGTTACCAGACCACTTCCGAAAACTTGGAGGTTCCAATCAGACCATGATACTGAAAACATTTAGTGAAAAAAATCGCAAAAAAAAGTTGCCTTGACTATCTCCTTCTCATTTTTTTTCTAGTTACATACACACAGTACAACATAATAAGACATATCTACCTAATTATCTCATTTAAAAAAACAAATAAAATAAATAAAGCAGCAATGTACAGTGTACACGCAGCTGAGAGTTCATCGCGGGCCATTCGAGTACGCGACGTGCGAGCGAGACAAGAGACGCCCGTCTTTATCGCACGGTCGCGCGGTCATTATACCGATTAGGTATAAATAAACATAGTAGGTACCTACCTACGCTAGTAGGCACTTACGACACAGAATAAATAATAGTACTACGCCTCGACCTTACCTACGTAAATGCGTACATTGCGGACTGGCGGAATAAATACAAATCTTTAAACATTGTTTTCTCCGGCTATAATTATTTTTCAGGATAACTGATTTTTTTTGGTTGGGTTTTGGTGTGCTGTACCCCCCCCCCCCCTTTCGTTTTCGGAAGTGGTCTGGTAACACCCTGTATATTGCTTTCACATGCTAATATAGTTGTTACATTGTAGGTAAGCATCACACTGGATGAGAAGTGCTGAAGACCGAGCTCAATGGCGCGTCTTGGGAGAGACCTACGTCCAGCAGTGGACGAGTATAGGTTGATGATGATGATGATGATGCGTCACAGCTCAGTCGGTAATAGCTCTGCCTGCCGTGCTGTGGGTCGTGGGTTCGATCCCCACTGAGAACAAATATTTGTGCGTGGCAAACATAGATGTTTGTTCTATGTCTGGGTGTTACTATATAAGTATGTATTTACAAAAAAAAAGTATATAAGTATTGCATCAGCATCTAGTTCCCATATTACAAGCTTTGCTTAGTTTGGCACTAGAGGGCGTTGTGTGTAATGTACATGAATGTTTATTTATTTCAGATCCTAGCTACCCGTACGCGCCTGTTGATTACACAACTACATACGGCGCATGCGTCGATCCTATGCCAAACCAACCACAGCCGCAACGAAGGTACAGTACGCACAACGGATCTTTATCCCTCTGAAGTTAGGTGCAACAACGATTGCGCATGTACTGTTGTGCGGAAAAATTCGCTTACCTCCAAATTGACCCAAAAATGTGTTCTACGCAGATACTTCAGAGGGACAAAGATCCGTTGTGACTACTATACATACATACATACATCTAAACTTTCACGTTTATAAAATTAGTAGGATAAAAAATATACCAATAAATTATTATGACTTGCCTTGTGAGTAGGTAACAAAATTAGTAAAGAAAAGGTCGTGGGTTCGAATCCCATTAGGCTCAACTTTTTGGATATTATTTTTGTGATAGTTATTTCCGTATATCAGCCATACTAATGTAAAGCCATGGCTATGTTTTATTATGTACTTATTAAAACAATATATACAATTGCCTGGGAAAATTAAATTGTTAAACTAATCTTATATTGTTTTTAGCTACAGCGTCCCGTACAATCCGGCTGAGATGGCGCCCATGCCGGGAACTATACCATCCGTCTACCCACTAGGCAATGTCATCCCACCGCAGCTTATACAATATCCGGTAAAAACCATTAATATTGCCATTATAATATTTAGTACTAGCAGTTACCCGCGACTTCGTACGCGTCTACAGTTTCCGTGTACATTATATTATCTGTGCGTGTACCGAGTGGATACTTCTTTGAGAAACTTGACATTGCACCTCATTACACCGAACTCGTACCTACTGGAATGTCAAACGCTAGTCGTTAGACCAAAGAGGTAGTACTACGTCCTGTCAAACTGACGTGACATGACATGACAATGAAATCCTCTTGCCAATTGGCGCTGCTAATCCTTTTCGTTCATTTTATCTTGTAGATCCTGTTAATTATTCGGGATAAAAAGTAGCCTATGTGTTATTTCAGGCTACGAACTATATGTATTCCAAGTTTCATCCAAATCGGACCAGTAGTTATAGTGTGATTGAAACACAAACATCTAAACTTTGACGTTTATAATAATAGTGGTATGTCAAAGTTTAGATGTTTGTGTTTCAATCACACTATAAATACTAGTCCGATTTGGATGAAACTTGGAATATATTATAGTTCGTAACCTGGACTAACACATAATAAATAAATATTCATGGACTTTACACACAACGCCCTCTAGTCCCAAACTAAGCAAAGCTTGTAATATGGGAACTAGATGCTGATAGAATACTTATATACTTTTTTTTTTGTAAATACATAGTAACACCCAGACATAGAACAAACATCTATGTTTTCCACACACAAATGTTTGTTCTCGGTGGGCACACATAGCCTACTTTTTCCGCTTTTTTTGGCTATATTTTTTTTCGTGGGCGAAGTCGCGGGTAACTGCTAGTATAAAATAAATGGTGCATTTTAAATAATATTGTTGTAATTTAAATTATTGTATATTTTTAGTTACAATATCAAGATTCTGTGCAATGGACGCCGGTTCAAACGCCAGCGATGTGCCCCGTCCTCTATCCACAGCATTACGCACACTACAACATCGTGTACCCACAGGTAAATATCAAATCACGAGTTTAGGGGTTGTAAGAATTAAAAAATAATAATAGTAATAATTATAACCTTTTTTTTTTATCCCAAAGCAAGTTTTTATCCCTTGACCCATAAAAGAAAAAAGAAAGAGGGAAAAAAAAACAACTCGCGAATTTTCGTTTGGCCAAAAGCCCGCGAAAAAACGTAAACCCCTCGCCTAGCGAGAGAGAAGAAATAAAAAGCTTAAATAATAATAAAAATAAAAAAAACTTAGAGCGTCTTGCACCAGAATCACTAAACGTATTTAACAGCTAAATCGATTTAAATCTGACGTATTTATATGACTTGACAACTCGCTAAATACTATTTAATAGTTAAACGCGTTTAGCGATTCTGGTGCAAGCCGCCCTTAGACTATCGCTTTTGACCATAATTTCACCTTTTTTTAACCAACTTCAAAACAGAGGAGGTTCTCAATTTGGTTGTATTTTTTTTAATGTTTGTTACCTCTGGTAAGAATTAATATGAATAAAAATAATAATTAAAAAAAAACGACTCGCTTTTGACCATAATTTCACCTTTTTTTAACCAACTTCAAAACAGAGGAAGTTCTCAATTCGGTTGTATTTTTTTTTAATGTTTGTTACCTCAGATCTCCGTCATTTATGAACCGATTTCAAAAATTCTTTTTATATGAAAGGATGTACTTCCAGGTTGGTGCTATTAAATTTTCATCAAAATCAGTTCAGTAGTTTGGGTTATAAATAGAAATAATTGAAAAAAATATGCCATCCACGTGCACGAAATTGCGTATTTTGCTTTCTTGTGACTTTTAAGTGGTGTTTATAGTGACTAGAACATTCCTAATGAACTGCCGTCATCATCTCATGATGAAGGCGGTAGTCGAATTGAAGTCTGTTTTTCTAGTTTTTTTAACTTATAAATTATTATAATATTAGTAGGATCGCATAACGTATCATAGAAATTCTTGAAACATTTTCAATTATTAATGAATGGTAAGTTATCTTTATATTACTTTTTTTTATTATTAATTAATGTTAATTATTTAATTTAAATTTTTAAATTAGATTAATATTTTTTATCTTTATTTCTTTATTATTTTAGATTAATATTAATATTAATTAATTAATATTAATTTAAATTTAATTAAATTAAAATTAATTAAATTAAATTAATTAATTAAATTAAAATATTAATATTTTTTATCTTTATCTTTTTATTACGCTTCACAGAGATAATCTGCGCAGCGCATCAAAAACATTAAAATTTCATTAAATCGGTCCTTTCGCCGTTACGTCATTATTACTCGGACCCCACTAACAACTCGTGCTCAATTCTGAAACGCAACGATAGCGCGTTCTAATTTTTCTAGTAGCGACATCTAGTTTGGTTTTTGGTAACTTTAAAAATCAATACAAAAAAATATAGATTTACAATACATACACGTCACCTCTCAGAGTGACAGATGCAGGGCAATAATAAGGCACGTCCTTGGTGGACGTTCTCTGAAAGGTAACATTTTAAGAGTTCAGCTGATCAGCTGTCATACAAAATGCTACATTTTGTATGAAACAGCTGATTTATTCTGTCACACTGTTGACTTCATAAAAAAAATTTGTTACTTTTTGGGAACGTGTTTTACACTGTATTTATGTTGTTACAGGTAGTAACACAACCCTACCCGGTGTGTCAACCACTCTACTCTGTAGTAGACAACCGTAGGAAACGGAATTCACTACCATCAAGGTAAATTAAAACAAGTAATTAAATTAAAAATTAAAAAAACCCCCGAATCTTGGACCGATTTTCATCAATCATAGCTAAGAGCACTCCCGACTAATTCACCTTTCAAACAAAAAAAAAACAAAATCAAAATCGGTTCAGTAGTTTCACTTTTAAATCAAAATAAATGGAAAAAATAGGCCAACAGAGTTTTTTTAATTTAAATTTTTTTTTAATATGTTTGCTAATACGTCAAGCAAGGAAACAATTATGGTTGTATGTAGTATTGCAGCTTCAAATAATACCGACATGGCGGTACGAAGTTCGCTGGCTCAGAATATATTAAATAAATAATATTATATTACAGTACTCGAGTGACCCCTATTATAACAACCCCTGAAGAAAAACCCTACGAGAAATTTGATCGTCAGAACTCTGAGATAGCCGCCAGAATCAACCAGATCAAAGAAGGGTTGATTCAAAGGGAAGGGATGAAAAGGGATGATTGGAAGAGAAACAGTGGGAACGGGATATTGGGGAGTTATCCTGTTAATAACTTCAATGGGAGGATATCTGGGTAAGTAGAATGAATAGGATTTAGAAATTTAGAGGGAAGGAATTAAAAGGGATGATTTAGACTATTTTGGAGGGAAGTGATGAAAAGGGGTGATTTAGAGTATTTTTGAATGAATAGGGATGATTTAGAGTATTTTTGAATGGAAAAGGATAATTTAGAGTAAATTTGAATGAAAAGGGATGATTTAGAGTATTTTTGAGGGAAGGAATAAAAAGGGATGATTTAGAGTATTTTTGAAGGAAGGAATAAAAAGGGATGATTTAGAGTATTTTAGAGGGAAGTGATGAAAAGGGGTGATTTAGAGTATTTTTGAATGAAAAGGGATGATTTAGAGTATTTTTGAGGGAAGGAATAAAAAGGGATGATGTAGAGTATTTTAGAGGGAAGTGATGAATAGGGGTGATTTAGAGTTATTGAATGAAAAGGGATGATTTAGAGTATTTTAGAGGAAAGTGATGAAAAGGGGTGATTTTGAGTATTATTGAATGAAAAGGGATTATTTAGAGTATTTTAGAGGAAAGTGATGAAAAGGGGTGATTTAGAGTATTATTGAACGAAAAGGGATTATTTAGAGTATTTTAGAGGAAAGTGATGAAAAGGGGTGATTTAGAGTATTATTGAATGAAAAGGGATTATTTAGAGTATTTTAGAGGAAAGTGATGAAAACGGGTGATTTAGAGTATTTTAAAGGGAAGGAATTATGATTGGAAGATAATGTCATAAAACAATTTTTTTTATATAATATAGAATGTCCTTTGGCCACAATCTCACCTGATGGTAAGTGACGATGTGGCCGACGATGGAGCAGGACAGTCTAGAAGACACCTATTCACTCTTGCCTTGAAAAGACCCAGATTATATTTATCAGGAAAGACAGAAGACTGCAACGAGTTTCATTCCATGGCAGAAAATAAATAAATAAAAAATAAAAAAATTTCTTGAAATACTCATAATATTCATAGTTATAAATATCTTAGCGTAATCATGATATGCTGAAATCAGCACTTAGGCATTTTAGATAATATATCTCTCCTAATATTTGTAACTAGATTTATATAAATCCACAATTTTGTGTCTTCAATGAAACTTTTTTTAATTTTTTACAGCACATCGGACAAAGTACATTTAACACCAACCGCGCGTGCTATAGTCGACTCCCTCAGACATTTACAAGCGAGAAATACATGTAAGTATTCATATATATTCATGCACATTTCACACAACGCCATCTAGTCTCAAACTAAGCAAAACTTGTAATATGGGAACTAGATTGATGATAGAATACTTATCAACTCTTTTTTTGTAAATACATTAATTATTTTTTTGCAAGGCGTCACAGCTCAGTCGGTAATAGCTCTGCCTTCCGTGCTGTGGGTCGTGGGTTCGATCCCCACTGAGAACAAACATTTGTGTGTGGAAAACATAGATGTTTGTTCTGTGTCTGGGTGTTACTATGTATTATAAGTATGTATTTACAAAAAAAAAAGTATAAAAGTATTCTATCAGGCATCTAGTTCCCATATCACAAGCTTTGCTTAGTTTGGGACTAGAGGGCGTGGAATGAAATGTCCATGAATATTTATTTATATATTCCCTGTATATTACCACAGATCATCAAGATAGAAGGTACGAGTATAACTCCTACCAACGTAACTACGACCGATCCAACTATCGTCGTTACGATCGAGATGAAATCAATGGTAAGGGTGACGGTAACAATGTACATAACAAGGAACAGGATAAAAATAGTAACAATCCGGACAGGAATAGTCACAATCCTGATAGAAATAGTCACAATCTGGACAGAAATAGTCACAATCCGGACAGGAATAGTCACAATCCGGACAGGAATAGTCACAATCCGGACAGAAATAGTCACTTTCCGGACAGGAATAGTCACAACCCGGACAGAAATAGTAATACTGACAGAAATACAAATACTAATTATAGAAGTTATCAAGATAAAAATGACACTCGTAATAATATCGGTGATACAAATAGTTACCAAGAAAAAAGTAACGTACAGGACACAAAGAGTAATACAGAAGATAAAACAAACCAAGATAAATATGTCCAAGAAAGGCAAAATGTGCAAGAAATACAAGTACAAAATACTATTCAAGAAAGAACACAATGTAACGTTCAGGACAGAGGTAATACTCCGGATTGGAGTCAAAGTAACGTTCAAGACAGAACTCTTCATAATAACGTTCAGAACAGAACTCAAAGTAACATTCCGGACAAGACTCAAAGTAACGTACCGGATCGGACTCAAAGTCACGTAGCGGACAGGACTCAAAGTAACGTACCGGATCGGACTCAAAGTCACGTAGCGGACAGGACTCAAAGTAACGTACCGGATCGGACTCAAAGTCACGTAGCGGACAGGACTCAAAGTAACGTACCGGATCGGACTCAAAGTCACGTAGCGGACAGGACTCAAAGTAACGTAGTGGATCGGACTCAAAGTCACGTAGCGGACAGGACTCAAAGTAACGTAGTGGATCGGACTCAAAGTCACGTAGCGGACAGGACTCAAAGTAACGTACCGGATCGGACTCAAAGTCACGTAGCGGACAGGACTCAAAGTAACGTACCGGATCGGACTCAAAGTCACGTAGCGGACAGGACTCAAAGTAACGTAGTGGATCGGACTCAAAGTCACGTAGCGGACAGGACTCAAAGTAACGTACCGGATCGGACTCAAAGTCACATAGCGGACAGGACTCAAAGTAACGTACCGAATCGAACTCAAAGTAACGTACCAGATCGAACTCAAAGTCACGTAGCGGACAGGACTCAAAGTCACGTACCGGATAGGACTCAAAGTAACGTAGCGGACCGGACACATCACGACAGGTGAGTATATTTTCCAATTTAAATCATACTTAAATATGCTCAACTAGCAGTTACCCGCGACTTCGTACGCGTCTACAGTATCCGTGTACATTATATTATCTGTGCGTGTACCGAGCGGATACTTCTTTGAGAAACTTGACATTACACCTCATTACAACTCGTACCTACTGGAATGTCAAACGCTAGTCGTTAGACCAAAGAGGTAGTACTACGCCCTGTCAAACTGACGTGACATGACATGACAATGAAATCCTCTTGCCAATTGGCGCTGCTAATCCTTTTCGTTCATTTTATCCTGTAGATCCTGTTAATTACTCGGGATAAAAAGTAGCCTATGTGTCAATCTAGGTTACGAACAATATATATGCCAATTTTCATCCAAGTTGGTTCAGTAGTTTAGACGTGATTGAAACACAAACATCCAAACATCTAAACTTTCGCATTTATAATATTAGTAGGATAGGATAACAAAACACAAATTGATGGTTTCATTGAAGGTCTCGTGGCGCTGGTACTTATTTTGAGCAAATATAAATTTATAATATCTTCGGTACAGTACGCACAACGGATCTTTACCCCTCTGAAGTTAGGTGCAACAACGATTGCGCATGTACTGTTGTGCGGAAAAATTAGCTTACCTCCAAATTGACCCAAAAATGTGTTCTGCGCAAATACTACAGAGGGACAAAGATCCGTTGTCACTACTGTACTTGTAAAAAAAAATTACAAATCCGTTTTCCTAATACTTTTTGTTATATTTACAGAACCAATCAAGAACCCTGTAGTTATCCAGACAGGGGTAGTTACCAAGATAGGGGTAGTCAGGGACAAGACAGGCCGTGGCAGGAAAGAAAATTTGGACCCCGGGGGATGAATCCAGGACAATATCAGTACAGACCGTCATATTTATTACGACAAGTTAGTAAATCCTACTAATATTATAAACTAGCAGTTACCCGCGACTTCGTACGCGTCTACAGTTTCCGTGTACATTATATTATCTGTGCGTGTACCGAGCGGATACTTCTTTGAGAAACTTGACATTACACCTCATTACACCGAACTCGTACCTACTGGAATGTCAAACGCTAGTTGTTAGACCAAAGAGGTAGTACTACGCCCTGTCAAACTGACGTGACATGACATGACAATAAAATCCTCTTGCCAATTGGCGCTGCTAATCCTTTTCGTTCATTTTATCCTGTAGATCCTGTTCATTATTCGGGATAAGAGTAGCATATATGTCAATCCAGGTTACGAACTATATGCCAAGTTTTATTCAAATTGGTTTAGTAGTTTTGACGTGATTTAAACACAAATATCCAAACATCTCAAAGTATATAAGTATTCTATCAGCATCTAGTTCCCATATTACAAGCATTGCTTAGTTTGGGACTAGAGGGCGTTGTGTGAAATGTCCATGAATATTTATTTATAAAAAAAAAAAAAACTAAATTTTCGCATTTATAACAGTGGGATTATATCTACAGATGTCTCCAGCGACATGGTGCAGACGATCTCCAGCACCAGTACATCCAGGTACATACCATCAGCTCACTCACGACAGACGTCACAGCTCAGTCGGCATAGCGCTGCCTTCCGTGCTGTGGGTCGTGGGTTCGATCCCCACTAAGAACTAACATTTGTGTGACAAACATAGATGTTTGTTCTATGTCTGGGTGTTACTATGTAATATAAGTATGTATTTACAAAAAAAAAGTATATAAGTATTCTATCAGCATCTAGTTCTCATATTACAAGCTTTGTTTGGCACTAGAGGGCGTCGTGTGAAATGTCCATGAATATTTATAAGTACAGCAGTAGGGTATAATTGGGGAGTTTGAGACAAATGTGCGCTTTCGCTTCGCTCAAGCGCATTTGTCTCAAACTTCCCCAATTCATCTGACTACTGTTAAAGCCTCAATTCATACAGCGTTCTTGCGAGACCGCATTATTCAAACTTCAATTGTCACAAAAGCCCCACTTTATTCAGCGTTCTTAATTCATCTGATAAAACTAGCGTTTTGATTGAGGCTTAGCTCTTAAATCATTTGAGAAGTGTGGTCACAGCATCATTATTTTCAATGCTGGAAGACTGATCGGTTTTACTTGATAAAAATATTTGCTCAAATGATTTTACTCTCATTATGAATCGCTCATTATCTACTTTCCAAGTACCTCTTCGGTCTTCTTCATGACCAGGAATGTTGAAATAAGTTACTACATCGCTAAATGTAACCTTTTTTTATACGATGGCATTATTTTTAAACCAGACATCTTTATTAAAAGTCTTAAACACCTTTGCCATTTATACCATCTAACACTGCAATATATAACTTACTAGGTAAAGAAAAGCAACATAAGTTGTCAAAAAAATTTATTCTATTAATCTAACTTATTATCTAAACACCAATTTCTTAAACATAACACATTTCTTAAAGCACACACTGTAGAATGATTTACACAAGAAAACACATTTTCAAATGAGTTATACTTAGAATACAAATCAAAAAAATTAGGACAGCCTTTCTCTTCTAAATTATAAACTTTTGAGCTACCTATTATATCTCTTATCCATGAAACTTTTTCAAGACCTTTACAAAATACTGTTTTGTCTCCAATGTACCCTGCCATGAGGGTTCTAAAATTTTTGTAAGGTATATCGCCGCTATTCCAGTAGATTTTTCGATTTTTTTCTATCCAGCGCACTTGCCTTTTTTCGACTTCAGTCAGGATAAAAAACGGAAACGGTGCTTGAATTAAAAAAACATAGTGTTGATTGTTACTAAATATAGCTACTTCTTTAACAATAAATATGTTATCTTCAGTTTTGAATCCTTGAACATCGACGATGGCACTCATGTTAGTTTTCTTATTATATTACTCAGTGGTTTATATTCTACAAGACGATCGTTAATGATGAGACAATATGCTGTAGTATTATCAGGAAAATCTGTTATACTCTCGATTTCCAAACGCACATCTACTGGTCCAGTTTTTAGATTTTCATTTTGTTTTGAACAATCAATAATAAAAAATGGTGCTTTACTTTTAAAGCTCTGCAAATCAAGCAGCGGGTCCACGGGGAGATTATAAAAAGACTGACGAAATTTGGCGTAAGTTTCATATAATATAGTGTATTTGTTTTCATTAAAGTTTAAATTTAAAGAATCATAAGGATAATACTGCGAATTCAAGAACAATGTAACATTAGTAAGATTACAATGATCGAATACTGAACAATCCGATGTTTTGCTGTTTTTTCTATTAGTTTGCAAACCGAAAATAACATATCTCGGTTTTTCTAGCTGAGAAGAAGTCTTGACTGCCCATGTATGTTTAGTAGTTTTAGGTAACAGAGGATACTCGTATAAATCCCAGTTTCGAAAAGCGATTTGCAGCGTCTTGTCTTTTTCTAAGCATTTAAGTAAAGATATCCTTACTTGGTCTGAAACTTTTATATGAGGCATTCGCCACTGTATCCTATCTATATGCACATCAACGCTGTCTTTGGTTGTCATTAAGACGCTATTTACATTTGTATTACTTCTAGTTAATACTAGTTCGTGTTTACAATTCATAATTATTTTATTATAGTCGTCAGCAAATCCTAATATTTTATTTAACGGTATAACAGCACTAAAAAATCCATCACTACTTATTTTATCATTTATATTCCAATCCCACAGAGCTGCATATTTACTTTCTCCTTCATTCATTGAAACATAAAATTTCATTGTAGAAGTAATTCCTAAATTTTTTACACGATCTATTTCGATACCATTAATTTCATATCGAATATCTTGAAACAAAAACAAAATAGAATTGTTTGTAAATTGCACATTTTTTTTTGTGATTTTGCCAGAGTCATCTTTTGAAAAGACTGAAGCACGTCCTTCTATGTAAATAAAACTGGCAGATGGTAAAATGTAAATATCTTGCTGGTGAATTGGTATTCTAATTTCATCGTTTTCCTTGAAAGAGTTTGTATAGGGGCTATAATTATGAATTTCATAACTTTCTATAGAGTTGTCAAATTGCGGTAAATCAGTAATAGTAAGCACTGTCATGTCTTAAGCCCTAAACTTCTTAGGAATTCTTTGTTTATTTTAGAAATTTTTTTTAATGATTTAATACGTCTATATGCGCTTGAAGCTCGGAGAGTATTAATAGGTTTTCTGATACAACCAACATTTTTATTAAAGATTATCATTTTATCCGACGTAAATGTAACCGCAGCTGAATGTTTTCTTCTCTGAAGTCTATATTATTCCCACTCTCATCTAGAATTTTAATTGTAATTGTAGAAATATTTTTTGTGTTAACAGGAAAATAAATAATATTTCTTGGTACTTCTATGAACCGGTAACCAGGAGGAACGTTCGGCGCAAACTCATGAATGATGTGCGATGACACTCCATTAATATATGATTCTTTTATGAGGTTACACTCGATTCGGATTACAGACGCTGCATGAATATTCACTGGGGTATCAGATTGATGCCATATATTGGGCTCAAGTTTTGCTTTTCTAAAACCAAATAAGCATCCAATACTATTATCTTCATCAAAGTTTACTACTTCTGTGCAAAATAAAGAACATGTTAAAGTATTGTAGTTTGGTTTTATAAGCACTTTACAATCGTTTAAATGATGTTTTAAGTAGTCGCATATATCGTAAAAATCATATGCCCCGAAAGGTAAAACAAGTTTGTTGGCCTTAGCTCCATGTGAAAATATATTGTTCTTAGCTGTTACATTAGGTATAGAATTAAACGCTGAAAAATACATCAAACCACATTCCCATTCATCATTTAAATATAAAGGAGGATAAAATTGTGATTCTAATATTGAACGATTACCAGTGATTGTTACAGTTGAAGACATTGTAAAGAACTGACAAGTAGCATTAGTGTATTTCTATTTTATAACTTAGTCATCTATTAAAACTCATGTTTTTTCCAAAAACGTACTAAAAACTTAATACAAAGATGTCCACAATTGTAAGGATGATTGCGCTGGATGTTATCATAGTTATAGTTAAAATCAGGTCCTACATATTTTATAAACTCCTGTGGAGGCTTCAAGTTTCCGTAACTATCAAAATACTCGATGTAATTTTTATACTTAGCATAGGCTACCCAATGAGATCCGACATTTTGCGAACTGTCTAAGTTTATAATACCGCATTCTTTTTTCCTAGGACATCGAGGCAATTCATCTCTCATAAAAACCCCTCTAAAGAATGGAATATTACCAGCATGTCTCATAATATCAATATTTGTCAAAGCTCGATTAGGCAGCCTAGTTTCTAGTTTTTTGCATCTTGTGAAACATAAATTCCTAAACCATTTTTGTAAGGTTTAAGGGACAGCCCTCTTCCAATACATAGTGCTTCCATTTTCTCATTGTGTCTCTTTAACTCCGCAAGTTTTTTTCTAGCTTCTTTAAATTCGCTTATTGCTTTAGCTATTCCAGCTGCACCCCCAGCTAAACTTCCAGCAGCAGATAATCCAGCAAATATGGGTATTAATGGTAAGATTCCTCCTGTTTTCGGAACAGGAATCATTCGCGGAGGTTTCATATTTAGGTTTGCGGCAAATTCTTTTGCTGCTGCTGCTGCGACTTCAATGGCCATTTTTTTACATTTAGGTTTAGCTTTTCGCATGTATTTTTTTGTTTGATACATAACTTTCTTAAATTGTTTTTTTAATCCAGATTTGATTTGCTTGGAGTTTGTTTTTAATCCAGAACCCGAACTGATCTTTGCCAACATTGCCTTGTTTACTAAGTTTGCTGCAAGTTTTTCTCCCAACTTAGCATCTGAAGCAGTTGCTCGTTTTTTTGCCATTTTCATTAGAACTATATCTGCTTTATGTCGTTCACTTAGGGAGCGTGATGTATTATATGCAATATCGTGCTGTTTACAGTATTCGTCAAGAAGATTAATAGGTCTGTCCTTTCGATACAATCTAGACTTCAATTTTGTTCCAGGGCCGCAATAATTATAGCCAGGTAAATGTAACTCAAATGGTAAGCAATTTATGAAACAATTAAGAAGACTGTCTTCCTTCATGCCCAAATCAGCAATGGCTGATTATCATAGATGATTAACTTATATTCAACATTTAATTTTCTTACTGGTATTTATTTAGACTATGTCGGTTTTATTAATCCAACTATTTTCTGTCAATGGCAAACCTAGCCATTTTACGTACATTTTATTTCCTTTTCTTTTTAAAATTTTTTCAATGAGGTAAATATGAGGATATTTGGTTTTCTGTAATTCTTCCTGATAAAATGCTCCTAGTATAGGCTGATGATTAGCATCTTTTATCAGATAAGTAATTGGACTGGTGTTTTGAACCTTTATTATCTGAAATATTTCTGTCGACCAATTGGGTGTAAATCCTTTTTCAAATGTGCCTTTATACTTGCTGATTCTAACAAAATCTCCAACTTTAAATTTTGTACTCTTACTCAGGATGTCAGATGCCATTATTTTTGAGTATTGGTTTAAAACAAATCCCTTAGTATTTTGATTTACTTGCGCTGGGCATAACCCGATAGTTCTATGACGTGTATGATTATATTTCCGGACTACTTTGTCTAATGTACCATCCATCCATTTATGGTTTCCTTTTAAACTGAATTCTTTATACATTTTAGATTTTAACGTCCTAATTAATCTCTCCACGATAGAAGCTTTTTTGGTTGTAAACGTAGAATAATGGTTTATATTATAATCACTAGTCAGTTTTTTTATTTTTTCGTTATAGAACTCTGTCCCATTGTCTGTTTGAAAATTTTTTGGAGCACGTCCTTTTTTAAACAGCTTTTGTAAAATATCAAACACAAAAAGTTTTGTTTTACGTTTAAGTGGATACGCCCAAGCATATTTGGAAAATGTATCGATTATTACGAAAATATATTTGTAATTAGAGTTTTGTTTAGAAATATTTTGCACATCCATCAAATCGGCTTGCCATAAATCATCTATATCTTTCATAACAACATGACGTCGACGAAAATTTACTCTAGCGTTTTTATGTATCTCATCTACCACGTCGGCTTTGCTCATTTTCTTTTTTTTATAGGAATGACTACTTCAGTAGTATGTTTTTCCAACTTATTTAGTTTGTCTATCACATCTGCTACAATTTTATCTAGATTTTTTAGAACTATTTGACAGGTGTTCACAGCATCATCCACATAGTTTTTTGTAGCACAGTCACTAGAAGTTTTTGGCGTTCCAACATTTTTAATTAACTTATTTTGCAAATCAATATTTCCATCATTTGTGTATTTTAACATGCATCTGCATTCATGTAATTTATTATCATTGTTATTATTATATTTTAACAAAATATAACTACCAAACTTATCAACATTCATGTCGAATGATCGAAGAGTACTGAATTTTTTTTATAAAGTTTATCCTTTTATTATTTTAGCTTCTCTTAGCTCTTCTATTATTGAAATTATTTCATTGTCATGATTATTATTTCCAGCATCGCGCGATGCAATTAGCAATTTCAATCTTTCAACCAATTCATTGGGATCATCCCAGTACACAAAATCAGTGTTTTTTTTATATTTTTTCAAAGATGGTAATTTGCCACCATATTTTAGCGGATTATCTTTTGTATCTTTCTTATTAGGCTCGGAAAATAATCGTTTTATTATATTACAGTATTTTTTGCTTCTATCTCCTTTTATCTGCTCTGTCGGATTAAAATTTCTTCTGTGAGCATGAGTGTTATTTAAAATATCTTTATAAACCAGCATATCTTCTTCTGCTACGATATTACAATTAGGGTTTTTTCTTAACAATAGCTCTTTTACTCCAGGGGTAATTTCATATTTTTTATCACCAATTATTGCTATATTAATTTTGTTAATTCCAGACCCATATTCTGTAAATGTAACTGGCTCATTTCCCATCATTAGTTGTTTAGATGATGATCGTATACCGAAAGGGATATTTAAAACGTTACTCTCACCCACTATTTTTTCATCGAACATCCATCTCGGAATTATTTCGTCTAACTCAATAGTTATGTTTTCTGATTTTATAGGCGTTTTAAAGTCGTGATTAAACTCATCCAATTTTTTCTCAGTTTTTTGATCATAAGCAGTGTTATCTATACTGTCTTGAAAATAATCATCGATTGAAGTATTAGAAGATTTCACATTTTTGTTTTCGCAAATACTATCATTAACCGGTCTTAGGACATTACTGATAATTTTCATGGGCTCAGTGATCGGTTTAAATATTTTTTTAAATTTAATTTCTGTTTCATCTTCCTCATCTCGCATTCCTTTCAGTTTTTGTTTGATTGATTTAACTGCCTTAATAAGTTGTTCTTTTACTTGTTGCTCCATTATGCGCACACAACCGCTACCGAAAAAATACTGACTTGTAATAACAGTGATGCTTCAAATTATAACTTTTATTATAATAATAGTTTCATAGAATATAGACTATTAAAAGCTGACATATACATCGAACGCCTTTCGATATCTTCCATTATTCATTTCACAGTCCTTATTTATCGACAAAAATGAATAGGGATCTTTCCAGATGCTAGAGCAAAGATTTTTGAAATCAGACCAACCCATATCTGAGTTTACATGTTCATCATAAATGTGTTTCAAGTTAATATCATCCTGTTTAAAAACTAGTAAAAAGTTTGTATTATCGCGTATAAGCTGCTTTGGTATTTTAGAATATGTCTGTGACAAGTAAAAACAATCAACTTGTTTATGCCTGCCCATGCAGTAATAATTTCGAATATGTTCCTGATTTTCACAAGCTACATCATCAAAAATAAAAATTGAATTTGGCAATACATTGTCGGGACTAATAACATCCTTATTTTCATTGAACATATAAAAACAGGCATTAGGTATTTTTTTAAAAATTTTTGTTAGAAAACAATACTTTGGCTGAAACGTTGTTTTCGAATAAAGGTAAACGTTTCGAAATTTAAGACCATTTTTATGAAGTAACAAACTAATCATCACATTCGTTTTTCCGCAATTTGATGGCCCACAGATTATAGAGCGAATTGTATTAGGTAGTAGACTACTATGTCTAGCAGTAGATAAGGAAGGCTCTACTTTTATATCACTAACTTCTAAAGAGACGGGTTGCTTAGTTAGCTTCATCTTTTTATCTGTCACAATATTTGGTTATTCCCTACTTAAATAGGTAGGATAATAGGTAGTACATCTTAACCAATGATGGAGCAAATTTTATAGCGCCTTATTTACTAAGTTTATAGATGTAATCTCATTTTAGGCTTAATAAAATTGCTTTATCTGCAAATTCCATATATGTATAGTTGAAATTTTAGAACAGCTCTTCAAGCCCACTTGCTGCTTCCTAAAAAAACCTAATATTCATTAATTCTACTGCTTCCGTAGGAAGAGGCTGTGCTTTATTCGAGATTATAACAGGTAAACTATTTAAACCATATTTTTTATGTATTGTCTCATTTAACATAATATTTGAAACTTAAACTCACTATTAACAATATTTTTTTTTGCCGTAGGCAAGAAATGACGACTCCGTCAGCTTTTCTCACAATGGATGGCTTAAGCGAAGATATGAACCCCATTACAAATCCGTTTTATTACATGCCCATTCCTAACGATGTTTTGGATTCTGAATGTAACCCTCAAGATCAATGTAACGTAACTGGGAAGATTGAAACTGAAAATAAACTACTTGCTAAGATCGGAAAACATAAAAAAATACGTAAACCAAATTCTAGTAAAAAGTCATCAAACATTAGAAATATTTCACAAGAATTTCCTTTAGTGTCATTTATCAAGAAAAAAGTCATAAGAGGACATCGTTTGATCAAGATTGATGTTTATGATGTAAATGCTTCTAGTAGCTTAAAAAAATGTGGAATAAAAGATGGAACTGATAATGTATTAAGCCTTCAATATGTTATTGAAGATGATTATGATGAAATTATGAGTTTAACTGAAAATCTTGTTGATAAAGTAATAAAGAAACTAAGTGTTAATGAAACTATGTTGTAAATATTAAGGTTTACCTACTTGACGTTTAAAATATATTGAAAAAATAACAAATGATACGATGGTTTTATTTATTTCATATTCTTATACCTCATTTATTTATTTATCCTGGCAGGTAAGGTAATAAAAAAATAAAAGAAAAATACTCATTCAAAGCAGTATATTATTTAGAGCAAATAGTAGTAGTAAGATTAAAGTTTAAATGCAGTTCATCTAACACTAAAAATTAATAAGTAATAGATTGAAATTTAGTTGATTTTTTTTTACAGTAAATTACTATAGTGGCCCCATGGCAAAGTTGACACAGTATTTTTTAAAAGTTGTCTTTTATCATCCAATTTACTTAAAACTAATTTATTAAGTCTCTGAGTATAAACTTTATGATTTTTTGATTTTATTATGTACATTTCATCTCTTAGTTCCTTATTATGAAATAAACACTGTTTGTATTTTTCCATGTCAAGTTTTTTGGTCACACTTTTTTTCGAGCCTTTGGCTTTTTTTATTGACAACGATTCAGTATTGATGCAATATAATTTGGCTCGTAATCCTGTAAATTCGGATATTACTTGCCCCCCCATTTCATCCTTGAAATAACCTGGTAACTTCATATTAGCTTGAGGTATATTATAAACATTATCTTCTTCAAAGTTACTGGTGTCAAAGTATTGAAGATGATTTTTCATATCCTTATAGAAATCATCTGTTTTTATCAAATACAAAAGGCTATCTGTATCTGTATAGCAAAGTTGAATGTTGTTTTTGTACATATTTTTCATAATTGAGTAATGAAATTTATATAGATGTGTTTTAGCAAGTTCTAGTACTGTAAATCCTATGTATATAGGTCTGTCTAAAACGATTTTTGTTTGTTGTAACTGAATCGCCACCAAATTTTCAGAAAAAATTGCCAAGTTTTTAAAATTTGGAGCACTTATATATTTTTCTGCACCGCAAATCTTATTAGTTTTATTTGAAACATCTTTCCAAACATTAACTAGCTTGACATCAATCTGGTTTCTTTTGTTTTCAATGGTTTTACCAAAAATGCAATTGTTTTGTTTTTTAAAAAAATCTCTCTCAAAATCTGATTTTGCTTTTTGTCTGAGTGTTGTATTTAGGGTTATATAAGGTTCCAGAAATTGTTTCTGATCGAAAGCTAAAACTCTATGTATTTTTAACAGGCGAAGACCGTTAAGTAAACATTCTTTTAAATGTGTATAATGAATTACATACTTGTATTTGTTGTGTAAATTTGCAACAAGTTTTTCGCTTTTACCTGCAGGCGTAATATATTTTTCTGGTGCAAATGGTAAATCTGAATGATCATCGTGAATCTCCATAGGATATTCTAGATCAACCTCAAGTATATAGCCCCGCTCGCTTTTATCTGATATTGACGCAATATTTTGCATGTTTATAATTTCCTCATCATTTAAAAAACAAAAATTATTCGTAGGGAGACGTTTCATCATAGCAAACCCATACAAGTTTACACAATCAAGATAGATAAGATATGAATTTGGCTCATTCATTTCATAATTTTCTAAATATTTATTGTTTGCTTTTGCATTTCTTAAAGAGCATTGAGCAAGACCGCCTCTAATGCCTTTTTCCAACATTTGATACATTTCTACATCAGATATTAGGTCTAATTCAATTTTTGTATATAACAACATTGCGTCCCAGCTTAGCGAAGGCGAAGATACATAATGACATGGATCTAAATTGTAATAAGTTAAACTCATATTCCGGAATTTTTCAAAGACATCAGCTAGTAATAACACATCACACTTTAAGTATAAATCAGTGTACTCTCCCAAATTTTTAATTCCGAACTCATTCCAAATGATTTGAGCATGTTTGAAATCATTTTCTGATATTTCTTCAGAAGTTAATTTATTGAAAAAAGCACTTTTTTCAGGTAAATTGATTTCTTTATATCGATCAACCGAATCTATATAATCATAACAGTATATTCCTTTTGTACGTAAAAGTGCAAATAATTTATTGTCAGGATAATATTTTTTTAGGTTAATAAAATCATCAGGATGCAATGTTTTAACAAGCTTATCTAATCCACAACTTAGAAAGTTAAAAGAGTCGATAAATTTTAACTGGCTTATGTTTTTAGAGTCTATTGGTAAAAACTTTGTGATTGATATGTACTTTTCTTTTGTTTTCGGAATTAGATTGATACGCCCAGCCACTTCAGATAACTCAGTAATAAATAAATGACAATCATAGCCGGAGAGATTGTGAAACACTATCGGAATAAATTTGCAAGGTTGTGCATTTAAATAACATGAGTTATGAGCAGGTCCTCTATATTTACCTGTAAAGTGATCATGATCGACAACAACTTTTTCATTTTTAGTAAACTCTGTTTTACACATGTGGCAAACAGTTGCATTATCGAGAGAGTTTTGTTCAGTATCAGTAAGAGGTAACATAGCATGACTAACTGATAATAATTTGTATAATTTTATGACATCATTGCAGATAGTTTCTATAAACTTTTTTGTACAATTTGGACCTCGATAAGTTACAAATTTATTAATATTCGGCTTCGGTTGACAGCATATGTAATAAGCAAAACATGTAGCTTCATGTATTTGAACATTCTCAACATGTTCTGATTTGCCTTTGTCGGAATATTCTCTAAGCAAACTTTCAAAATCACCATAAATAACAATTGGAATTTTTTGTGTTCTTTCGACATGTGAAAATGATAACTTACTACCTGGCTGAGGTAAAATGGTTTTAACTCTTGCACAATTATGAGCATTTAGTTTTTCTTCCGATTCAAAATAAATGAAGCATTCATCGCATAAAAATATTTTACTCTTATGTTTTGTTAACTGATTTCGGACAAGTCTTTCAAAGTTTTTAATCAAGCAGAAATGATTTTTACCATTATTCTCAATTAGAAGCAGATTTACATGTGTTAATTTATGTTGAGCCGTTTTATAAAGAGGACCTGTTACAGTATTATTTTTTTCTAAGCCATACACATTAACAGAAATGAGAGGATTGTTCTTTTCAAATATTTTTATGTCATGTAAACTTGGAGGAAATGTCATACCTGCGGTGTTGAGAATATTTTTATAGGACGGATATGATCTTACTCTATTCGGACTACTTTTCGTGGGGTACATGTGCGCAATTATGCAATGCAAAAAGCAGTGATCGTCTTTATTCTGGATATTTAGACAAGATTTTGTGTTTCTAATTTTAGGAGGCAGCTTAACATACGAGCCTGCTCTTAAAGGATTGTACTTATTAATATTTAACTCTAAATGACTAACTGAGTCAATAGACCAACCAGATTCAGACAACTCAAATTCTGAACATTTTGCGACGAGTTTCTGAACACAATTCTGATAAAACTTGACTAAATCTGTATTTTGAAATATAGCCTCAAATTGAACGTTAAACGATTTTAAGGATTTTTGATCATCTTTTGGCAAGTAATATGAAACAAAAACTTCTACATTCACTTTTAACGCTTTGTGTTGATCAAGTGACTTTTTTATAAGTTCGATTACTGAGGAAGCAATGATATTTAAAAACTGTTCAGGAACTAATATTGTCTCAGCAGAGTTTATCCTATAACTAATAATTCTTCTCTTAAATGCACTTGCAATAACCTGAATATTCTGAAACTCTGACTGTATTAAGCATTTCGATTTATGAAAGTTTGTCTTTTTATGGGCCGAGAAGTTCGAAACAAAAATATTGCACTCTTTACAAAATACCATCTTAACTTTTATATTAAAATCTAACGTTAATTTCGGATTTTAATCACTGTTACCAATATTCTATTACTGAACTTTGATCGCTAATTATTTGGTTTTGTAATTATGCTTAGTACTTTTTATATGCTGTCAAAAATATTATTTCCTGGGCAAAAAGTTTATGCTATTTTTGTCATTTATGTAATTTTGTTATTAATATGTTTGATTTGCCATTTATCTAATTACTAATATTTAAATTCCAATATCTGATTTCCAATTATCTAATTTCCAATATCCAATTTATTTCCTGTGAAAAAAAATACAACAATTTATTTATTTAATTTCCAATATCTAATTTCCAATATCTGATTTCCAATAATCCAATATCCAATTTATTTCCTGTGAAAAAATACAACAATTTATTTTATGAGTAGGTAAATAAGATAAGTTTAATAAAATGTAAAAAAACTTAAAAACTAGACTTATATAAATCAAATAAAGTAAACGGGAATCATATAAATGAGGCTAGTTTACTGAAGGTTAAGTGGGTACATTATTGGCTGTATTTTTTTGAAATCGTCTTTAGCCGCCTTTACTAAAGAAGAAACCGAGCGCCAGATTGCGGAATCGCTATTCGCACAGGTTTTGAGAGTTACAAGCGCGTGCTTCCAACGTTCATCATTAGGCTCGCGTTCAGCCTCTTGAGAGTTATACACGCGCAATTCTATATAAAATTCGCCGGAGCGCGCTGGATCTCGCTGGGTCGTATAGGCATTAGGTCCCCTTTGCGAAAAAAAGCTCCTTAACACGGCCGCCCGCAATGGCTGAAGTTGTTTCGCCCCCTCACCGCACTCCTCCACCTCGTCCTGAAAAAAACATAATTTTATTTGATTAAGTAATAAAAAAAAATATTAACATATCTCATCCCAGTTCTAGGCAAAGGTTCCTTATATGCTAGTTATAAAATTCTTATACCTAATCTAAATTCAAATCATCACGGTTTCGCTTGGCTTAAAAAAATCATAAACGCTGCGATGAAGAAAAATATCTTATGGAGATGTTAAGAGTGGTAGGTAGTTATACAACCGGTTAGTACCGTAGTCATAACAACACCCAATGCCTAAGCGCAAGCTTGCAATATTGCACCTGCGGCTGAGTTGCTTATCTCCACCGCCCACGCGATCTGTGCCTTGTGGCTCTTAGTTAGTAAAATTGAATTATTCATTCGTTTAGAGAATTAATAACTATGTCTCAGACGTTTCACTTTAATGTAATTAATTTTCATTGAATTAAATTTTTCGTGAAACAAAGTTTAAAGTTTAGTTTTTAAAAAAGCTTAGAGCGTTCCCCAAACCTTTACTAGGTACCTATCCAAATTAAATACTTATAACCGATGAATTGAGCTAGTATGTTCATCATCACTTTCCATCAGGTGAGATTGAATAAAAAAAATGGAACTTACTTGAGAGTACTGTGTTAAGGGAATGATTTCTTCCTCAGTATCTGATGATCCGAATGAAGTCGATGCGAGTTTTTTCTTCTTCTTAGGCTTAGGTATAGAAGTACTCGCACTAGCTGCCCTCTTCTTCTGGTTCTTCTTCGGCGCCGCGACGTTTTCGTTGGCAGCTAAAGATATCCCAGCCAGCTCCAGTTCTTCAGGATCTTCATACCAAAAAGGGTTCTGCGACCAGCCCGGCCTAGAATAGAAGCATATAAAAATAAGCTTTAATACATAATTGATTTAAAATGTTTCAGGCTGCAATTATGTCTAAGAAAAAACTGATTTTCAGTGCTCATAAACTTGGATATGGTTTCACCAATTATTATCAAATACGGCTAAGAACTGTTCCAATTAAATCACCTGTTTTAACGCCTAATAAATTACTGTCATCAGCAAAAAACCGTCCCGGAGCGGGACGATTTCAACTGAACAGAAAACAGCATCCAAATCAAAATCTTATTTTCAGACCTACGAGGGCGCAAGCAAACAAACAGACAGACGCAACACCGTCAAACTTATAACATTCTTTCCATTTCGGGTCACGGTTATAAACTATTTAGTTTTCTTTCGCCGCTAATTAAAAAAAAAACCCCATTCATATCAGAACCTTATTTTTAAAACTACAAAGGCGTAGGCAAACAAATAAAATAGACAGACACAACGCCATCAAACTTATAACACCCCTTCCATTTCGGTCATAGTTAAAAACTATTTAGTTCCTCATGATGTTTTCTTTTGCCGCTAAGAGCGCTAACAATTTTTACTGAAGCCTAATATGTACTATTAAAAGGTATAGGTACTTACATACTTGTTAGTAAGTTTCTTCGTTCACTTTCACAAGCACACGTAATGCACTACTCGAACTTCAGCAGTAAATGGGCTGCGGAATGTTAGATGCGTTTCACAGCGCATGACAATGTAAAGCCTTGTTCATAGGCAAGTATTATTTTTACACCAGCAATAATATGAAGAATTTACTCAGGCACATGAGACTTAACACCTTTATGTCTAAGGGTGATGGGCGCAGTGCAATGCATAACAGGGCACGTCCTCAGTGGACGTGCTCGGTGAGGCATTGCATTGTTATAGGTATGCATTCTAAATGATCCCTATGATTTTATTGAATAAAGAAATTTTGACTATGACTAGACAGATGTAACCACTTAACATCATGTGGGGCTATCGGGTTGTTCCATTATTTAGTTGTGTAAAAAATTATATCTTTAGACAATTTCAATATCGATGATACTTGATAAAAGAGTTCATTATCGCTCGTAATGTAACTTGTGTTTATGTAACAATGCGACTACGTCCTAATAATTTTACCTTATAGGAATGCTTGGGTGGTGGCGACGCTATGTCGCGGATATAGGACACCAAAATCTAAAATGGAAGTGCTTGGTACTTGTACAATTTAATCATTTAAAATAAATGTAGGTATACCTAATTACTTACACATTTTTAACTTTTTAGGTTTTATAAAAATAAGAAAAAGAAAAACATTGAATGTGCTAATACAGTCAGCATCAGAATCGTCTGTTCATAATTATTTTTTTTTAGCATCGGCTCCAACCATAGTTTTAAAGATAGATATTTTACTGTTTACTGACAAGCAAAACATTAAACGCTCTAGTACAGTCAGCATCAAAATCATCTATTCAGTTTTTTTTTTCATTACCATAGTTTTTATTGTTGGTATTGCTATGTTGGTTTGAAGGGTATGAGTGCCGATGCAATTACAGGCACATGATACTTAACACCGTCAGAGTGATGGACGCAGTGCAATGAATGCGTCACAGGGTACATCTATAGTAGACGTGCTCAGTGAGGCAATGCATCGCTGGCAGCGGCCACTTAACATCAGTCGAGACCATCAGGTTGTTCCATCATTTAGTTAAAGAAAAAAAACTACAATAAGTTTTGTCATAACATGAAGATTCGAACCTGCGTCTGACATTTGGTAGGTTTATCTTCCCGATGACAACGCTTACTACGTGTATCATGAATTTATCAACTATTTTGTTTAGGTTTGCATAATGATGATATACTTGCTGAATAGCGCTGTAGGATCTGCTTCTCGTAAGATAAAAAAACCTCTGGCCAGTCCTAGACCTAGGTTAGGTTAGGTTTGAAAAAAAAAAAAAACATAGGTTAGGTTAATTTTTTTAAAATATTTTATTACTCCATCAAAAAATATTAGTCATACTCCATTCGTTTCTATAAATGAACGCGCAGCAAGAAATAAACTGAAATATAAAATAAAATGGCGCAACAATTTATCAAACCTCGATATAAATATTTTTCTACTGAAATTACTCGCTTGAGTAGTTTCGAAACCTGGTCGAAGGGTATGGCACAAACACCTTCTGAGATGGCAGACGCTGGATTTTTTTATACGGAGCAAAGCGACAAAGTTATTTGTTATTTTTGTGGTGGTGGAATAAAGGACTGGTCCCCTGATGATATACCTTGGGAAGAACATGCTCGTTTTTTTCAGTCATGCCCTCATGTACTAGCCATGAAAGGAGAGGAATATGTCCTTAAAATAGTTTGTCGAAAAATCAAACCACCATACAAAATAAAATCAAAAGAACAGTGTGAAGAACAGCGACCTATTGAAAATATGTGTGTCGAAAAACCAGAACAAAAAATAAAACAACGTAATTTAATTTGCAAAATTTGTATGGAAGATGACTTGGACACCTGCTTTATTCCATGCGGTCACGCTGTTGCTTGCGGAAAATGTTCTCTATCTTTAAATAATAATACTTGCCCAATTTGTCGAAAGGTTTACTTCAAGTCAATAAAAATATTTTTCTAATACAAACCATAACTTATTTGTTACCTACTTTTTATACCAACCTTTGCATTATGAGAAGATGAGTCGGGATCACTGTATTTTAGAACTTTTCAGCGATTAGATAGACCCTGTATTTCTTGCGCATCAAAGAACGCTATATAAATTGTGACTTCTGCAGCGATTAGAATGATTGGGGAGACTACGACAGTTATGCGCACGTGATTCATGTGCATCAAAGAACGCTGTGTAAATTGGGAGTTTTGCAGCGCTCAGATAATTGGGAAGTTTGAGACAAATGCGCTTGAGCGAAGCGAAAGCGCACATTTGTCTCAAACTCCCCAATTATACCCTACTTACAGCTGAATGATAAAAAGCTGATGGCCCACCGGATGTTACATTTTTATTTCTTACAGGTTTACCCCACCCAAGACGACCTTACCCAGACAACCGGACGGGACGTCGCTATTAACACACACATACATGACAAGATAGTTAATATCAAAAGTCTATACACTGTATAGTACGCACAACGAATCTTTGTCCCACTGAAGTATCTGCGCAGAACACATTTTGGCTCGAATTGGTGGTGCTAATTTTTCCGCACAACAGTACATGCGCATTGTTGCACCTAACTTCAGAGGGATAAAGATCCGTTGTGCGTACTGTAATTGAATTTAAAACCTTGATTTACTAGTACACAATTCTATCGAGTTGCGAGTTCTTTCGATGAAATGCACACATAAGTAAAGTTTTGTGTAAAATCCCATCGAAATCAATTCAGCCGTTATAACAGTGAAAGAACATTACTGATAATATTAGTATGAATTTTTGTCATGTCAACGAAGCGAGATAACATAAGCAATTTTTAACTATTGTTGGTTTATTAGATGTTTATAAATGTCTGGTATATCACATCTATAACAGATTTGCGTTATATAATGGTGTGTGAAGTTTTAGTTTTTAGAAAAATAAAGCTAAAACTATCGTCAATTCTGTCAAAACAAGATATTTTTAACCGGCTTCAAAAAAGGAGGAGGTTCTCAATTCAGTACCTATAAGTTTCATGATCTGTTGCGAATATAAACTGACATGTCAGTCGTCAAGATACAATAAGGATGTACAGAGAAAAGATCTCAAAATTTCAAACTAGTCATTATTTTAACAATATAATGGCGTACCTTATATTAGCTAATATAATAGCATAATACAAATCCTCTTATTAATAATTTCTTTAAAAATATCTTCTAGGCACGTCCAGTACAATGCCTCAGTAGGCACGTCCTTAGCAATGCATTGCTAATGGTTCGCTAGGCACGTCCTTAGCAATGCATTGCTAATGCCTCGCTAGGCACGTCCTTAGTAGACAATGTCACATAGACTACTACCATCCGCATCCGACAGACACAAACACACGCACACCTCCGTTTTTTTTTAACTATTCTATGGAACAAGCGGATTGCCCACCTGATATCAAGTGGTATCCACTGCCTATACATATATATGTTCCCCTATTAAATATAATTTCAAAAGATAAAATAAAAATTCACTCACAGTAATTCCCAGGCACGGTTAAAACGTGTTTTAACTAAAAAGAACTATAAAGGAATTATAAATAAAAGGGTTTTCATTCTGATTCTGAGTCCTTTCACTGTAAAATTAAGTTTAAATTGTTTAAGTTTTTGTTAAGTTTGAGTTAAGTCCCAACACGGGTCCGTATGCTCATTAATTGCTCAAGCACTGATCCGGACTCAGATTAGCTGAGTACAGATTCAGACTTAAAACGAGACTCAAGTCTAGTTCTTATTCCGAAAACACAACAATATCATACGCAAGCCTTTTCATTATACAAGTAATTAAATTAAAAATTTAAAAAACCCTCTTCTTTGATACCCATATTGAGAGAGTTGTGAAAAAAATATGTAATCCGCCATTTTGTGGCGGCGGCCATCTTGGACAGATTTTCATCAAACATAGCTAAGAACACTCCCATCTATATCACTTTAAAAACAAAAAAAAATCAAAATCGGTTCATCAGTTCAGGAGCTACGTTGCCTCAGACAGACACACATACACGTCCAACTTATAACACCCCGTTGTGTTTGCGTCGAGGGTTAATGACAGGTGAGATCTATGCTCAATATTCCAATACTTGAGTATAGTTTCAAACTCGCCTGAACTCTACATAAATATTGGACACTCAAGTAACGTTTTGGAATCAAAGCTTAAGCATTGATCGAGACTTAAGTAATTATTGAGCATACGGCCCTTAGTATCACTCAAAACAATTTTCATACAATAATATTTAAGTACACGATTATTCTATGATTTTTAAATATCCCAATAGTATTTAGGTAAAATAAACTAAATTGTCATTCAAGATGGGTCTTGTAAAAACTTGTAATTTTATCAAGCCTTTACGAACTGTCGCTAATGACAAGATTTATCAGTTGTTTTAGCTATCGGAGGTTTATTGGAGGTTTATGGCGGGTAGAACTTCACTTTAAGGAGTAAAGGTGAAATATAAAGTAGCACAGATTTTAAGCATAAGTTTATAATGCACTTAAATTGAGTAAAAAAATACTAGTATAGCTCTGCCTTCCGTGCTGTGGGTCGCGGGTTCGATCCCCACTGAGAACTAACATTTGTGTGACAAACATAGATGTTTGTTCTATGTCTGGGTGTTACTATGTATTATGAGTATTTATTTACAAAAAAATCTTTGGTGTATTATAGACTTTATGTAGTCAATTTTATGGTTCTGATTTCTGTACCAACCTATGACAGTGTAGTAGGGAAAACCCTATATTCTTTGAATTATTATAAAAAACCTTAAATTTTTCAATATATTCCCAAAAATAATTTTGAATTAACTAACATAGTAGAGTCAAGAGTGGTTTAGTACTAAACCCCTAGCATGGGTTAATCACAAAATCACCTTTAAGATTTCCCCCCAAAGGGTCTTTTGAGACTTGTCTAAAAATCCCCTTGATTTTTTTGTCTCGAAATCCCCTTTGAGACGCAGTGGGACACGTCCTTAATGGACGCAATTAATGCGAACTTAACAGCTCAATATCAAGGACTAATTGCTTGTTTTGTTATTTTTGGTCATAAAAAAAACCTATTCTACTACGCTGTTAGTTTGGTACACTTGTGAAGTTATAAGCAGATTTATAAAAAAAAACTTTTTTATTTATTATTATGATAATTAAAATAAGTTTCACTTTTTAGTTCAAAATCAGTGCTACTTTCAAACGAAGTTAACCTTCAAATGTGAAATTGATCGCCAATTGATCATTCAAAATGTAACATAGGATACAAGAATCATCTTGAAACGTCGAAAAAAACGTGAAGCGTTCATTTTCAGATTATACGAGTTTCGGAATAATGGCGGATTTAGAATTGCGTTTTGGGGGCTGTTTGACCCAGCTATTCCGGATTTTTCCTGTCAAATCCTTCTGGGTATACCTTGGATTCGCTATTATTGTCTAGCAAATAACGTCTTAATAGTTGGTAGGTACCTAATTATTGTGTCGAAATAATTAAATGTAAGTAGTGTGTTTTATTTATAAAGTTTATTGTAATGTAGAGTATATCATTGTTAATATGTATTAAAGATTTTAGCCTATGATTACGTTTTATTTTTAATAATTCAATGCACCTACCTAACACTTAGCCCACACATTTTTCTGTATTATTAGGGCCTGTTTCGTTATCATACAGCGTCAGGAGGCACTTGTCCCCCATGCCCCGATGTACGGGAGGCTGCAGTGCCTGGGACATGGTTAGATGCAGTAGGCTTGTAGCACTATACCATCCTCACAGCCTAGTGTCAATCCACAGGAGAGACAACAATACGTGCGGAGCTGACTAAGCCAAGGGTTTCTGAACGATGTTTTCCTTCACCGTTTGAAAGCACTGGCATTGCGCACATTTTTCAAAGTAGAAAAACTCCAATTGGTGCACGAAACTTTAATTGGTGGTAGGATTAGTCTCAAAATCCCCTTTGAGTTTTCCCCCTTAGGGGATTTTGAGACTTTCGTCTCCAATAAATAGTCCTCTTGATTCTAAATTATTCAAAATCAACTGGATTTTGAGACCATATATCTAAAAATTACCTTAAGAGAGAAAACTCAAAGGGGATTTTGAGACAAACCCTTTTTAATATAATGAAACAACTGTTTAGTAATAACTAAAATACTTTTAATTATACATTTAAACACGAGTCAAAAATTATCACATCAGTAAGGCAAGATATTACAAATGGTATTAACAATTATAAAGAAAACATTACATATTATTTCCAATTTATGGCCGAAACCGATTTAAAATCGTAAAAAAAAATATAACCATATTTAAGAAACATGTTTTTTTTTTATTTTTAAATTACCTATCGGTTTCGGATTTAAACTACCTAGGTACTTATTATTTTAGATATTTTTATTTATCCTGTAAATACAACTAATACACATAAAATCGACATAAAATATCTAAATAACAAATATTTATAGGTCTTATAATATTTTGTATAAACTTAACTGCAGTATATTAGGTTGATAAAAAATATTTTTATAATAACCAGAGAAATCTTATTCCTAAGATTATTATAATAAACGAATTGGTTCCCTCGATATATTTTTTACTATATCTCTGAAACTATTAGCCATTTTTGTGCAAAACACTGGAAACTTAAGGTTTAAAATACCTATAATTATGAAATAATTATCTTCCATTTTGTGAATATCACTGGAATGTTTTTAAATCTAAAGATAAAGTATAATTTTCAAGAAAAATTCATGAAGGGAGAAAATTATTTTTTCGACTCTTTGCAATTTTAGAAAGAGCACTTTTAATATTAGACTTTGAACAGTAATACAGTCTACATAAAATTTTTAAATGTCTGTGTTAGCAACACATGTTCTTCTGCGACTCTCCATGCGCGATTCGGTCGATACTCCAAGCGGGGAGCTCCACTGAGCCTGTGTCGGTCGCGTCCGCGTCGGTCGACACACCTGTGAATACTGTTGCTATTTTCAATATATAATACAAAAGGTGCCACTTAAAATCTAAAATAACTAAAAATGGTGGCAATGGTAACCCTATTTCATTTTCATATAGATTCATTGAGTGACATGATCACGGAAGCACAGAAGCGCTCATATGTGGGTTAGTCTCAAAATCCCCTTTGAGTTTTCCCCTTTAAGGGGATTTTGAGAATTTTTGTCTCAAAATCCCCTTGATTTAGAAAATTTCGAATCAAGGGGATCTGTCAATGCCACTAGCGGTCGCCCATCCAAATAGTGACCGCGCAAACGTCGCTTAACTTAGATAATCGGTGATTTAATGTATACAAGGTCCAAAATACAAGCTCAATGCTTAGTTTGGCCTTTGCCGGTAAACCTATGTAAGATTTATTTGTACCTACCTCTGTTGCTACCCATGTTTTGTTTCTAAACTAATGTTTTGGTAAATAAACTATTTATTTATTGAGTAAATATAATGTACCTGTGGGCAGTTTATCCGTATCGTCGTTAGAGTCATAGGATCGGAGTGATGAGACCAGGTTCGAAGTGGATAAAGTGAGGAGTGCTGATGCTGTGTTCAGGAACACTTGGTCTATACCCTGGAATTAGAAAATATAAATAGTCAAAGTCAAAATTTCTTTATTCAATAAAATCACAAGGATCATTTGGTATAATAAATCTCAGGGTTAGTCCCAAAATCCCCTTTAAGTTTTCCCCTTTCCCCGTTTTAACCGACTTCAAAAAAAGAGAAGGTTCTCAATTATCTTGTATGTTTTTTTTAAATGTTTGTTATAGGTACTTCAGAACTTTGTCATTTATAAACCGATTTAAAATCTTCTTTTTTTATCTGAAAGGATGTGCTTCCAGATTAGTCCAATTAAATTTTCATCAAAATCGGTTCAGTAGTTTGACCTGTAAACAATAATAACTGAATAATATATGTCATCCACGTGCACGAAATTGCGTATTTTGCTTTTCTGCTACTTTTTAGTGATGTTTACGGTCACTAGAACATTCCCAATGAACTGCCATCATCATCATCTGTTGATGAAGCCGGGAGTCGAATTAAAGTCGGTTTTCCTAGTTTAAAAAAAATATTTTAGCTAGTTTACCTTACCTAGTTAATATAAAAAAAAAATATTCATGGACATTTCACATGACGCCCTCTAGTCCCAAACTAAGCAAAGCTTGTAATATGGGAACTAGATGGCTGATAGAATACTTTATATACTTTTTTTTTGTAAATACATACTTATAATACATAGTAACACCCAGACATAGAACAAACACCTATGTTTGCCATACACAAATGTTTGTTCTCAGTGGGGATCGAACCCACGACCCACAGCACGGAAGGCAGAGCTATTACCGACTGAGCTGTGACGCCTGTTGTTAGGGCTCCTGCCTGCCTCCGTGTTTGGGTTGAATCAAAGATTCCTTTTACTTTTATGCGTAAGTATAATGCGTTGGAGTAGAGATACAGGAGTTTAAATTTATAAAATATCAAAAATTAGATGTAGTTGGTCGCAGACGTCAGCGAATAAAAAAAGGAGTGAATCTTGGAATGAATGAGTGAAGTTGGAGCTGCGATCGAGTGAACGATGTTCATACTACACAATCAATAACTATTTGGACGATAGAAATGCATGGTGTTTACCAATCGCTGCGAACGATTCTGATGGACATAACAAACTCTCTGAAAAGCTCCAACAATCTACCTAATTAGTACCTATACTTAGTTTAATTGTTTGTTGACTAGGCCTTGTACAGCTGCTTCATTATTTATTTATATTTTACATTAGTATAAGTTTATTATTAATGTTATTTTTATTTTTGACAAAGCCCCTATACAGCTACAACACAAATTTATTAATTAACTTTTAGAATTTTTACTATTACCATCGATAAATGAATACACGAAGATTGCTACACCCTATATATTAGAGCGTGACTCGCAGAACCGGCTAGTTCCCATGCGTATTTCCAGATGACGCTACAGTCGACGACGACTTAAGCTTCAAGTAGCCGTTAGAACCAAAGAAACGCCATTAATTTATTTTTGAAATTCATCAAAAATTATGTCCTTATTTTAGAATCTGTAATGGTGTTCATTTATTTAGTTATCACGATTTTATTTCATACTGATTATCTAACATATTTTTCGCCACGCCACCTAGGCGTGATCACCTAGGTGGTCATCAAATTGAAAGATAGTGTACAAATTAATGACATAACTTTACTAATAGGTGGCGTCTATATAAAATAAGTTTTCACCTTCTTGATTTACGGCTTTTGCGACAGGTCACAATTCTGTCAGTGTCTGTTTACTATAGTGTCAAAATTATAATTTGAATTGTTAGTCCATACCGCTCACTTGTTCCCCAAATTCTAGGGTGGCTTTAGCATAGCACTTTAGTCTGTGCATAATATTTGGACTACGAACAAATGAACCTTCTAAATAAAACACCTAGGGCGGCTTGCACGAAATGTCGTTTATTTCAGCCTAAACACGTTTAACTAAACACGTTTCAATCGTTAAAAGTATTTAGCAAAATTACGTTTAGTGGCATCTTGCACCAAGCTGTTTTGACGATAATTTAACTAAACTCAAACTAAACTCGTGTGTGTATATATCAGTACTCTATGGTCGGTATAACCACAGAAAACAGTTCCCCTACATTTCGTTAAGGGAGAACGCAAACCAAAGACAAAACGTCTTGTCGAACAGTTAGTGATGTGAAACTTCTCAGTAAAACTTTTTTAGTTACGATATGCTTCTTTTTATTTGCTGTTTTCGTTACTTGCTTATTTAATGAGAATCATCCTAAGTACTTAATAATATTATTAAGTACACTATATAATTACTTTATATTCTTATTTATTAAAAAAGCACAGTTCATTCTCTAGGTATATGCGTATAAAGCAATGTTTAATAGGTAGGTACTAAACAATGCTATAATAGATAGGTAAACATAATTTTATGCATGCGTCGTGTCAATTGATGTGAATTTCGTTACAACGAAAACAGCATATGACGAGGAAGCATTCATCATATGCTGTTTTCGTTATAACAGAAAATTTATTTTCACGTCACTAAGTACGCGACAAAACAGTTTTGTCGATAGATGTGCGTTGGCCCTAAACGTACAAAACGATTGACGCATTTATTCTTTTCTAAGAAAATTCATCTTTTCCACGCATCAAGTAAGCTAAAACGGAACGGTACTGTCATTTTTTGATACAAAGTGTCATTGGCCTGCGTGTTGTGTTGTATTCTCTTTGACGATTTTATTTACATGTACAATTATTTCATTTTCTTGTTTTGCAGTTGATTGGTTCTGTTGTGGTTGTGATGAAAATAGTGCTTCCCGTTATGGACTATAATTCTGTTCAATTTTTTTACTTGTTGGTATCGAATTTTAACTGATTATAGATTTGATGCAAAAGTATTTGTGTAGTTTCTTTCGATAGTCTGAACCTTCTTATATATATTTTTTATCACTCCTACGGTGCTCAGACGTGGTCGCTGACTACTTTGCCAAAGAGTGATGGAGCGAAGTATTTTAGGTGTGAAAAGAATAGATCGAATTCGGAACAGAATACTTCGCTCCAAAACTGGAATCGCCGATGTAGGTCGTAAAGTAGCGGAAAGGTGGGCTCAAGGAGTCACAGGCTGGATACCCCCAGGGGGTAGAAGACGTCGCGGCCGCCCGAGGAAGCGCTGGCATGACGACCTGGACTTTCGACGACTACTTTCGAGCAGAAATGTGCTATACTCGGCAATAGGTACTGAGGGGTAATCACGAACAAATCTGACAGTCGCCGCGTTACGTAAACCTAACGTATTCGAGTGATATTGCGCGTCAACATCAGCCCGACTGCTGAACGTTGTAGCGTCACCGCGCAGTGTATCTCGGATACGCTAGCGTTACGATACGTTCACGATTGTCAAATTTATTCGTGATCAAGGCACTGCTAATGAGTAGACAAGCCGTTTTACCACCAAGTTTAATGATAAGTCGCAACGCAACTACGTCCTTGAAATTTTTAGAATCAATCATATACCTACTTTAGAATATTTATATTGATAAATATACCTATAGGTACCTACCTACCTACCTTCTTCAGACATACCTATTCCATTATTTATAAGTAGGTAGGTAGTAAAACTAGAACAGGATAGCCTAGGAACAAAAGACCTAGGCACCACCCGCAGAAAACTTATTTGTTCGTACCTAAATGGTTCGTAATGTATTGTAATGTTTCAGTACATAACTAAACAAGTACCTATTAGGTGTGATATTTTAATAATATATAATTAAAAGTCTACCTACCTTTTATGATTTATTTTATCAAGCTAAAAACATTTAAGATTTCATATAATATCATTGTATTTTTTTGTTACCGCACTTGGCGGTAAGGCGTCAGGTTTAAAATCGAAACATCTATTATTTTACTAGCTTGATACGACCAGAGCGCTGTTGCCGCTCTGCATCCAGACTGCAACGCGAGCGACTCGCTCTATCTCGCTCGTTCGACATTGCATAGCACAAGTTGTCAACGTCGCGCGCGTTGTAACCGAATTTTGGTATACGCTTTGCAAAATTTAGAAATAGCGTCATCTGACGTTTATTTCCGTACTGCTTACAGTGTCAGCGCGCCAGAGGTTCAAGAAAATAAACACCGTTTTGATTTATTACCGATTCGATACACCCAGCGACATCTCACGCCTTTGAAGGTAATCCATTTTCGGGTTACGATATTTTCTAAACGTCTGCTGGTCTATTTTTTTATTTGTCTATGCTATTACTGATTTTTTGCTATACCTATTTATTGTTTTGTATAAAAGTGACGTAACTAAGTGTTCTATATAAGTTCCTATGGTTAAAAACAAATGAATATGAATAGGGACGGGATGCATCGCTAGTGTTGTCCGATTCTCTCCACCTGTCAAAAGTTCTTTTAAACTTGCAAATTAGGGCCAACGCACATCTATCGACAAAACTGTTTTGTCGCGTACTTAGTGACGTGAAAATAAATTTTCTGTCATAACGAAAACAGCATATGACGAATGCTTCCTCGTCATATGCTGTTTTCGTTACAACGAAACTCACATCAATTGACACTACAGACTTTTCTCAAGTATGTTTACCTATCTATTATAGCATTGTTTAGTACCTACCTATTAAACATTGCTTTATACGCACATACCTAGAGAATGAACTGTGTTTTTTAATAAATAAGAATATAGAGTAATTATGTAGTGTACTTAATATTATTATTAAGTACTTAGGATGATTCTCATTAAATAAGCAAGTAACGAAAACAGCAAATAAAAAGAAGCATATCGTAACTAAAAAAGTTTTACTGAGAAGTTTCACATCACTAACTGTTCGACAAGACGTTTTGTCTTTGGTTTGCGTTCTCCCTTATCTAGTATTTAGGTACCTGGTCATGTAAAGCGGAGGTTTCACAATAAGCGGCTCCAATCGTGGAGGCGTACGATGCCGCTTCGTTGTGCGAGACGACGCGCATCGCCTCCAAGTCACTCTTATTGCCCACCACAGAGAGAATCATCGGCTCTGGGACATTGCTGGGACAAACAAGTTATTTAAATAAAATAAATAAATATTCATGGACATTTGACAGGCGTCACAGCTCAGTCGGTAATAGCTCTGCCTTCCGTGCTGTGGGTCGTGGGTTCGATCCCCACTGAGAACAAACATTTGTGTGTGGCAAACATAGGTGTTTGTTCTATGTCTGGGTGTTACTATGTATTATAAGTATGTATTTACAAAAAAAAAAGTATTTAAGTATTATATCAGCCATCTAGTTCCCATATTACAAGCTTTGCTTAGTTTGGGACTAGAGGGCGTTGTGTGTAAAGTCCAAGAATATTTATATTTATTTATTTCACACAACGCCCTCTAGTCCCGAACTAAGCAAAGCTTGTGATATGGGAACTAGATGCTGATAGAATACTTATACAAATTTTATTTTTGTAAATACTTACAATACATAGTAACACCCAGACAGAACAAACATCTATGTTTTGCCACACACAAATGTTTGTTCTTGGTGGGGATCGAACCCACGACCCACAGCACGGAAGGCAGATCCATTACACAAGTAATTATATTAAAAGTTAAAAAAAAACCCGAATCTCGGACCAATTTTCATCAAACATAGCTAAGAACACTCCCGACTAATTCACCTTTCAAACAAAACAAACAATCAAAATCGATTCATCCGTTCGGGAGCTACGTTGCCTCAGACACACACGTCAAACTTATAACAACCCGTCGTTTCTGCGTAGGTGGTTAAAAACTAGGAAATGTAGGTACAGTACGCACAACGGATCTTTGCCCCTCTGAAGTTAGGTGCAACAAACGATTGAGCATGTACTGTTGTGCGGAAAAAATTATCTAACCTCCAATCCGACCCGATTTTGATGAAAAATGGGACCAATCTGGAAGTACCAGATAATTTTTCAAATCGGATTATAAATAACATTCTGAAGTAATAATTAAAAAAAACCTAGCTGGGATCGTCCTCTTCTTGAAGTTGGTAAAAGTAATTTACATGATGAATGTATAGTAGTCACAACTGATCTTTGTCCCTCTGAAGTATCTGCGCAGAACAGATTTTTGGGTCGAATTGGAAGGAAGCGAATTTTTCAACAGTACATGCGCAATCGTTGCGCACCTAACTTCAGAGGGACAAAGATCCGTTGTGCGTACTGTACCAAACCTTACAGCGTAATCTTTAATAGCTCGTACCTTTGCAGCTCCTTTATCCAGCTCTTGATAGCTTGGAAGCTTGACAAACTAGTGATGTCGTACACTAGCAGAGCTGCGTTGGCATTTCTATAGTACATCGGCGCCATTGAACGAAAGCGTTCTTGGCCCGCTGTGTCCCATACCTTAAATTATAAATAATTTTTTATTTAAATAAATAAATATAAATATTCATGGACTTTACACACAACGCCCTCTAGTCCCAAACTAAGCAAAGCTTGTGATATGGGAACTAGATGGCTGATAGAATACTTAAATACTTTTTTTTTGTAAATACATACTTATAATACATAGTAACACCCAGACATAGAACAAACATCTATGTTTTCCACGCACAAATGTTTGTTCAACATAACAAGTTTGTTTTAACAAGTAATTAAATAAAAAAATTAAAAAACCTCCGAATTTTGGACCGATTTTCATCAAAAATAGCTAAGAACACTCCCGACTAATTCACCTTTTAAACTATATAAAACAAAATCAAAATCGGTTCATCCGTTCGGGTGCTACGTTGCCTCAGACAGACACATACATACACACACAGACACGTCAAACTTATAACACACCGTCGTTTTTGCGTCGGGGGTTAATAATGTAATTTTTAAAAACAAGCTTTTATTTTTGCGTCATCTAGGACCGGAGTCCTAGACATATCAAATGAGCCCAAACTTGATGGAGTTTCGATGGCCACCTTCCATCTCCATCATCAGGTCAGCCTGCTGTGACCGTATTATTGCATTGTCACCAACGACTAATAAGTCCAAATTTAAGCTAAATCGGACATTGGGAAGTCGGTCAAATTTGGCTTGCAAGATTTGACCTAAACAAACCCGCAAACATACATTACAAGTTAAATAAAAACTAGTAAAAAAAAAGCTGGTTATTTAAGTGTAAATTAAACTCACCTGTAATTTAACCCTAGCATTGTCCACGTTGATGTTACAAGTGAAGAATGATGCTCCTATCGTCGGTGAGATGTGTTTTGAGAACATTTTACCTATGTATCGTACCACTAAGCTCGTCTTGCCCACACCTAGAACAAAACTTATTATAATAGAATAGATACAATCTAGAATTACATGTACATGGAGTAAAGTTACATCCTTGACACCAGTACAATACAAAACATACATAGGTAATAGAATCTAATAACTGTTTGTATAGGTACCACAGTTTAGTTCCCACACACACTACGATACTACGATTTTAGGTCTGTAGGTATCTCTAAGGTAGGTAGGTAAAAAAAAATAAAAAATATGTTTATTTTTTCTCACAGCGAACATTTACCTTTCATTACCAATACCAAACAATAGATTATTATTTATGTCAATTATTTACTTTTCAGTTGCAGACTATAGATAATATTATTGTTATCAGGGAATATTTACTTTGTAAAATTCATCCACAACTTTCAGATTTAGCTACCCAGTTCAAACAGGTAGCCCGTAGGTAGGCAATTCTGATCAATATAGATCACTAATTCTATAGCTAACTAGTTAATAGTTAAACATAACCAGTTTCCTGTACATATAAGTTTTATGTAATTCAAACAAGTTTCGCCTACTGGGTTATTAGGTATGAAATCATCAAAGTTTTTTTCTTACCTTGGGAGCCTAAAACTACTATTTTGGCTTCGATCACCTTCATTTTACCAACTCATTACACAATATATCACAGCGCATATAAGTTTTTCAACTTTATTACATGGTTTTTTGTGCAAAAACTATATTTCTACCAAAAAATATTCATAAACAAAAAACACAACATGCCTCCACTCGTCTTTGTATTCAACTGAATTTATATTTTATATAATACGACCAAATTAAAAATAAACAATATACTTTGAAAAGCCGGTATTTTTATGAAAAATGCAGTGATTTTAATTTTGTTGGTTTATATTATGCTACTGGTAGCGACATCTATATTTGACAGCTGTCATCAAATAGGTGATAATAAGTACCGCTACTCAACGATAGATGTCGCTGCTAAACTTGTTCACATACTGCGGAGGGAGGTCCTAAAATCTCTGGGGAGGTCACATCAAGGAGATTGTAAGGAACCACTTTGGAACTAAACATTATTTTCCATCATCCCTGTAATCTACGTTTACTTGGGTTTTCATGTTATTACTGCCCTTTACGTAGGTACAAAGTACAGTCAGCATCACAAATAGAATCATCTTTTTCAGAATTTGTATAGTTTTTACTTCATAATCATTTTATTTTACTAATGATGACTTACTACCTAAGATCTGCGATAAGTACTTAGCTTTAATAGCACTATTAAAATATTATAGCTCACTTCATACTATGCAGTTATGGCAGACCTTTAATAGTGATTGTAATAAGATGAGCCAAGGATATGGGCTATTAATTTGATCATCATTTTTGATAGTCGATCGTTGGGGAAGTTATATTTTCTCTAAGCTTGGATGTTGAAAACTGAGAGCATTTCAATTTACGTCTTTAATTACACATTACGTTATTTAGTAAAGCCATCGATTAATCTATGGTTAAGCTAATTAATAATGATGTGACGTGACGAGTTGAGAAAGAAAATGAAAAGTTAAATAAAATTAAATATTCATGGACATTTCACACGACGCCCTTTAGTCCCAAACTAAGCAAAGCTTGTAATATGGGAACCAGATGCTGATAGAATACTTATATACTTTTTTTTTTGTAAATACATACTTATAATACATAGTAACACCCAGACATAGAACAAACATCTATGTTTGCCAGACACAAATCTTTGTTCTTAGTGGGGATCGAACCCACGACCCACAGCACGGAAGGCAGAGCTATTACCGACTGAGCTGTGACGCCTGTCAAAAGTATTTAATATAAAACACATTTGTGAAACATCATCATTACATACCTAATTGTATATTATTACATTCTAAATGATCCTTGTGATTTTATTGAATAAAGTAATTTTGATTCGACTTTGACCTACTAATTTGGTTGTACCTACCTCATTCGAAGGTTATGTAGGAGCCAAGAAAAACCCTTAGCTACGTACCTACATAGAAAACAATGTAACTACTTATGCGTTCATAGCAATACTTCTACACAAGGAATACCGTTATTTTAATTAAAAAATCATAATGTAAAAATAGTTTTGAAGAAAAAAAAACATCTTTTTTATCAGCCATGTGTGCCTTGTTCATAGATTTGCAAGAATCCCACACTTCGCTTTTCGGTTTCTATAAAAAAAAAAGAAAAAAACAAAATGTGTCTCTCTACAATTTCCGCTACAAAACAAACGAATCCCCTATACCTACCCACACATCTACCTACTATACTAACACACAAACAGCTATAAGTTATCGCTAAGTAAGTAATGATACTAATTTTGCTAAAAGCTTCGCAACTTACAAAGAGGTCGTAACAATAAATGTGGCTAGTGATGTACCTAGCCGGTTATTTAAGCTTTTTTCCGGCTTTAATGGCATTTCAGGTCGGCAAGGAGCCAAAATATAACCGACAACGAAACCGATACCGAAACGGACTAAGAAGTGGTCGCCACCAAAATCCGTGGGTTCTATAATGCTCTTTTTTATGTGAAAAAGTAGTGGAACAAGCAGATGTCTCATCTGATGTTAAGTTGTTACATCTACCTTTAACAATGCATTCACAAAGCAAGTCCATTGAGGACGTGCCCTCAACGCGCAGCAATACACTGAGCTATCAAGATCTCATGTGCCTGTTTTAAAAGTGTTTTTTTCCTTCTGCCTTTGAATAAAAAGATCATGAAAAACGCAATGCCGGTAATTGACCCTTTGATATTAGCCTGTCACCGGATGGCGACTTCAACGTTATTAAAAAAAATACTAATATCCGGCTTTATTCTAAAAAGTACCTATACCATATTTCAATCTCTAAAAATGGCGGTAAATCTCTAACGCCATCTATCCGTCGCACATGTTGTATTCATGAGTTCCGCTAGATGGCGTTAGTAGTGATTTAATTCGACGATTGCCTTTTTACGGTCAAACGACTTTCCCGTGCATTAATGTAGGAATCGTAGCCCTTTGTTTGGGTTTAAGATGGATTCTGGGTGATCTTGATGTGGATAAATGGTATTGTAGTTTGTTTTGTAAGTAGGTACCTTTACACAGCGATTTAGAAATTGGTGACCCCAACAAAACAATATGTCATGTAATGCTTTTTTGAAGGTAACCTTTGCCTATAACAATCCGTTACCTCATAGATTAAGTTCTACCTCATAGATGAAGCGATGCACTACGTCTATCACTTTATGACCGTGCCCTTCAAACCGGAACCCAGCAATACGAGCATGACGTCACAGCTCAGTCGGTAATAGCTCTGCCTTCTGTGCTGTGGGTCGTGGGTTCGATCCCCACCAAGAACAAACATTTGTGTATAGAAAACATAGATGTTTGTTCTATGTCTGGGTGTTACTATGTATTATAAGTATGTATTTACAAAAAAAAAGTATATCAGCATCTAGTTCCCATATCACAAGCTTTGCTTAGTTTGGAACTAGAGGGCGTTGTGTGAAATGTCCGTGAATATTTATTTATTTATTTATCACTGCTTGGCGCACGAAATAGGTGGTACCTACTTAGTACTTCCCCGGACGAGCCCTTTCACAAATAGCCTTATTTCTACTAAAATTAACAGTTAAATAACAAAGGAATAATCCTTCTACAATCTCGCTTTAGCAATCCAATCAAAAAAAGTTTAAAAAAGAAGAAGAAAAGTTATGGTGGGATTTCTTCTTCTTTTTTTTGTCTCACTAACATCCTCGTAACCTAGCTTCCATAGACAATAAACATTTTACAGCACCTACAGAGCATGGTTTTTTTTTTAATAATCATCGAAGTAATAACTTCAACTAGTTATTTTAACTAGGTGATAAATAAAATAAGAAAGGAATGACCCCGTCTACAATCTATCATTACATAGAGCTCGCAGTGAGAGGCACTGGTGCGTGTAAATTGTTGGTTGAGCGGCACAATGTGGTGTCCGCCCTCGTCAGCTGACAATCCATGGGAGACCACTGGCACACTATGGATATGACTTATTTAGACTTAGGGAGAACGCAAACCAAAGACAAAACGTCTTGTCGAACAGTTAGTGATGTGAAACTTCTCAGTAAAACTTTTTTAGTTACGATATGCTTCTTTTTATTTGCTGTTTTCGTTACTTGCTTATTTAATGAGAATCATCCTAAGTATTTAATAATATTATTAAGTACACTACATAATTACTCTATATTCTTATTTATTAAAAAAACACTTATTTATTTATTAAAATTTATTACTTATTTATTAAAAAAGGTAGGTACTAAACAATGCTATAATAGATAGGTAAACATAATTTTATGCATGCGTGTTCGCTTTTAGAAGCCCGCTCGGCCAATTTAATTAATCAATTAAATTGTTTTAACGGCTGGTTTGCGAACCTATTAATAAAAAAACGTAAGAAAAGACTGTCGTGTAAATTGATGTGAGTTTCGTTACAACGAAAACAGCATATGACGAGGAAGCATTCAGCATATGCTGTTTTCGTTATAACAGAAAATTTATTTTCACGTCACTAAGTACGCGACAAAACAGTTTTGTCGATAGATGTGCGTTGGCCCTTAGACAGTTATTTATTGGCCACAAAAAACACACGTAGGTATACAATAGGAGATAAAAAGATAATTATTACAATTAATTAATTCACAAGAAATATTTAAAATAATAAAAAGAGACACTTAGGACGGCTTGCACCAGAATTGCTAAACGCGTATAACTATTAAATAGTATTTAGCGAGTTGTCAAGTCATATAAATACGTCAGATTTAAATCGATTTAACTGTTAAATACGTTTAGTGATTCTGGTGCAAGACGCCCTTATAGTAGGTAATAATAAATAATCATTTCATATTTAATAATAATAATTGACAACAAATTAAAATTAGATTGCAGACAAAAACAACTAAAAATAAATGGAAATACAATGGTTCAAAACAAAAGAATAAAATCTAGTAAGTAGGTGAGAGGTATTTAGTTTCAATCCCTTCTATGCAGAACTGAAAGCTGTTTTATATACCTTTTTATACGCAAAAGCAAACGTTTGACCACTATTATAATAACAGTGGTATTAAAATCACCATAAATAGTATTGGAGTTATTATTTTTACAATCTTAGCATTATGGTATTATCCAAATATTTTTTAATAGGTACTTACAACTAAGTAATGGACCAACATGGCCCACCTGATGTTAAGTGGTAACCGCTGCCTATAACGATGTATTGCCTCACTGTGCACGTCCAGAGAAGACGTGCCCTGTGAGGCAATGCTACGATAAGATAAGCCTGTGTAATCTATAGATGCTTCGCCGGTTGCAAGATGCCCGTTATTAGTTGTCGGTTCGAGGGTGCGGGTTTTGGGCTGCATGTTGTTGGTACACAGAATTGATCAGCATCTCAGAATATTGAACCTAGGTAATATGAAATTAAAGGGGCGAGTACGAGTTTACAATGTGCAATACGTTTGACGCCTAGCACATCGGTGTGCGCTGCTTGGCATGGAAACACTGACCGGATTTTTTGAGAAGCTTGGTCTCGTCAAGCTTCCGCTCAGTGTTTCCATACCAAGCAGCGCACACCGGTGTGCTCGGCGTCAGACGTATTGCACGCTGTAAACTCGTACTCGCCCCTCTGGACGTCAGACGTATTGCACACTGTAAACTCGTACTCGCCCCTCAGCATCAGCAAGAAAAGCCAGTCTTATCCACACTTCTCCTATCGCACCGCAAACTGGCAATCAGCGAGCGATCGCGACACTCCCGCCCCCGCGTTCTTGATTCCAAATTCGATTTGCACCAATCAACGGCGGCGTCTTCCCGCCTTCCGGGCGCGGACGTGACGCGCCAATTTAAAAATGGAATTGTTTGCTTGTTTTCGGCAATATTCGGTTATGATTGGCGGATTTTTGTTCTTTTTTTTTCAAACTGTAAACAAAAGACGGGCAGAAGAAACAAAATGAAGCTCAAAAGTAGAACTTCTATAACAAAAACAAGGCACTTTCGACAGTCTTTTTTTACATAAAACAATGACGTAGGTAAGACTTTTCTTTAGTAGGTAACCCACTATGTATTTATTAATAAAATCACCATTAAAAAGTTCATTTAGAAAGCATAGAAAAAATGATCAACGACAATTTTAAACACCATGTTTAGGTAGGTACCCAATGAGGTTTTATTCCTTTTAAAACTTTTTTATAAATACCTATCTAGCTATGTACTTCTTGCTGTTAAATCGCCAAGCCAAGAAAAGATATAAATGGCATATCAATTGTGAAAAGCGCGGCAACATGGCCGCCGGTTTTCGTTACAAAACCAAATATCAAATATTGATATTCCCTCGATTTTGTATTCTGTTTGAGGTGCGAGATACTATTTGCACTGAGCGCGTCAGTTTTCAGACTGGAATGTAGCATGAGTTTTGGTGTTATTGAGTCGATAGCGCAAACGTAAATACTTAACTATATCTATCTGCAGGGGTATGCCAATCAAAGTTGAACTGCAAAGTTGAACTGCAAAGTTTTAAATCATGGTCAGTTCATACTAACTCATAGTTATTCTGTGACTAAATTGTGACATTATGACGTTTTGATGTGTTTTCGCGCATATTTTGCTGTCAAGTGTCTAAAAAGAATGATCACGTGTTACAGAATTGTACCTACCACGTGACCTGAAGAAATTACACTGGGCAGTGAAATATAACTTGACAGCAAAAGATTGGCATACGGGGGCAGAAACACGGAACACTAATATCCTAACGGAAAGAACACCAACTCCAAACTTCAAAAGTGGTTAGCTTTTAAATCACACTAGCGCCGCGAACGGAACCCTTCAGAAACTTTTTGACAGCTCTAGCAATTGGCGGCAAATACGAAATATGGGTGGCGGGTTATTTGAGTTATTCTAAGTACCTACTATATTTGTTATGGAATGAACCACAAACGTTCTTATGTATTTCTGGCCCTAGAATAGACCAGAAATACATAAAAACGTTAGTAGTCCACTCTACCTATCGATGTGTAAGAAAATAATATAGGTACAAAAAAAATAACACACAAAGTTGGAAGTTTTAAGTTATATATTATATATAAGTATCATTCTAAACATGCTGCAAAATATTGATTTTTCTCCTAAGGCTTGAACGTGAAGCTTCCTCTGAAAACATTCTATTTTTTTTACGCAAAACCTGTTTTATACATATGTGGAACACTGAACACATTATTGTATTAGTAATTTTTTTACTATGTGCTTGACAGTGGTTGGTAAACTCAAAGTTTATATGTTCTCTCCAAATATTTATAATTTTGTAGTATATCAATCTAGTCTATAACATGCAGGCGAACGTTTATAAAGCTGCAAAGCGATCAGTTTTTGTTGAATATTCCATTTCCTGCCCTTGGTTTTTTTTTTGCAGTTTAATAACTGTCCTTGTAATAAAACTGCAAAGGGATTTGTTATTTTCCTGGTAAGCTCTTCAACCGCTTTATCTGAGGCTAAATATTTTAGAATATCAGTTTTATTCGTAGTTCTGATTTGCTTTTTTAATTTGCAAATTTGTCGCAAATAGCGCCTGCACTTATTGTAAAGAGTTATTTCTCTTTTCGTTGAATGCTTCTTCTTCTTCTGAAAAAAAAAACATACTTTATTTTAATAGGAATCTTACCTATATTATTATTAATGGGAATGTATGTATGGAAAATGTATGTTTTGTTTATAATAACAGTAGCTAGCTAAAGTTAGTTGTTAGACTATATTAGACTATATTTACAACTACAGTATTAGGTACTTACAGACGTGGAAGGTTGCAGCACCGGAGCAATATTCACACTGAGAACTTCTGTTGTGGAATCATTTAGTTCCACAGAACTCGGCTCAGTCTGGAATTTAAATTAAATACACTTTAAAGAAGAGATAGATGAATTGTGTGAAAGATGACATGGATAAAAAGGATTGAATTCAGAAATGACAGGCAAAAGAGGTAACAGAAAAAAACATGTTAAGCTGACCTCGCACAAAGTGGGATAATGGCAGGAAAATTATGACATTTAAGTAACATGAGATTTGAGTCCCTTTATTTTGATAAAGCTAGCCGTTAGAAAAGTGTAAGTGGACACATTCTTAAAGTATTAACAGACGATCGCACCGCACCGTGACCTTGGTGCGCTCCGGACCATATTCGATAGTGTGTACATCGGTCCGCCGCACATTATTATTATTATTGACGGTCCGCTCGGTCCGATGGTTCTGTCAAAGGATTTGGTGCGGTTCGCGCGTTGTTCGCTCGTGTGGCCCACGCACCGCACCGTTTAGCGCTTTAGTCGCAATTCTGCCTCCGAGCGAGACACGTAATATATATGGTTTCACCATTTCCAGCAATTCAGCAAATAGATCAGAACTCATGCGAAGGTATATACGAAAGTCTTCATCGTCTAGTTCCTTTATCAGTCGCATATGACTGTATGAGTCTCTGTATCTTAAATAAAATTTTGCCCATTCTTTCCTTTTTTTCCTTTGCCTTTGGATAGGCGTGCTAGCTACGACGGTTGCCGCAATTAAAGCTATTTTAGCTTCCTTTGACAAAGTTGGAGGCATGTCTGACGCGATCAAGCACGGATAGCACACTGGACCATCTCGTGTGCGGTGCGGTGGTGTGGCGTGTCGAGCGCACCGTACCGGTCCGGCGGTTCGGGCGGACAAGTTCGATCGTCTATTAATGCTTTTACTACCAACCATATATACCTACATATAAATATTGTCATTTAGACATTAGTGTTGATTCTGTTGTTGAAATTTTCTAAACTAAACTAATTAGTTTAGCACTAAAGCTATAGTTGTCTTTGTCGTTTCAGATGTCACCATTGATTTAGCTAGTTGATGAAATAAGAACTTTTTAGTAGTATTATAGGTAGTACTTACAGATGTGGAAGGTTGCACAATCCTAGGAGTATTCACGCTGAGAACTTCTGTAGTGAGATCCTTTTGTGCAGAAGAACTTGGTGCTGACTGAAATTAGGATAAAATATAATTAAGTTACAAGTATTTTTTTAATAAAAAGTAGCCTATTTGTTATGTATTTGTCAACTTCAATGTCTTGGCCGAACATCTATGTCCTAGAAATATGGAAATATGGAAACAACAGAACTTAAAACTTACTACTTAGTACTTACAGATGCAGATGTTTGTGGCACTTGATTGAGATCAACTTCATGGGGAATGGCATATCTATAAAGTTTCCTTGAAAAGTAGTCACTAAACGCATTCCTTTCAAAATGATCTTCACATAGCATTTTATGACTTCTATAGAGGTTTTGGTGAAGATCATTACTTTTCCAGTTTTCATCGGGGAGGATGAATTTTGCCCATGCTTCGATACTAAAATTAAAAAGTTAAATATTAGTTTCTTGCACCCAATAATGATAGAACTTACTGGTTATAGGTTAGGTAGTAATAGGTAAGTAGGTACTCAAACAATGAAAACTGACTAATCATTTGCGCTGTTCATTGAAAATATGAAATGTAACTAAGACGTAGGTACTTACCGGCGAATGTTCCAGCTTCCAGGTTTTGGAAAACGATACATGGAAAGACTCGGATTTTTTGCAGTAGATTTCCCGCATTTTGCACAGCGCCTTGGCGTGTCTTTCATACTCGTAAGAATCCTAAGTATCTATATGTAATCGTGTACAAAATGAAGACAACTCAAACAACCAAAAACGAGAAAATGACTTCACTTGCACTGTAAACGAATTATTTTTGAAACCATTTTGAAATATTTTGTTTTGAATCAGAGAGAGAAGAACTTGGCGGTTACATTTTAATTTTTTTTTTCATAACGCTGGCTGTAATGTTCGTCTTTCTGCCAAGTCCGATATGTTTTTGATATTTGTTGTATTGCCATTTGTAAAATTGTTTGTTCTTGGATTGGCAACATTATTTCGAACCCTGTTTTGCCGCCAGCCAACCATAGCGTGTTGACGCCCCCTGGGCAGAAAGCTATGTAAGGCATCTGAGGCATCTGCGTCAACACGAATGTGACAATCGTAACCGTATCTTAATTAGCGGTAGTGTATCGAATCGAATACGTTAGATTTACGTAACGCAAAATACGATATTGCGCTTACTAAGAATTGATTACAAAGAAATGTCCCCACACTGGAACATTAGCATTTAAGTATGCTCTCCTGGGCCTCCTCCCACCATCTGCTTTCAAAGGCGTCCAGTGAGCAAAGAGACTACGGCCTGAAAAATTACGGTTCGATTATTCGGGAGTTTTGTCTATTACACGTCGAAAGCGTTCAAACTCGTGCTAATACGTTTCATAGTAAAACCCCTGCCGAAGTGGTAGTTTACTTTGAAGATTGCCCTGAAGATTGATTGTTCTGTTTCGAGTTCGTAATTCGTTTGAGTGAGAAGCCAGCAATGGACTTCATAATGCTATGGACTAAACTGTCTAATTTACTTATGTAAGATTCTTTATGATAAGGAATCTAATAAAAAATAAATAATCTAACCCAGATCAATGAAAAAACATTTTTTTTTATAAAGCTAATGATTGTTAAAAGATTGATATTTTTGAATAAATAATTACAAAATTAAATAAAACAATAGAGCTGGCGTATTTTTAAATATAATGTAGGTAGGTTCTTAAATCGACTAAAAAAATATTTCTGTCTCAATTGAGGCTCCAAAAAATAGTAAAAATTCAAGAATTTCACCGAATTTGGCAGAATTTTTGACCCAATAAATATGCTTGAAAAAAGTTCAAAAAATTCTGATAAGAAGTTTTGAATACTTAACCTACCCCGTGAAACCTCTGTATTAAAAAACGTCACTAATACTTATCGATTTAAAACAAAAGTATCGATTACAAAGTACAACACTAGCATCGACAATGTCGATATAATGCCTCGTTAAGGACAAGTCTCGCTCCGCTAAAGTTGTTTAAACTAAAGATATCAATCACTTAAGACACGCCCCTTGCCATATTTATAGTTAACATTTTAGGAAGAACAATTTTATTATTTTTGTATATTTTTTTTATGAAAAAGTTACAGAACAAACTCTGTTTGAAACTAAAGTTGAAATGTACACTTGAACTTCAGCATTTAAGTATATTATTTGTAGGCAGAATGATACAATGCAACGCTAGGAAGCAGGCCGTAGTTTGTTGTCCGTTGTTGTTGTCTCTGGTCGCGTGGAACTGACACCTAGAATCATCTAGATCTGTGATTCTAGGCGAACCTAATTTCAGTGTTAAAAATACGTTGTGCTCACCTTTTTTTACAAGAAAATGTTATATTTTTGTAAAAGTACGATGATGCTACGCCGTAGCAAGTATAAGCTACGACGTAGCACGTAGCATTTGTGCTATAAAAATTCTCTCGACACTGCATAGCTCAATAATTTTAGTACTCTTTACTCTTATTTAAATCTTATCTTATCTTTATCTTAACCGTAGTATACTCCAAATACATTTAGGTATAAAGGAAAAAAATATAAATATATTGAAATTATGATTTAAGTTATTAAATACATTTGTATTTGCTCAGTGCAGTGACAAACTACAAGCTAAAAATACCTACTGAAAAAAAGGATATTTTTTTTAAATGTTATGTGGTCTGTGGTCTGTATTACAGCTTTACCAAACAGCTAAAGTTTTTTATAGACCATTGTTTTTAATTTGTTTTTTTTTTTGCTAAAAATGTTATTTTCCTTACTATAGATACGGCAGCATCAAAAGTCGCAAAGAAAAGGAGAAACATACATCTATCTCGCTCTAACAGACGGGTTCGGAATATTAAATGAGTGTTTTCCACAACAATCTATGACCCGAGATATAGGGTGACCATGTTTGTGGAAAATTCGGGAATTATAACTAAAATAAATACTAAAAGGTGGACATTTTACACTGCGCCATCTAGTTTCAAACTAAGCAATGTTGATGTTCCTACAATGAGAATACAATTTTGATAACTGATACCTATCACAAATTTTGTATATCTTAATTGATTAGATAAATCACCCTGCCTGCAGTCGGTGATTTGAACTCTGTTTTCTATCTCTAGCATTTACAATTCAGAGTTCATTTTAATAATTTTTTTGTTAATTTAGTATTTGTATATAGTTATTGTTTTTTCACACAATTATTAATAATTAGATAAAATAGTATAATAATATATGAAACAGATCCTTTTTAAATATTTACTTTTAATCATTTGCTTTAATATATTATTATTTTAAACATTTGTGCGTGGAAAACATAGATGTTTGTTCTATGTCTGGGTGTTACTATGTATTATAAGTATTTATTTACAGAAAAAAAAGTATATAAAGTATTCTATCAGCATCTAGTTCCCATATCACAAGCTTTGCTTAGTTTGGGACTAGAGGGTGTTGTGTGTAAAGTCCAAGAATATTTATTTTGATTTTTGATATTTTTTATTTTTTATCTATTATATTTCCCTACAGCATGGTCACCCTCCACCCTCCACCATCCCCCTAATTTACTACTATTCCGATACGTTACCGACGAGTTTCGGCTTAACTTCTTTAATGTTTTTACCCGACTGTGCCATAGATATATCTTACTAGCTTCTGCACGCGACTTCGTCCACATCCCGTTTGATACTATTGATTTTTCGGGATAAAAAGTAGCCTATGTGTTCAAGGCTACGGACTATATGTATTCCAAGTGTAAAGTCCTGTGTTTTAACCTTCTCCCTGGCTCACCAATACACCAAGATAGAATACCTCGATATCGGTAGCGCCGCCATTCCCTTGTGTCTGTATCAGCCCCCCTCCAGGCCTTCCCCTCCCGACCCCCACGTCATGTCATCCGGACGTACGGATGACATTGACAGGTCGGGAGATTGACACCGGCAGTTACCTCACTTATGGGTATGTGAGATAGGGTACAGTATCTACTAAGTAGATACAAACACTACACCAAGTTTCATCCAAATCGGACCAGTAGTTACATACAGCGTGATTGAAACACAAACATCTAAACCGGCGTCTGTGTTTCCGAACACTTACAATTTGAATGTTTTCAAGAGGAGAGTGAATAGGTTTCTTCTAGGCAGATGTGCTACATCATCGACCGCATCGTCACTTACCATCAGGTGAGATTGCGGTCAACGCATGTCTATAATGTATAAAAAAAAATCTAAACATCCGCACGTATTGTTGTCTCTCCTGTGGATAGACACTAGGCTGAGAGGATGGTATAGTGCTACAAGCCTACTCCATCTAACCATGTCCCAGGCACTGCAGCCTCCCGCACATCGGGGCATGGGGGACCAGTGCCTCCTGACGCTGGATACATCATCTAGATTAGATGCAAAGGCCTGATTATTTATTATTATACTGGAAAATTTTTTAAGGATTCTACAAATAAAAAAAACATTTTATTAACTATATTTTATTGCCGTAATCTATTTTCACATTTAATAGTACGTATTTATAAAATAACTTAAGTATTTATAGCTAATAGTATACGTTATATTTTCGCTGAAAACAAAACCGTTAATAATGTCTAATATAACTTTATAATTCATAATATAAAAACATAATTTAAGTTTTTTGCAACTCTCAAATTAAGGTTTTAGTCTCAAATATTAGCTCTATCAAAATAGTTTTATGGAAACTCATATATTTTTGACTTCATGCTGTACTCTAGTACCTACTTATATCTGTCTTAAACATTATTATTTTAAGGGCGGCTTGCACCAGAATCGCTAAACGCGTTTAACTCTTAAATAGTATTTAGCGAGTTGTCAAGTCATACAAATACGTCAGATTTAAATCGATTTAGCTGTTAAATACGTTTAGTGATTCTGGTGCAAGACACCCTTAATGATTTAAAATAAGTAATACAATTTCGGTCTTCTTCTTTCGTTGATTGTATTTAACAAATATTTTACCATGTTGAACTAGTTGTAATTTCCAACTTAATATATTTTACATATTTAACTTAATTTATGACTTTTACTTAAATATTTACATAAATGCAAAAAAATAATACTGTTTTAAAAGATGTCTCCCGATTCTTATTACTTATTTATTTTATTAAATCTTACGTAGATTACAGGAACATTTATATTAATTATACAATTAATTTACTAAAATTCATAACCTACACAAAATAAAAAAATACTCTAATTATACATGAAAACAATAAAATAAGTAAGTTAAGAAATAATTAATACAACTATTTATATAAATTGTACGTACAGTCCACTTGTAAAGTCTTATTTATAAAAAAACTATTAAAAAAATCTACTTATTTAAAAAAAAAATCTCTAACATTTTTATATTACATTTACATAGTTATAAAACTTTTAAATAATACTAAGTATCTTACAACTTTTGACTAGACAAATACGCACATTACCTAGGTAATTATTATTATTATTTACATCATTTTATAACATTCTTTGATATTAGCTAAGTAGTTCGTAGTTTGGTGTGCACAATCTTTTTTTTTTTAAACATAACTCCACAAAATAAAAATAAAATATTGACTTTTCAGAAAAAAACTCTTACAAAAAATATTAATTTTGAAATTGCTTATTGTTTCTACATAAAAAATACTAATCAAATAAACAAAAAATTGCTTACTCTCATACCACATACGGCCTAAACATATCCATTGGCCGACCACCATCTTGCGACAAAAGCATCCCACGTCTATTTTCCAAATTCGAATTAAAGTTCGCCGCCGCCATCGCTCTCTCTCGCTCCAACGCTATAATCCTATCTCTGTCTAACAATGGCGGCGGTTTGACAGCTGTCAGATCTCCCGCCAATTGCGACTTTTCTTCCGGTGGTTGTTCTTTTGTTTTTTTCTCTTCGGCGTGCGATGGTGGTTCTTTTTTTGAATCCTGTTGTGCTTTTTTCGAACGCTTCCATTTCATTCTTCGGTTTTGGAACCAGATCTTTACCTGGAGACAAGGAAATTTCATTTTTATTGTGTTGGTACGTTAGTAAATTATAAATATAGTACCTAGGAAAACTAGGAAGTTCAAAAGCTAGGACAACCGACTTCAATTCGATTACCGGCATCATCTTCAGATGATGATGATGGCAGTTCATTGGGAATGTTCTTGTGACCGTAAACATTACTAAAAAGTCACAGAAAAGTAAAATAGGTACGCAGTTTCGTGCACGTGGTTGGCATATTTTTTTCCAGTTATTTTTATTTACAAGCCAAACTACTGAACCGATTTTGATGAAAATTATACGGGACTAATCTGAAAGTACATCCTATTAGATAAAAAATGATTTTTTCAAATAAGTTTATAAAAACGTCTGAGGTAAAAATAAAAAAATTAAACAAAAAAAACACAACCGTAATGAAAACCTCCTTCTTTTTTTGAAGTCAGTTAAAAATACAGAACAATGTTTTAGGTATCGTATCTACCCACTTCAATATAACATCGTAAAATCACTGAAAATCCAAAGATATGACTCGCAACCCCTTGAAAACACTAAAGGTTAATCCACACCCCAGCAATAACATTTCCCGCACAACCCAACCCCATATAATATCTTAACACTCAAATCCGGGTATCCTTCAACATGACAGGTGCTTTCCCGCCATTTCGCAACTGTCAAATAGCGTGTTTGCGGGAAGGGTCGGTTATTTATCGCACTCAGTGTACTATCAGCAAAATTTCCGCCTCACCACTTTTGAAACTGTTTCGCTTGCAAGCAGTTTGCTACCTGAACACGCCTTTTTCTTTTGTCTTCTTATTTTGACCAACCAGAGACCTAAACATCTATTTATTTTTATGACGGCTTATTGTTTTCATAACTTTTACACCCGAAATAATTTGCTTCTATTGGTATTCAAAAACTAACGGCTAGTCAGTTCACAGAAAATGCACCCTTAAGGTGGTAAGGCAAAACTTTTGCTGATGGTACTTCAGCTGTTTTGTGTAAAGAAATTCTGTTGTAACTTGTAATATCATCCACTTTAGTGTTTTTGCTGTGTCTAGCTGTAGGTATATTGTTTTTGGTACAGTCGGCTACACATCAACCTATCAACGGTTCGAACTTTGAACTATTATAATTTGAATGTTGCGAATCATGCGAGAGGGACGATATGTTTTTATGTGAGACTCGCTGCTTGCGCGCCACGCGCCTACATCTATTGCGATCCCTGATTCGCAACATTCAAATTATAATAGTTCAAAGTTCAAACAGTGGATAGGTTGATGTGTAGCCGACTGTAAAGTCAAAGTCAAAATTTCTTTATTCAATAAAATCACAAGGATCATTTAGAATCGTGTTATATAACTAGGTGATTCTAGGTACCAGTTCCACGCGACCAGAGCCTAGAAGAACGGGCAAGAAACTACGGCCTGGTTCCTAGCGTTTTTTTGTATGATCCCTTTTACAGAGAAATATACATAGAACACAAGAATAGCACTGCCATTGCAAGTCAAGTAGTTGTGTCTAATGTCAAGCTTCTCAAAGAATCCACTCAGAAAACGGTAGGTAGTACACGCGTACGAAGATGCGGGTAACAGCTAGTATAGAATAAATAAATAAATATAAATATTCTTGGACTTTACACACAACACTCTCTAGTCCCAAACTAAGCAAAGCTTGTGATATGGGAACTAGATGCTGATAGAATACTTATATACTTTTTTTTTGTAAATACATACTTATAATACATAGTAACACCCAGACATAGAACAAACATCTATGTTTTCCACGCACAAATGTTTGTTCTTGGTGGGGATCGAACCCACGACCCACAGCACGGAAGGCAGAGCTATTACCGACTGAGCTGTGACGCCTGTCAATAATTTGAAGGCCCAATGTAGAAACCAATGTACCTGTGTCTCAGTGAGCATCAGACTAGTGGCGACCTCGAACCGCTTCGGGCGCGACAGGTACTTGTTCATGCGGAACTGCTTCTCCAACTCAAGGAGCTGCTGGGAGGTGAAGGCGGTGCGCGGCCGACGGGTCTTGCCGAGCAGCGCGTGGGGGGAACCTGAGGGGATAGACAATATTAGTATGATACCTGTATTATACCTGGGTACCTACTTAGGTATAGTGCAGCATTATGCTGAGAAGGGGACCCCCCCCCCCCCCATGCAACCTGACGAGCATGGTAGGTTGTTTTAATTAAATAAATATAAATATTTTTGGACTTTACACACAACACCCTCTAGTGTTTCATTATTACAATTTTTTTATTAACCTATTCTGTCCCACTGCTGGGCAAAAGCCTCTTTCTTCCACTCGTCACGGTCCCTCGCAAAATTAGGTCAGTCACTGTTAAATACATCAAAGTCGTCCATCCACCGTCATATTTTATAATTAATACTTTCGTATTTCACTAGAACTATCTTAGCAGAAAGACCCAGCCCAATCCAATGACCAAATACTGCATCGCTGTTCAATCTACCAGAACGTAACAAAATAGCTACAATTTACGAAAGTAGAGCAACATCCAATACGTTAAGTACGAGGGTAAAGATTTATACGGCGGGGGATACCAGCATCGCATTAGCATTCTTTAATCTCCCCGGGATTTATCGATCCCCGGGAATTACAGATTTCTAGGGAAATGGTCCAGCCCCCGTATGCCAATCTTTTGCTGTCAAGTTATATTTCACTGCCCAGTGTAATTTCTTCAGGTCACGTGGCACAATTTTGTAGCACGTGATCATTCTTTTTAGACACTTGACAGCAAAATATGCGCGAAAACACATCAAATGACGTCATAATGTCACTATTTAGTCACAGAATAACTATGAGTTTGTATGAACTAACCATGATTAAAAACTTTGCAGTTCAACTTTGCAGTTCAACTTTGATTGGCATACCCCTGCAGAATTAGGTATACATTATACATAGGATAGGATTAAATTTTGGATCCCAAGAAATTCATGAGTAGCCTTTGACCAGACAGTAGATAAGTAAGTAGCTAATCATAGCTACTAAAGTAAAGTGTTTTTGAACGCGCTTAGTATCCTAAAAAATACAAATATGGCAGCAATATTTACGACATTTAAAAAAGAGTGTTCTAAGCTAGAGCACTCTTAGCTAGAAGAGCTGCTAGAAGTTCTAGCAGTAATCTAGTTCCCATATTACAAGCTTTGCTTAGTTTGGGACTAGAGGGCGTCGTGTGAAATGTCCATGAATATTTATTTATTTAGCACTAATGATTGGTAGAAAGAGTTCCCAATTATAAATAGATCTACTTTATACTTTTTTTTATACATCATAGACAAACGTACACAGATCCAGTAATTGTTATTCTGTGGTTATATAGTTCATTCTAAATGAACTGCAATGAAACTCAATGAACGTTCCCACGAATCGTTCACCGATTTCGAAGAATTTCAAACTAAACATCGTTAAAACTATATTACCAATTTATTTACACACATTAATAAAGTCCAAAGAAATGTCACGTACGGCAAACAATTTTTTTTAAATGACAACGCACAAATGTATACTGAATTTTTTTTTATTGATTTTTCGATTTCAAATTGTCGACCCTTGAGCACGGAGAGATGTTTGGTTTCGTAAAAGGAGTTTGTAATTTATTTTTAAATATTTAAAAATGTGTGATAGTTGAATGGGACGACTACTTCGTGGTAGGTATGAAAGATTAATCGTTTTTCGAAAAGGGTATAAACAGCTAACAAAAATTACGGCAGTAAGTAGGCAGTTTGTACATTTTGCGTAGGTAGAAAATGTAGACATAATAATCTATATACCTATAGGTATATACTTTTACGTACGTAGCTTATAACCATTTTAAACATTAAATTCAATGATAGCTCTACAAATTCGCAAAAAGCCTTGAAATGCAACTAAATCTCTCGCTCATTCATTTCCATAGACAAGAATGAACATAATATATGTATTGATTTATTGTAAAGATATTCAATTTTGTTGCCAAACTGTAATATGTAATAATATGCAACATTAAATTAAAAGGATTTGATCCCTAAAAACGTATTACTTAGGTTCCCACTCTTCTAATAACTTTTCTATTAAAAAAAAGGAATTAAAAAAAATTTTGCCAGTGTCAAGTGGATTATTTGAAATAAGTTATGTCAAGTCGAGTCATACGTCAAGTCGTTTGTTTTGAAGACAAAATGGTGGATTTTGCCTTTAAAACTTGAAAAAGAATTCCATAAAATAATAAAAACACATGATACATCTTTATTTTTTTACAGGCGTCACAGCTCAGTCGGTAATAGATCTGCCTTCCGTGCTGTGGGTCGTGGGTTCGATCCCCACTGAGAACAAACATTTGTGTGCAAAGCATAGATGTTTGTTCTATGTCTGGGTGTTACTATGTATTATAAGTAGGTATGTATTTACAAAAAAAAAGTATATAAGTATTCTATCAGCATCTAGTTCCCATATTACAAGCTTTGCTTAGTTTGGGACTAGAAGGCGTTGTGTGAAATGTCTATGAATATTTATTTATTTATTCCAATGGCTCTTTACAATAGCACTTTATGCTATGACTGCAAGTATTATTGGTTAAAATTCCACCAAAATTAAAGAACAATACTCATTTTATCACCAAGAAAAATTGTTGCTTTTACAAAATATGACAGAACTCGAATCCGTAATAACTCTTTTAAAAATATGAAATTATATTTTGCAAGATCGCACCCGCCAAAAATGACAGGTCCCTCCGCCAAAAAGTGACAGATGCGTTCCGTTCCACGCAGCGCGGTTATCACTTACACAAACACGACCAAATGTCGCCAGCGCAATCCCGTTAGCTCTATCCTAATTGATAATTATCATTTTTATTGGCTCAGCGGCGCTTTGATAAATTATTATTGCGGTAATTTCGTTAAGTGACGCCATGTTTTTATTTTATTAATGTTTTATCGTGCGGTTTATCGGGTTTAGGATGATTCTGATTGATTCAAGATATTATTTATTAATATGGACAATTCAGTTAGTTACGGAACGATTTTATTTAGCACAAATCTAATATTTTGTTAGGTAAGTACCTAACCGTAGAAAACAACTAATCTAACTACTCTTCTTCTTTCTTATGTACCTATGGTCTCTGTCCTTCATTTCGACAGACAATATTATGCCAGTGTCAAGTGAATTATTTGAAATAAGTTCTATAAGTTCACTTTCTTCTTTCCCCTGGCTAAATCGAATTTCAGGTGCTTGAATTTATAAATTAACCACAGTCATAATTATAGCACAGATGTTAAAATGTAAAAAAAAACGCAAAAATGATTCATTAAACTTTTTTTTTATTCTTAAATATGCTACTTACTTTTTTCTTAATTCTTTATTGCACACAACACAGGACATAAACAAAAGACAGAAATAGATGACATACAAAGGCGACCTTAACCCTAACAAGAGTTTTCTTCCAGCAAACCTTTGAGGCTAGAGAGTTTTTTGTTTATATTTCAAAATAAGGTTATTTACCTCCCGCCTAAAACATCCAAAATGGCTGCCGTTCAAAACAGCATTCTCAAAGCTTCTTGTCCACGCAGACAATAACGTTAGCCGCCTCGCTTAACACAGCTCTGCAATCAATGTAATTCAATTCTCTCCCTCGGAGGACAGTTTCGTAGGTATACCAGTCCTACAGGGTGTAAAGAGGCAATTGCCCAAAACGGAAACTACTCTTTCATCGTTCATAAGTCCTCAGAAAGTAGACCGTAAGTTACTCAAAATAAGGGCCGAACAAAGATTTTGGAAATTGAAAATAAATCAATATTCAGGGACATTTCACACAACACCCTCTAGTCCCAAACTAAGCAATGCTTGCCTTTGTTTTTGAATGGAAATAAGAAATAAGAACTTTCGACTACTTATAAAAAAATTTTTATAGAGTCGAAAGTTTTGAAAATAGAATGAGGCTCATAACATTTATAATAAACTAGCAGTTACGCGCGACTTCGTACGCGTCTACAGTTTCCGTGTATATTATATTATCTATGCGTGTACCGAGCGGATACTTTGAGAAACTTGACATTACACCTCATTACACCGAACTCGTACCTACTGGAATGTCAAACGCTAGTCGTTAGACCAAAGAGGTAGTACTACGCCCTGCCAAACTGACGTGACATGACATGACAATGAAATCCTCTTGCCAATTGGCGCTGCTAATCCTTTTCGTTCATTTTATCCTGTAGATCCTGTTAATTATTCGGGATAAAAAGTAGCCTATGTGTCAATCCAGGTTACGAACTATATATATGCTAACTTTCATCCAAGTTGGTTCAGTAGTTTAGACGTGATTGACATCTAAACTTTCGCATTTATAATATTAGTAGGATACTCTATAGTGAAAAATCTCCGTGAGCATTTCTTATTTCCATTCAAAAATGGAACTGGCCACAGCCTGGTTTAGAAAAGAAAAAAAGGTAACCGGGAACGCAAATCTTTGAAATCATTTTACATTTCCTCGCATTCATGATGAAAAGTCATCTGTTATCCTTGGGTAGGCTACTCATCATTACACCCTCGAACTATTTAACGTCCTCCGTTTGTTCGCACGTACGCCAAAATGCCAACAATGTAGGTACCTAGGCTACTATTATTTTGTTTTTATTTTCTTTTTATTGAATAAATGCATTTTGAATTTCGAATTCGAAATTGAAAAAAAAATTCGAAATCGGGGATAAAGCGCGTCCGCCATTATATTTTTCAATTTATCACCCACGACAGTAATTAGGTGATAAATTGAAAAAGGAAATCTTGCCTATAACTTTATAACCCATGGACTCGAAGCTGTGCCAAATGTCGACCATTCATTAAACGCCCTACAAACTATAAACAAACAAATTAACATTAAATATATCACCCCAATTTATCGTTATAACGCTGAACTAATCATCCTTATAAATATTAAACTACCCTTAAGTTTGGCGGTTAAGGGCGAGGCTCACTGAAGCGAATTTAGTGAAATCCATCCTTAAAGCGCATTTAAATGATGCAAGCTACTTGAATGCAGAAACTGATTGCAGCTAATCGCGAATAATATCCGTTTAATTATATTATATATTTTATAATTGAAAAGTGCGTCTTTTATTTGTTGTTGTCACACTTTTTTATGAGAACTAGATGGCCCAGCGGGGGTATTCCAATCTCAGTTGAACTGCAAAGTTTTAAATCATGGTCAGTTCATACTAACTCATAGTTATTCTGTGACTAAATAGTGACATTATGATGTCATTTAATTTGTTTTCGCGCATATCTTGCTGTCAAGTGTCTAAAAAGAATGATCACGTGGTACAAAATTGTACCACGTGACCTGAAGAAATTACACTGGGCAGTGAAATATAGCTTGACAGCAAAAGATTGGAATACGGGGGCAGACGCTAAGTTACCTACCTCTGCTTATAAGAATGCATTACGTAGGCAAGTCCATTACGAATGTGCCTTGTTAGGTAACGCACTGCAGCCATAACTGTGAGACGTAGACTCAGTATAACATCAAACACATTATTTTCTCTAGTGGTGTTATAGAACACTAGCAGTTACTCCCGACTTCGTACGCGAGTACCGTTTCCGTGTACATTATATTATCTGTGCGTGTACCGAGCGGATACTTTGAGAAACTTGACATTACACCTCATTACACCGAATTCGTACTGGAATGTCAAACGCTAGTCGTTAGACCAAAGAGGTAGTACTACGCCCTGTCAAACTGACGTGACATAACATGGCAATGAAATCCTCTTGCCAATTGGCGCTGCTAATCCTTTTCGTTCATTTTATTCTGTAGATCCTGTTAATTATTCGAGATAAAAAGTAGCCTATGTGTCAATCCAGGTTACGAACTATATATATGCCAAGATTCAACCAAGTTGGTTCAGTAGTTTAGACGTGATTGAAACACAAACATACAAACATCTAAACATCCAAACATCTAAACTTTCACATTTATAATATTAGTAGGATAGGATAGGATACTCGCACATTCATCTTTTCTTATCTAGGTTCCTCTTTTTCTTTAAGATAAAAAGATAGAAGATCGATATAGGTAAGTATTGTATCAGCATCTAGTTCCCATATTACAAGCTGTGTATAGTTTGGGACCAGAGGGCGTTGTGTGAAATATCCATGAAAATTTATTTATCTTATAAGTTGGTTAGGTTAGACGAGCAATTCGAATAAATACTTATTTGTTTTTTAAAGATCATTCTTATCGACAAAAAACACACACACAAAGTCAGTTTTATTTTCACTAAATTGCAAGTAGCTTGCACCGTGTGAATGCGCATTTACAATGCTCATTCAATACAACGGCACCTTAACTAAAGGGGAGTTTTATAGGGTGTTCTGTAAGTGGCGACATATGATTGCCCTGTTACAATTTAACTAAATTGAAGGGTGGAGGGTAGTTAAGCATTTTATTGTATGCTAAGTGATTAGGATTTTTCGAATTTCGAATGATTTTTGTGATAAAAATATTTATAGACATTTCACACAACGCCCTCTAGTCTTAAACTAAGCAAAGCTTGTAATATGGGAACTAGATGCTGATAGAACACCTATATTTAAAAAAAAATGATCTATAAATCCATGTTTGCCACACACAAATGTTAGTTCTCAGTGGGGATCGAACCTACGACCCACAGCACGGAAGGCAAAGCTAATACCAACTGAGCAGCGACGCCTGTCAAAATCTTTTATTTTTTAATAAGTACCTAGGCGTCTTTTAGATAGTATTCGTTCGGGGGAAGTACTAGCTCCTATTTCGTGTGCACAGTGATGCTCGCATTGCTGTGTCCCGATTTGAAGGGTATGGGTGCCGGTGCTATTACAGGCACATCACACTTAACATCTTTATGTCTCAGGGTGATGGGCGCAGTGCAATGCAATGTAATGCACTTTCAGTGGACGTGCACTGTGAGATAACGATTGTTATAGGCAGGGGTAACCGCTTATTACATCTACCATCATATTTTCTAACAAAAAAATCTAGTTCTAGACACCCAGATCAATTTCTTTATGTATAAAAGTCGACATTTTCCGTATAAATTCGTAACTGAAAACCCACAGCTCTGCCCACTCGTTTTTATCTCGTAGAGATGGGATCAATCATCTGAATAGTGTTATCGATAGATTCCGATGATGAAACCTTAATCACTATCGATGTTGCAGATTAGACTGAATTTGGGATTGGAAACTGCCCCCGTATGCCAATCTTTTGCTGTCATGGTATATTTCACTGCCCAGTGTAATTTCTTCAGGTCACGTGGTACAATTTTGTACCACGTGATCATTCTTTTTAGACACTTGACAGCAAAATATGCGCGAAAACCAATTAAATGACATCATAATGTCACTATTTAGTCACAGAATAACTATGAGACTAAGGGCGTCTTGCACCAGAATCACTAAACGTGTTTAACAGCTAAATCGATTTAAATCTGACGTATTTGTATGACTTGACAACTCGCTAAATACTATTTAAGAGTTAAACGCGTTTAGCGATTCTGGTGCAAGCCGCCCTAACTATTATAGAATAACTATTTTAATAATAAACAAATGAGTTAGTATGAACTGACCATGATTTAAAACTTTGCAGTTCAAATTTGCAGTTCAACTGAGATTGGAATACCAATGCTGGAGAATAATCCGTGATAAATAAAAAAAACATTTAACTTTTAAAATTTTATTCACGCCATTTTTAACCAACTTCAAAAGAAGGATGTACTTCCAGGTTGGTCCCATTTTTATTAAAATCGGTTCAGTAGTTTGGGTTATAAATAGAAATAACTGACAAAAATATGTCAACCACGTGCACGTCTTCTTTTCCGTTTATAGTACTCAATATTAGGTACATTGATTGCTTTCACATGGTATTATAGTTGTTACATTGTTGGTAGGTATCACATGAACCCTGTTCGGGGGTATTGCAACAGGAAAGTAGGCAGACTGAGGTTTCAATTATCTAAGTTGTAATGAAGTTAATATCGTCGTTTGGTGGATAAATCTCGGTATTGACTTTTATGCAGTCGTGATAAGTCTATAGTTTGATAAGCGCATTGTTTGAAAGCCAATAACGATGTCTTTCGAATTGTTGATATGGGCATATTAAAGGCAATTTTACACGAAAAAAATACTATTAAATCGCCAAAAAAACGTTGTATCGATGTTTCACACCCCATCCCTAGTACGGGGATCTAATTTGTAAAGGGCCGTCCCTTTGTTTGTGCGAACAAATTGCTGCCTGATAATTGGCTTACGTCCCGCGGGATCACGGGTATAGTGCGAGCGGGGAGCGAGAAGCGGAGCGTTTATTCATCATTTCATAGATTCATTTATTCATTGTTTCATTTCAATGTATAGAGTTATCCGACAGAGAACCAAAGTCGTCGACATAGCTCAGAGAATTAGCAGGCCGAAGTGGCAGTGGGCCGGCCATGTTTGCCGTAGAACCGACAATCGTTGGAACAAACTATACTTGAGTGGAGACCTTGTTTAGGCAAGCGTAGTGTAGGACGCCCTCCAGCGAGATGGGGCGACGATCTGCGAAATGTAGCGCTGACACTGGATGAGAAGAGCCGAAGACCGAGCTCAATGGCGCGTCTTGGGAGAGACCTACGTCCAGCAGTGGACGAATATAGGTCGATGATGATGATGATGATAGATCAAGGTAAGACTAAGGCCTAAATACCACCCTGCTGAGGCAGTACATATTATGTTAATAATATTTAATATCTTTTTGAAAGAATACATAAAGAGACTAGAAAGGTGAAGACAAAATGCTCAAGTTGGTTTTAGTTAATTTTACAATTGAAAAACCGACCATGAAAATCTTTTTAGATCCTCCTTATCATCAGACCTTAGAGACCACCAAGGATTGAGGATTGGTGAATCTCAATACTTAGAGATGAACTACACAATTCAAAATTCAAAAATGCACGCTTTCGATTGGTACTGATTTGGATCAGTTGAGCTATCTATAAATCGTTTGCAACGGTGTGTCGATAGCTCAACTGCTTCATGTGTATTTTGTACATATTATAAATTTTGTAAATACTGTATTAGTCATAATTTTCTTTGTGAATAAAGTCATTATTTTACCATAAAAAAAAATGCTATTATGCTATGATTTCTCAAAACTTACAAAGCAATTTCAATTTTATTAATAATGAATATATTTATTTTTGCCAGATAGGATACATACAAACATTACCTATATGTATGTTCGCTTCACTCACTCGATCAACTAAGAACAGTTGATCGAGTGAGCGAAGCGAACATATACCTATGTTTGCACAGACTTATACCCAACTTTCTAGCTGGGGTGTGTTTTTTAGTCACGAGTTAGTGAGAGAAGAAATATCTCAGTATAATTATTGTGTTCATCATTCCCCTGCCCTTATCCCACGCTAGGTGGGGGCACAACATGTCTTCTTCTTCCACTCACTCCTATCATTCGTCAACTCTGAATCTACTCCTCTCACATTCATATCCTCTTTCACACAATCCAACCACTTCTTCTTCGGCCTTCCTCTACCTGCGTACCCAGTCACACTCATATTCATAACTTTTTTCGTGATATGACTTTCATCCCTCCTCATTACGTGTCCATACCATGCTAATCTAGCACTCCTCACCTTTCAACAACAGGCGCCACTTTCAAACTTCCCCTGTTATACTCATTCCTTATCTTATCTAACCTCGTCACCCCACACATTCATCTTAACATTCGCATCTCAGTAGCATGCACTCTCCTTTCATCCGTCTTCTTCGTTGCCCAACACTGATCTATACATCGCGACAGGTTTAATTACAGTCTGGTAAATTTTCCCCTTAAGCTTAAGGGGCATTCGCGGATCGCATATCGTCCCTGAGACCTGTCAATATCTCACTACCTATAGTTATTGTGTAAGGATGTGTTTTATAAGTCATAGAATTACTTAGTGACATCAAATACTTTCATTCGTTTACAGTCGAGCCACACCCTTATAAGTACAGTTAAAGTCGAAAGCACAGTTGATTTTAAAATTAAGTTTAAATGTGAACGTTAGATTTAAGTAATTATACAATTAATTTAACCTCACTGGTTCAATGGTCGACTTTCACATAAAGATAATTAGAAAAAATAAAATAATTTAAGTTTAAAAACTTAAAAAACCGACTTCAATTCGACTCCGGCTACTACCGGTAGATGATAATGATGGCAGTTCATTGGGAATGTTCTAGTGACCGTAACACCGCTAAAAAGACTGAAAAGCAAAATAAGCAATTTCGTGCGCGTGGAAAGCATATTTTTTTCCAGTTATTTCTATTTCTACTGAACCGATTTTGATGAACTTTGAATGGGACCAACCTGGAAGTTACATCCTTTCAGATAAGATAATTTTTTTAATCGGTTCATAAATGACGGAGTTCTCAGGTAACTAAAACAAGTAATTAAATTAAAAATTAAAAAAAACCCCCGAATCTTGGACCGATTTTGATCAAACATAGCTAAGAACACTCCCGACTAATTCAACTTTCAAACAAAAAAAAAAAGCAAAATCAAAATCGGTTCATCCGTTCAGGAGCTACGTTGCCTCAGACAGGAACTAAATACAATCGAAATGACAACCTCCTCCTTTTTTGAAGTCGGTTAAAAAAGGTTCAAATGGTTATTAGATTCAAATTAGATTTTCTGATGACAATAATCTGCGTAAATACCTAACTTCAATTGTAATTTTTACTATTTGTAATTGATAAGACCACCGCACATTCCGCACAATTTAGTTTTAATATAGCTATTACCAACCCCTAATTTTTAATATTTTTTATTGATACTTACCCCATATGCCACGCAAATAACATAATTAGCTACTTGCAAATAATTGAGCGAATAGAAGTTTGCGTTATTGAAAGAAAACTACTAGAAAAGAATTAGTTTTTACAGAAATTCAAGCAAATAGAATTCAGCGAATTTTTACATAGCTAGGTAATAGAATTCGTTTCCAAATTTTTAAGGGAAATAAATATTCATGGACATTTCACACGACGCCCTCCCAAACTAAGCAAAGCTTGTAATATGGGAACTAGATGCTGATAGAATACTTTATATTTTTTTTTGTAAATACATACTTATAACATAGTAACACCCATTTGTTCTATGTCTGGACATAGAACAAACATCTATGTATGGCACACACGAATGTTTGTTCTGGGTGGGGGTCGAACCCACGACCCACAGCACGGAAGGCAGAGCTATTACCGACTGAGCTGTATTTTCATATGGCTAATTCTACGCAACAGAGTTACAAAGATTGAGCACCTAACCTTGTAGATATAAAAGATATTAAAAACAATAAAACAAAATCATCCCCCTCAGACTAAAAAACCGTGAAAATACCCTACTTAACACTAGCGACTTTGGCTAATTTTATTTGCCCCACATTGCCACCCCAATAAATTATTTTATTTACCCCAATAAATTATAAGGGGTGTTCTAATCATGTTTAGCGCATATGTCACTATTTTGCGTTTAACTGGTAATCAATAAAGATTAGTCTTTTGCAAGATTTTTGGGTGGAAATTGAACTACTTATGTTAAACTGTCCCGGCTCTTGTAACTAGGCCACGACAGAGGCCTTAAGACGGTCTAAAAACTAACTTATAGCTTAGATTAGCTCTGGTGGAAAAGCACCCTAAGATGAATACTTTTCGTTTCTTTATCTGTCGAATTTGTAAACGATGTAAGGGCTCCTGTAAAAACAGGATCGTACCTGCGCAAATACTGTTTATAAATCGGGGGTAAATAAATTGGTTCTATGGAACTCTATGGAAGGGTCCCTCTGGTAAAAGAAAACGTGGGAGACCAAAGGAAAGGTGGCAGGACGAGATAGTCGAGATAGCAGGCATTACATGGGTGGAAAAAGCTAAGCAAAGAGAAGATTGGAAACTGTTGGAGGAGGCCTATACCCGCAAAGGGGTCCCTAATTAATAAATATTTTTTTTTCATCTTTTTCTTATATTGTGTTTAAATTAAGTACTTAGTAATACGTTAGAGATAATAAAGGCTTTTTATTTTATTTTATTAAATAAATTGGTTTGATTCCAACAATCGATGTCATTTTACTCTGAACTTTTGAAATCATTCACTTGTACAAAATGATCGATTACATTTATCTTTGACAGATGAGTTCTCGATTACATGTTGTCGTTCTAAATGTACGAATAAACGAAGTTTTCAAGATAAGATATGAGGTGGATGATGAATGGGTTAATGTGGAGATAAGTTTTTCAAATAGATTATTGTTAAAAACATAGCTAAGTTGTTCAAAAAAGGTTGTTATGCAAAGAAGTAGTTTTAGTACATAAATCTATGAAAAAAAATTATAAATTATAACCCTCCTTTTGCTTCACGTAGTCAGGAAAAAATGGTGAGGGAACCAGTGCCTAGAAGAACGAGCAAGTAATTACGGGTTCCTAGCGTTTCTTTGTATGGTCAATTTTATGACGGATAAGTAGGTTTACACTTACAGATTATTACATACACACGTGAAAAAAAAACAAATCACCTACTCATGATGGAAATCCTAATCAAATCTATCTATATACTATAACAAAACAGTAAGCCCAAAACAAAAATTAAAGATATGAAAATAATAAATTAGCAGTTCCACTAATGATTCCGAAAATCGAGTTTGTCTGTTTATCTGTTTGTCGAGGATCATGCTATAACAACTAGGCCAATTTAAATGAAATTTATGCAGTTTATTAGCTCTTTTTCCGGATCAACAGAAAAGTAGCTGTTGATGTGCCTAAGGTTGAGTTTAGCTTGCGGGATATAGAAGTAGAAAAAACCACGATACGTGTGCACAGTTGCTCATTTATTTGACTGACCTACCTAGAATCTTCAGCTTATAATACGAGAACCTACCTACTATCCCTAGGTAGATAAAAAAAACTTAATATTTACGCAACAGTAGCATATTACCTACATACGAAATTGGGGTGCAGCTAGTCTTTCCTAAAATCACAGAATAAATAAATAAATATTTATGGACTTTACACACAACGCCCTCTAGTCCCAAACTAAACAAAGCTTGTAATATGGGAACTAGATGGCTGATAGAATACTTAAATACTTTTTTTTTTGTAAATACATACTTATAATATAGTAACACCCAGACATAGAACAAACATCTATGTTTTCCACGCACAAATGTTTGTTCTCAGTGGGGATCGAACCCACGACCCACAGCATGGAAGGCAGAGCCGTTACCGACTGAGCTGTGATGCCTATCATCACATAATGAATGTTCAACATAATGAATGTTCAACATAATGATGACACTCACCTCCTAATTCAGGTATCCGATGGTAGAACATCCCGGTCCTCGCCAGCCACTCCAGCTGCATATGATGCAGCACCCGGTCCCCGGGGTGGTGGAAGGCCGAGGGTAGCGGCCCTCCCCCCACTGGCTGCATCTGAGGGTAGTTGAAGAGGGCTGCTGACTGCGCGGCTACTAGAGCCGGGTTCTGTGGTAGGAGGCCTGGTTTTGGGATTATACCTGGAAAAGGTAAGAAATGCTAGATATTTCTATGGTTTAAAACAAGTTTCATGTCATGTCGTATAAGGACGTCAAGGAAACTGCCCTGCCCCCGTATTCCAATCTTTTGCTGTCAAGTTATATTTCACTGCCCAGTGTAATTTCTTCAGGTCACGTGGTACAATTTGTACGACGTGATCATTTTTTTAGACACTTGACAGCAAAATATGCGCGAAAACAAATTAAATGACATCAATAATGTCACTATTTAGTCACAGAATAACTATGAGTTAGTATGAACTGACCATGATTTAAAACTTTGCAGTTCAACTGAGATTGGAGTACCCCTGCTGAAGAGAAGAACCTGGCGGGAAATGCATATATTACGCCGACAAGAGCGTTAGCTCTTAAATTATAAGAAGAGAAGAAAACAAGTACAACGGATCTTTATCCCTCTGAAGTTAGGTGCAACAAACGATTGCGCATGTACTGTTGTGCGGAAAAATTAGCTTACCTCCAATTCGACCAAAAATTGGTTCTGCGCAGATACTTCAGAGGGACAAAGATCCGTTTTGACTACTATACGCTAAGTAGGTCTTTTCCTAATCTAGATGATGTATCCAGCGTCAGGAGGCACTTGTGCCCCATGCCCCGATGTACGGGAGGCTGCAGAGCCTGGGACATGGTTAGATGGAGTAGGCTTGTAGCACTATACCATCCTCTCAGCCTAGTGTCTATCCACAGGAGAGACAACAATACGTGCGGAGCTGACTGAGCCAAGGGTCCCCATGGGCCGATGTACGGGAGGCTGCAGTGCCTGGGACATGGTTAGATGCAGTAGGCTTGTAGCACTATACCATCCTCTCAGCCTAGTGTCTATCCACAGGAGAGACAACAATACATGCGGAGCTGACTAAGCCTTACGCATATTTTTGAAATTAACATGAAAAACTCACCAGGCCTATAAGTCTCATACTCCTCATTTCCCCCTTCAACACCTGGTGAGATCGGTGGACTGTACCCCGACCCGTTCCCATCATCAGACCCTGGACTCCCACTCCTCGGGGAGCTGTTCCCAGACCTACTCCCTTCTCTGTCTTCACTGAACTTATTTATCGTGTTCTGTTCTATGGTACTGTCATAGTTCTCCTGATATCGAGGAATGTAGTTTTTATTCTGAAGAAGTGTCAGGTATTTCTGCTGGTTCAGCCGTTCTTGAAGAGTTGTATCTGGTTCCAGTTGTTTTGATAACAAGGCGTCTATACAGAAGGATTTCTTGGTCTGATTGATGCAGGTTTTCTCCTCGTAGTACTTGGGGCTGGTGGAACGATCAGGGTTGGAGTCCTGGTCGATCTCAAGTGGTTTTTCTGAAGACTCTCGACGGTACATGGTCTGGATTTGGGATGACATCTTAAATTATCTGTGGAGAAGATGAAAAAGCATGGGATAGGATGTCTCTCTCTTCCATTAAATGAGACACAGTGTTTATTTAACTCTACTCCATCTAAATATCTAAATAAATAAATATTCATGGACATTTCACACGACGCCCTCTAGTTCCAAACTAAGCAAAGCTTGTAATATGGGAACTAGATGCTGATAGAATACTTATATACTTTTTTTGTAAATACATACTTAAACTTATAATACATAGTAACACCCAGACATAGAACAAACATCTATGTTTTGCCACACACAAATGTTTGTTCTTGGTAGGGATCGAACCCATGACCCACAGCATGGAAGGCAGATCCATTACCGACTGAGCTATGACGCCTGTCCCAGCTAGCACATGAAAAATCATGATCACATGATCTAAATCTTGTCCCAGGCACTGCAGCGTCGCATATTCAAGGGCATGGGTAAAAAGTGGCTTCTGAGGCTGTATAAATCATCTAGATTAGATGCAAAGGTCTGATTATAATTATAGCGCTTGTAATTTGTTAGTAAATTATATTTGATACAGCATTTAATACTATTTTAATACGGGTATTCAAAATTCTTTCAAGGCCTCTAGTCTATGCGTCGCGTGACCCGAGGGCTGGTGATTCTGGCCAGCGTATCAGCATTGCTATTCAGCGCGGCAATACACTTGTCTTGGGCACGCTTCCGATTGCTACTGATTTGGATCAGTTGAGCTATCAATAAATCGTTTGCAACGGTTTGTAGATAGAAAATAGTTGATATTTTATGTAAATATTGTAAATACTGTCTTAGTTGTAATTTTTTTTGAATAAATCTATACCTACTATTAAAATTTTAATTTGTTTTTGTTTAATTGCATTATTAGCTATAGTTTCACTTAACTGCAAGTTTTTATATATTCCAAATTATCTAAGACCCTTTTTGCACTCAAGCGCAGTTATATTTACAACACATATTTTTTCTCATAAAAAAATATCGAAATAAATGACGCTTAATTCATTTTTCTCATAAAAAATATCGAAATAAATGATGCTTAATTCGATTCCGCGATAACTCCGCTATATTAAAAGCTCAAATTACCATTTATTAAATAGATTATCGTTATATTAAAACCCCGTTATCAAACTGATAAAATGACGTGTGACAGACGCACTTCATAATATAATTAAGCATAATGGAGTGATTCATAATAGATTTAATTTACTTTAATAACCTTATTTTGACAGGCATCACAAGCTCAGTCGGTAATAGCTCTGCCTTCTGTGCTGTGGGTCGTGGGTTCGATAACCAATGAGAACAAACATTTGTGTGTGACAAACATAGATGTTTGTTCTATGTCTGGGTGTTACTTGGAATAGAATGTTTTTACAAAAAAAACGTGCTTAAGTATTCTATCAGCAATCTAGTTTCCATATCACAAGCTTTGCTTAGTTTGGGACTAGAGGGCGTTGTGTGAAAAGACCATGAATTTTTTTTTTGATGTTTCATAGCCCCCTGAACTAAGTCCATCTGCGACTATGTTCAGAGCGTAAACTATCGAAAACAGAAAACAAACATGTGGTTTACATTTACACAAAGTTTGACCGCACTTGTGTAACCGCATTTACTGATCGAGCGAAGCGAATGAAGATTGTGTCAAATTGGTCGAATCGGCGTTTTGTTTGTTAGAGCATAACTTTTGAACCACTTATTTTATCTGTATAGAATTTGGTAAGTCTACAGATAATACTACTATAATTTATTAGTAAAATTATGAGCTAAATCGGACAAGGGGTTGTAAAGTTTTAAGGGTCCAAAATGGAGTAAAAGTCGTACAAAAAATTGAGTATAAAGGGTGGTTTGCACAACATGTGGTTTCTTTTGTAATGAAATTGATTTGGGATGATTCTTAGCTAGGTTTTAGATGTGCTTGGTGAGGCAATGCTGTCGATTCTGTTGTTGCATATTTCTAAACTAACCTAATTTGACAGCACTAAAAATGTTGCCGTCCCTTTCTCATAAACTGAAACGACAAAGACAGCTATAATTTTAGCGCTGTCAAATTAGGTTAGAAAAATGCAACAACAGAATCCATACCAATGCTTCGTTATAGGCAGTGATTACCAATTAACATCAGGTGGGCCATCTTATTGTTCCATTATGTAGTTTTATAAAAAAAATGTTTGGGGAAGATTGTTCCAGGATTCTGAAAAGCTGTTTTTAGAGATCCGAAGCATTTGCAGTTTGAAACATTTATTTTTTGTCTCTCTCTCTCTTTAATTATTTTTATTGTATTTCGTCTCAAAGTATTGAGATCTAAAGAACCCATTTACCAAGGTCTGATGACCTGGCATATGATGAAGAGGATCCAGGGAGATTTGATTTTTAACCGACTTCGAAAAAGGAGTTTCAAGTTGGTCCCATTTCATTTTCATCAAAATCGGTTCAGTAGTTTGGGTTATAAATAGAAATAACTGAAAAAAAATATGCCAACCACGTGCACGAAATTGCGTATTTTGCTTTTCTGTGACTTTTAAGTGGTGTTTATAGCCACTAGAACATTCCCAATGAACTGCCATCATCATTTGATGATGATGAAGCTGGTAGTCGAATTAAAGTCGGTTTTTCTACTTTTTTAAACTTTTAATTTATTATTATATTCGTTTATATGTCAAAATAACTTTGATCTAAAAAAAGGTACAACAATTCTTAAAACGCGTTGAGATCTTTTTTACGGGTAGTATGGCGACATAGAATTTCGTAGCAGTATTAAAAATATGAAATGTAATGGATTTAAAAATGGAATTTTCATGATTTGTTTTTCTGTTCTTTTTATGAATTTGAAATAAGTATTCTCTCTAGTAAAATCAACGCAGAAAATAAAGCTAGCTATAGACATTTTATTATCTTACTAATGTATGGATGTTTGTTATTCCTTCACGCAAAAACTACTGGTCCGATTTGGATGAAACTTGGAAAAATAGGCTACATATTTTTTATTCCGGAAAATCAACATAAAGAATACTTAAGTATAGGCATAATGTACCTATGTTTTTTTTGTACATAGACAATAGACTTATACAATAATTTATTCGTTGTAAGTGCATAAGTATTTTTAGTAATTATTATTGTGAGGCATTTTTTATACTAGATACATTTATATATAGTCAGATATGCATACTTAATTAGCATAATTTTATTGTTTAAATATTAGTTTGAGTTTAAGAAAATATTTAAATTTTCTCACCTATTTCATTAAACTAAAACTAAATAACACTGTTTATAATAATTCTAACACTTCACAATTTTCACATCTATACATAATTCATAAAAACTTTTTTTTACAAAAATATTTTATTAATTCACATTTCACTTCATTATAAAAATAATTGGATTCAAATTCAAAAATCGAATTTCGAACGTCGATTCGTTCGGAAACCGTTCGCGGTCCTTCGTGACATACAACTGACTTATTTTATAACTACGCGCGATCTGCTATTATCATCCCATATGTCACCGACCGAATGGGCGGTACCCGAACCAATTTAAAAAGGTCCTTCTATGTCTGAAAATGGGGGAATAAATGCGGTTCAGTGTGGAGTGGTTAGGTTTTCGTCCCTCCCATCCTTTGTCTCGTTCTATCCATTGTTTCTCTGTCTAAAGTAATTATCCTCGTGAGTTGTAAGTCCGTTTTGGCCACCGCACTGGATTTTCATGTTTGCGCCGTCTTTTTATTTTTGTTTGACAAGCTATTTTTGGTACGGCTTCTCTCTTAATTATTTTACGCCTGGTAATTTATAAATTATTTTGTTTAAGATATAGAGTCTTTTTGACTTGGTTTATGACTTCCGTCTATTGTTTGCTGTTTTGGGTAGAATTTTTATTCACAAAGAAAATTATGACTAATAAAGTATTTACAATATTTGTAATATGTACAAATTACACATGAAGCAGTTGAGCTATCTACACACCGTTGCAAACGATTTATAGATAGCTCAACTGATCCAAATCAGTACCAATCGGAAGATTATTAATTATTAAGTAATTACAATTCGGTAGAATTTGGACTGTGTAGACAAAACTGAATCGGTACAATACTCACAACACAACGGATCTTTGTCCCTCTGCATGGGTATTCCAATCTCAGTTGAACTGCAAAGTTTTAAATGATGATCAGTTCATACTAATTCATAGTTATTCTGTGACTAAATAGTGACATTATGATGTCATTTAATTTGTTTTCGCGCATATTTTGCTGTCAAGTGTCTAAAAAGAATGATCACGTGGTACAAAATTGTACCACGTGACCTGAAACAATTACACTGGGCAGTGAAATATAACTTGACAGCAAAAGATTGGAATACGGGGGCTGAAGTATCTGCGCAGAACCTATTTTTGGGTAGAACCTTACATGCGCAATAGTTTGTTGCGCCTAACTTCAGAAACTTTGAAAACGAGAGTAGATACTTAGTACAAGGAAATTAAAATACCTAATTAATTAAATTTTGAAAGATAGGTAATGTATTTTTTGATATTAGTTTGTTCTATAATAACTATTTATGTTATTAAATTATCATCATCACTTTAGGTATAATTATTTTAGTAATTTTTTTTTGCAGACCAAATTGGAATAAGATTTACTATATTTTTTTGTTACGGTTGGTACACCTATTCTAGCTACCTTACTATTATCCTAGATAAACTGCTTTTTCCACGCTAAAAACCAACGAGTATTTAGCACAGAGAATATTCAGTAAATATTCTTGAAAATACTAAATTGATTGTGTGTCAGAATAAAAATGAAACCTCAGCCAAACATAGCGAATATTCAAATATCTCTCCACTCATTCATTCATTACACACGATTTCATACTTAGAACGTTTGATCACAGATTACGAACAAAGCCGAACGAACGAGACAGCTGTCATTCTTTTCCTTTCTTTTCCCTTTGTCTCTGGAAGAAGGGCGGTAGTTTTTCCAACCAATAGTATTTTTGTGGGACAAAGACAGCTGATATAATCTACAAGTGTGATAGAGATGGAGTACTCCTTATGAGAAATTAGATGGTGGTTTTTATGCGTCCAAATTGAAGCACTTAAGTAGATGTTTCACAGGATTAATTCCCAAATTGCAGGATTTTGGAAAAGTGTCACGTTTTGCGAAAGATACTTTTGTTATAAGTTTCTGGTAATGTTTTGATTTGGGTGCCAAATTGAGCATATTAGTCTGTCACTGTAAATATCTAAGTGCCTTACAATAACTACTTAGTTTACTTACATAAACTTAGCTTAGTGCAAGTACAGTCGGCTACACATCAACCTATCAACGGTTCGAACTTTGAACTATTATAATTTGAATGTTGCGAATCAGGGATCGCAATAGGTGTAGGCGCGTGGCGCGCAAGCAGCGAGTCTCACATATAAACATATCGTCCCTCTCGCATGATTCACAACATTCAAATTATAATAGTTCAAAGTTCGAACCGTTGATAGGTTGAGATGTAGCCGGCTGTACCACATACCTACTACGTAAACATACGTAAAAGGTCAAAATTGCAAATGTGCCATTTTGCGTGGTAACCAATATGGTATAGTGAAAATTGCAAGTGTCTTTTCACTGGTATTCCATAAATACAAGTAATAAACCAAAAGTATAACTATGTACCTACAGAAAATTCATTATATTTCCAACCTTTATTTTAATCCGAAACACGATACAAAAATAGTCTCTTGATAAAAAAAAACCCAAAGTCACCTCTAATTTTCTAAGATTGTGTCTGGATTTCGATGATAGCACTAATTATTTGGGTTGAAAATTAGATAAATACATCCTACTAATATTATAAATGCGAAAGTTTAGATGTTTAGATGTTTGTGTTTCAATCACGTCTAAACTACTGAACCAACTTGGATGAAACTTGGCATATATATAGTTCGTAACCTGGATTGACACATAGGCTACATTTTATCTCGAATAATTAACAGGATCTACAGGATAAAATGAATGAAAAGGATTAGCAGCGCCAATTGGCAAGAGGATTTCATTGTCATGTCATGTCACGTCAGTTTGACAGGGCGTAGTAGGTACTACCTCTTTGGTCTAACAACTAGCGTTTGACATTCCAGTACGAGTTCGGTGTAATGAGGTGTAATGTCAAGTTTCTCAAAGTATAAAGTACACGCACAGATAATACGGTACACAGAAACTGTAGACGCGTACGAAGTCGCGGGTAACTGCTAGTATACTAATAGTTGCTTGAGCGATGTCTTCATCTGTTTTTCCAAAATTATCTTTTTTTTAAAAGATAATTTTGAAAAAACAGATAGCCTTCAAGGGTATCTAGAGTATTCTAGAGGGTTTATCAAAGGCACGTCCTAGCATATATCACCAGTTATCCCTCAAGATGGAACACCCCACTGAGTCTCATTAGCCACCCTCGCATATTAAGTCTCCCCAATCTGCGAGGCATTATAATCGGGTGAAAGAGAACCGAAAATGAAAATTTTTCATGGTATTGTCCGCCATTTTGTTTTACGAATACAGTTTTCAAGGAAAATTTTAAAGTTTTGATTCTTTTGTTTCATATATTACATTACTTTTAGAAAAGAGGTTTAACACTATAAGTATATCTATGTCTTCATTGTGTTCGAAAACAAATCAAAAATTTGAAAAAAGGTTTTAATGAGCTAAAAAAAGTTTACTTCCATTGTACCATCTTCTTCTTCGTTTATTTGTGGCTGTTCGGTGACTAGGGTTGCGACTTTGTAAATGTGCAACTTTCATAAAAATTACAGTAAGAAGGGTATAACTAGATATTTGCAACTAAACTAGATGATATATCCTGCATCAGGAGGCACTTGTCCCCCATGCCCCGATGTACGGGAGGCTGCAGTGCCTGGGACATGGTTAGATGCAGTAGGCTTGTAGCACTATACCATCCTCTCAGCCTAGTGTCTATCCACAGGAGAGACAACAATACGTGCGGAGCTGACTAAGCCAAGAGTTTCTGAACGATGTTTTCCTTCACCGTTTGAGAGAACTGGCATTGCGCACATAAATAGAAAAACCCATTGGTGCACGTATACCTAGTCGTCAGCAATGTTTTTTTTAATTAAACTTGTTAAACTCATAACCTACGACCAAAAGTTCCCTTATCGGACTTTGACACCAAAATTAAATCATAACCAATATTATTTTTTTCCCATAGACTAACAATTAGGCAGGTAATTCCCACGCCCGCTTATCAATAATATGTTTGTGTATGTTTGTTTGTCATGTGTGTTTGCGAACGCGATAACGGTCTCGCACTGCTCGAAATACTTTGTGCAACTATTGAACATTTAGTTGTAGTCTGACCACGTTCGTTCTGCAGTGAAAAAACGAGCAACCCTACAAAAATTAAGTATGGCAGAGTCTGAACATGCTAAGTTTGCATAAAGTAAATGGGGTATTATCTGGCCTCAGTAGTTTTCGTGGTACCTTTGTGAAATCTAGCTAGCCCACGACACAGGTTTTCCTAGGGGGGGGGACCTAGTAGTACCTACTTCTTTACAAAATATCACCCTTTTGATTATATCACTACCTAGGTATCATTATATACTTACAAGCTATGTATTATCGGCAAAATTTCCGCCTTACCACTTTTGAAACTGTTTCGCTTGCAAGCAGTTAGCTACCTGACACCGCCTTTTTCTTTTGTCCTCTTATTTTGACCAACCAGAGATCTAAACATCTATTTATTTTTAAGACGGCCCATTGTTTTCATAACTTTTACACCCGAAATAATTTGCTTCTATTGGTATTAAAAAATTAACGGCTAGTCAGTTCACAGAAAATGCACCCTTAAGGTGGTAATGCAGAACTTTTGCTGATGGTACGTACTACCTATAAGATTCTCGTTCTTTTTTTAGAAAATTTCTTTTTTAACTGAGAAGATGTACTATCGGCAAAATTTCCGCCTTACCACTTTTGAAACTGTTTCGCTTGCAAGCAGTTAGCTACCTGACCCTGCCTTTTTCTTTTGTCTTCTTATTTTGACCAACCAGAGATCTAAAAATCTATTTATTTTTATGACGGCCCATTGTTTTCATAACATTTACATCCGAAATAATTTGCTTCTATTGGTATTCAAAAATTAACGGCTAGTCAGTTCACAGAAAATGCACCCTTAAGGTGGTAAGGCAGAACTTTTGCTGATGGTACTTCCAGGTTGGTTCCATAAAATTTTCATCAAATACGGTCCAGTAGTTTGGCTTATAAATAAAAACAACTAAAATAAATATGCACACCACGTGCACGAAATTGCGTATTTTGCTTTCCTGTGAATTTTTAACCTACTTCAAAAAAAGAGGAAGTTCTCAATTCGGTTGAATTTATTAGTGATGTTTACGGTCACTAGAACATTCCCAATGAACTGCCATCATCATCATCATCTGATGATGAAGCCGGTAGTCAAATTAAAGTCGGTTTTCTAGTTTTTTAAACTTATAAATTATTTTGATTAACTTAAATCATTTTCGCAATACAGACAATGCTTTGAAATTCTGCCAAATTTTGCAGACTTATCGTAGTCAGGCTTTACCAGTGGTTACAGCATTTGCGGTCGTCATCATCAGCAGTCTGAAGATGTCTACTAGATATAATTAAAAGGTATAAATAAATATTCATGGACATTTCACACGACGCCCTTTAGTACCAAACTAAGCAAAGTTTTTATTATGGGAACTACTTAGATGCTGATAGAATAATTACATACTTTTTTTTGTAAATACATAAATACATATTACACCCAGACATGGAACAAACATCTATGTTTTCCACACACAAATGTTTGCTCTCTGTGGGGATCGAACCCACGACCCACAGCACGGAAGGCAGAGCTATTACCGACTGAGCTGTGACGCCTGTCAATGTGTCTTATTTCTGGGTTTTCCAGAATTTTATAGTTGTGATTCAAAAGTACGATAAAAACTAAAAATAATACAATCGTTTATCTTACGATTGTACTCTCGGTATCTACTATACGATAAAACATGTCCTGTCAAAATCACACAGCAATTTCTGGGCCATTTAGCACTTGACAGTTGGGGTGTCCATAATTCACGTGAAATATTTTATTTTGATTTATTTTATTGCCTAACAAAATCCACAGCCCTTAAAAATAATGACGAAAACTTAAATTTAAATCAGATAGCCAACGGATTTACATTTTAAGTAATTAACATTAGCAAAAGTCGACTTGAAAACTACCTCCTTTTCATGAAGTCGGTTCAAAATGACTGGTGAAGAAGGGATTCTCTAGAAAGTTGATTTGTCAAAATAGTTAGGTACGGCGTATAGATAATTAGGTAGGTACATAAGTGTTGGTAAGTAAATAGAATATAATAATAGTAAGGACCTATTAGCTTGAGTGCTAAAATTCCCTTCGTTTTCTTCTTCTTCTCATATGGTCTCTGTCCGTCATTTCGACAGACAATTTTGCCAGTGTCAAGTGGATTATTTGAAATAAGTTATGTCAAGTCGAGTCCATACGTCAAGACATTTGTTTTGAAGACAAAATGGTGGATTTTCCCTTCAAAACTTGAAAACGAATTCCATGAAATAATAAAAACACAATACACATTTATTCCAATGATTCACACTTTATGCTATGACTGCAAGTATTATTGGTTAAAATTCCACCAAAATTAAAGAACAATACTCACTAAAACGCCAAGAAAAACAATTAAAATAAATGTGCTATGTTGCTTTTACAAATGACAGAACTCGAATCCTTCCTTCGTTTTCATGGTCACCACAACTTGTCAGATTGTGTCACCTGACAGATAACGTCACTTCTAAATGAATTATTTGGTTTTTAGTGAAATGTTTGTCGAGATCGAGAATCTAGATATCGATAAGTAGGTATACAATAGTACATAATATACCTACCTACTTATCGTGTGAATGTTATAGACAAAAACGGACGAATTTTGAAATTTCAATAAATATTCATGGACTTTTCACACAACGCCCTGTAGTCCCAAACTAAGCAAAGCTTGTAATATGGGAACTAGATGGCTGATACAATACTTATATACTTTTTTTTTGTAAATACATACTTATAGTACATAATAATAACTATATACAAATACTTTAGAAAATAGCATTTTTAACAAAAAAAATTATTAAAATGAACTCTGAATTGTAAATGCTAGAGATAGAAAACAGAGTTCAAATCACCTCGTGCAGGCAGGGTGCCCAAAAGGCTGGCAACGTTACCTCTTTGTACATAATAAGGCCCAGACATAGAACAAACATCTATGTTTGCCACGCACAAATGTTTGGCGAACATTTGTTGTCAGTGGGGATCGAACCCACGACCCACAGCACGGAAGGCAGAGCTATAACCGACAGAGCTGTGACACTGTCAATATTAAATTATTTGTTTTATTCAGATAAAAGGATCCATTATTATATAAGTATACTATCAGCCATCTTGTTCCCATATCACAAGCTTTGCTTAGTTTGGGACTAGAGGGCGTTGTGTGTAAAGTCCATGAATTATTATAATAATAATAATCATAAATAAATGGGGCAGACTTGCCCAGCAGTGGGACCGTAAAGCTTAAGAAAAAAAATCATAAATAACTAGATTTTAAAGTTGCATCTGTCACGCCCCTGCGAAAACGGGGCAGATTGTACTTTTTTGTCCTATTTGTCCTCGTAAGGGGACTAATCAGAGTGACAGAAGAAAACAATTCGTTTTTAGGTAGGTAGTTATTGTTTTCTGTTTTTTATATTTTGATGAAGTCCTAAATATTATCATTATTTATCTATATTAAAACAATATTGCAATCAAATACTAACACATCGCTACTTACAAAATAAGTAGCACCGACAGATAAAATATTTTTTATGCTAAATAAAAAATGTGATGATGTTACAGTTAGAGTAAAAACTTTGGCAATATAAAAACTACTATTTATATAAAATTCGGCACTAGTATTATTGTAGGATTGGGTTAACTTGACAATTTGGACAATGACGTAGATGAAGTTAGGTAGAAGAAGAAGATGAAAAGCGTTTTATTTGTATTTGCTAAAATATTCCTCAGAACTCTGTATTATACAAAATCTCTTTTCTGCAGTAGCGTAGTACGTCGTAGACCATCTACGGCGTAGCAAACCACGTAGCAAAGTATTAATATTTTTTTTATACAACTCCTGATCGTGGTAACCACTGCTGTCGATTCTGTTGTTGCATTTTTCTAAACTAACCTAATTTGACAGCACTAAAAATGTTGCCGTCCCTTTTTCATAAACAGAAACGACAAAGACAGCTATAATTTTAGCGCTGTCAAATTAGGTTAGGTTTGAAAAAACGCAACAACAGAATCGATACGATTGCCTATAACAATATATCGTCTCATATGTGTGATAAACATTATTTAATAAAAATATTTCATTAATTTTTTTCATTTCATTTCAACTGATGAACGATGCAACGGTTAGGTAATAGTGGCTTGTACTAAGTATACCTACGAGTGTCTCACTTGGCTGGTTTTTTATCAGTTATACAGGTAACGTCCAGTTTAGCTAGAATTTATTTAAAAAACCTATTCCCCCTCTTCCTGCAACACATCAAAATATTATGTGTTACATTAACTACTGTTTGTCTTCACTTACAGTCACTTACTGTCAATTTAGCTACTAGATAGGCAAGTAGATAGTAAGGTCAGCCCTTACTACGATGTATTCATCCACCCTTTCACAAAGACACATAGGTACCTAGAAAAGCGTTTATTTACCACCACAATACACTATACAAACTAACGACACATAAATAAAACAAAATAGGTATGTGCAATCGGCTACACATCAACCTATCAACGGTTCGAACTTTGAACTATTATAATTTGAATGTTGCGAATCATGCGAGAGGGACGATATGTTTTTATGTGAGACTCGCTGCTTGCGCGCCACGCGATCCTATTGCGATCCCTGATTCACAACATTCAAATTATAATAGTTCAAAGTTCGAACAGTGGATAGGTTGATGTGTAGCCAACTGTACGCATAGAACCGAAAGAAACAAATAAATGAATTTCCCTTTCCCTTATCCTTTTTTAACTTTTTCAAGTGGTTTAACAGACCATTTAGTATTACAATAGATTTCTAGTACCTACGTCTGAAAACAAAATCGTTTGTATAAGTTAGGGGCCAACTCTGGTGACGACGTTTTTAGGCCGCCTTAAGACCTCCAACTAGGACCGACACGTACCCTCCGAAGCACGGAAGCGCTCAAATGTAAATGTCACTAGCGGTCACCCATCCTAACAATGACCGCGCAGAACGTCGCTTAACTTAGATAATCAATAAAGATTGACTAAGCAAGCTACGGTAGCATGCTGGTATATACGGTCGTCCGCTAATAGATAGTGTTGAAACATTGATAATATCCCTTTTAGCTACCGGCTTATAACCCCCCCTTATCTGGATGTTGGTTAACTTGTTAACAAGTGCGTGGAATAAAAGCGTATTGTGTAAATACACGATCAAACGTGAGTTGGACACAATCGGCTTAAAGACATTTATTCTCATAGACATTTATTCTCATAGACATTTATTCTCATAAAGACATTTATTCTCATAAAGAGAGTTATTCTCATAAAGACATTTATTCTCATAAAGACATTTATTCTCATAAAGACATTTATTCTCATAAAGACATTTATTCTCATAAAGACATTTATTCTCATAAAGACATTTATTCTCATAAAGACAGTTATTCTCATAAAGACAGTTATTCTCATAAAGACATTTATTCTCATAAAGACATTAATTCTCTAAAAGACATTTATTCTCATAAAGACAGTTATTCTCATAAAGACATTTATTCTCATAAAGACATTAATTCTCATAAAGACATTTATTCTCATAAAGACAGGGTGTCACATGAGAAAATAATATAACAGTAGGTAGGTTGGTAAGTCACAATCATGAAAAACTGACGAAATCAGCAGCAATGGACTTGTAATCTGGAAGAAATCGCTTTCAGCGATAAAGCCGCCCGTTGTACTATATAAGTTAATTTACACGCTTCCGATTGGTACTGATTTGGATGAGCTGAGCTATCTATAAATCGTTTGCAACGGTGTGTAGATAGCTCAACTGCTTCATGTGTATTTTGTATATAATTATAAATATTGTAAATACTGTAATAGTCGTAATTTTCTTCGATTCAATTCAATTTAATGTGAATAAATACAGTTTAAGTTAATTTTTAAGTTTTTGTATGTCATCTGAATTCTTTGTGTGTACAATAAAGTATTCTATCTATCTGACACGTATAGAAAAAAAGCTAATAAAATTCTGGCCAAAAAAATATTTGTAGACTAAATCACATTATCCTACTTAAAACTTAAAACTTAAAAGGATTAACTTCCATAACTCATCCAATGGCTCAGATTGTCGCAAGTTGTCTCACATTCTAAAATAATTTTTTTCACCTCTTGTTGAAAAAATATATTTTCCCTCTTTTTTTGGCCATAAATGTACATTTTTGAGTCTTCTATGTTCTATGTATCTATGATTCTAGTCATATTTTGTTTCAAAATACATATACCCAAATTAATGTTAGTATACTAAGCAAATGGTATTACGAACACGAATTTTAAGCGCAAAATGCGTAAATAAATACCTTTGAGTGCAAAACAATTATTTATTAATAATGAGGAAGATGAGCGTATTTTTTTTTTAATGTAGATCGATAGATTTTTACGTCCAAAACACAACAGTGAAAGAATTTTGGCGATAGCTCAAAAACTGAATTTTCTACGATTTTTTAAAGTTTGGATTTTCAAAATGTGTTTTGAGCCCGGCGATTTCGCGTGTGACGTCAGCCGGTCCGACCGCTCACCCGCGCTTTCTAAGCGTTTTCTGCCTTTACGTTTCTATTTATATTTCTGAAAAATTGGGAGAAAAGTACCAATATTTTTATGTAATATTGTGCCTCTAAGTCCTAAGGACACGTTTAACGCTTCAGATAAACTTTTTAACCACCGACTGAAGAAGAAAGGTGTTCTAAGTTTGAGGCTTTTTTGTGTCTATGTGTCTGTACCTTTCAAGGCTCGTAGCTCCAAAAAATCACTCGTAATTTTTTTATAACTATTCTTGAAATGGAAAGCAGATAAATCTGGCATAGTTCTAAGCCAAGTTTGGTAGAAATCGGTGCAGCGGTTTCCAAGTTATGAGGATGTTTATCAGCCCTCGACACGCATTTTGAAGGGTTCTCAGGCATATATTGATTGTAGTTTGAAACATTTGGTTCTTATACCAGTATAACGTGAGCTACTATTTCTTAGTGTTTCATTGATTTTGTATATCAGGTAAGACTGGTAATGAGCAAGATTGTGTTATCGACGTGATTAGCAATGTTTTTAACCCCCGACGCAAAAACGATGGGGTGGTAAAGTTTGACGTGTGTGTGTGTCAGTGCGTGTGCGTGTGTCTGTGCGTGTATGTGTGTGTGTGTCTGTCGAATGCGCGCGTTGGTGCGCGTGCGGATGCGGATGGTAGTAGTCTAAGTCACATTGTCTACTAAGGACGTGCCTAGTGAGACATTGTACTGTCAAGTACAATGCCTCACTAGGCACGTCCTTAGTAGACAATGTGACTCGCTAAGAAGAAGAAGAATGTGACTTACACTAGGACGTGCCTAGTGAGACATTGTACTGTCAAGTACAATGTCTCACTAGGCACGTCCTCAGAAACTAAGGACGCGCCTAGTGAAGCATTGTCTACTGAGGACGTGCCTAGTGAGGCATTGTCTACTAAGGACGTGCCTAGTGAGGCATTGTCTACTAAGGACGTGCACGTGCGGATGCGGATGGTAGTAGTCTAAGTCACATGACAATGACAATGTGACTCGCTAAGAAGAAGAAGAATGTGACTTAGTAGACAATGCCTACACATACATATACTGCAATGCCTCACTAGGCACGTCCTTAGTTACGAAGTACAATGCCTCACTAGGCACGTCCTTAGTAGACAATGCCTACACATACATATAGTGCAATGCCTCACTAGGCACGTCCTTAGTTACGAAGGACGTGCTTAGTGAGGCATTAGCAATGCATTGCTTAAGGACGTGCCTAGTGAGGCATTGTACCTACTGTACAATGTCCTTCGTAACTAAGGACGTGCCTAGTGAGGCATTGCAGTATATGTATGTGTAGGCATTGTCTACTAAGGACGTGCCTAGTGAGACATTGTACTGTCAAGTACAATGCCTCACTAGGCACGTCCTTAGTAGACAATGTGACTCGCTAAGAAGAAGAAGAAGAAGAATGTGACTTACACTAGGACGTGCCTAGTGAGACATTGTACTGTCAAGTACAATGTCTCACTAGGCACGTCCTTAGTAGACAATGCCTACACATACATATACTGCAATGCCTCACTAGGCACGTCCTTAGTTACGAAGGACATTGTACAGTAGGTACAATGCCTCACTAGGCACGTCCTTAAGCAATGCATTGCTAATGCCTCACTAAGCACGTCCTTCGTAACTAAGGACGTGCCTAGTGAGGCATTGCACTATATGTATGTGTAGGCATTGTCTACTAAGGACGTGCCTAGTGAGGCATTGTACTTCGTAACTAAGGACGTGCCTAGTGAGGCATTGCAGTATATGTATGTGTAGGCATTGTCTACTAAGTCACATTCTTCTTCTTCTTAGCGAGTCACATTGTCATTGTCATGTGACTTAGACTACTACCATCCGCATCCGCACGTGCACGTCCTTAGTAGACAATGCCTCACTAGGCACGTCCTTAGTAGACAATGCCTCACTAGGCACGTCCTCAGTAGACAATGCTTCACTAGGCGCGTCCTTAGTTTCTGAGGACGTGCCTAGTGAGACATTGTACTTGACAGTACAATGTCTCACTAGGCACGTCCTAGTGTAAGTCACATTCTTCTTCTTCTTAGCGAGTCACATTGTCTACTAAGGACGTGCCTAGTGAGGCATTGTACTTGACAGTACAATGTCTCACTAGGCACGTCCTTAGTAGACAATGTGACTTAGACTACTACCATCCGCATCCGCACGCGCACCAACGCGCGCATTCGACAGACACACACACACATACACGCACAGACACACGCACACGCACTGACACACACACACGTCAAACTTTACCACCCCATCGTTTTTGCGTCGGGTGTAAAAACATTGCTAATCACGTCGATAACACAATCTTGCTCATTACCAGTCTTACCTGATATACAAAATCAATGAAACACTAAGAAATAGTAGCTCACGTTATACTGGTATAAGAACCAAATGTTTCAAACTACAATCAATATATGCCTGAGAACCCTTCAAAATGCGTGTCGAGGGCTGATAAACATCCTCATAACTTGGAAACCGCTGCACCGATTTCTACCAAACTTGGCTTAGAACTATGCCAGATTTATCTGCTTTCCATTTCAAGAATAGTTATAAAAAAATTACGAGTGATTTTTTGGAGCTACGAGCCTTGAAAGGTACAGACACATAGACACAAAAAAGCCTCAAACTTAGAACACCTTTCTTCTTCAGTCGGTGGTTAAAAAGTTTATCTGAAGCGTTAAACGTGTCCTTAGGACTTAGAGGCACAATATTACATAAAAATATTGGTACTTTTCTCCCAATTTTTCAGAAATATAAATAGAAACGTAAAGGCAGAAAACGCTTAGAAAGCGCGGGTGAGCGGTCGGACCGGCTGACGTCACACGCGAAATCGCCGGGCTCAAAACACATTTTGAAAATCCAAACTTTAAAAAATCGTAGAAAATTCAGTTTTTGAGCTATCGCCAAAATTATTTCACAGTTGTCCTTACAATCTTCTAGACTTTTGATTTAAGCTATAAAAACAGGAAAAAATGCCTAACTCATCTTCCTCATTATTTATTTCATCCCTTAATCCACCCCTGCGCACTCATTGGAACAACAGGCAAGTTGATTAACGCGGCCACTGCAGCCTTCTCTCTCGCACACTGTCTGTCTCACTCGCACTGTTCAGTAGCTTCACTCGAAATTCAACTTTCATTTATGAGAAAATTGATAGAACCATTGATCTAAAAAAGATCTATGAAAATGATTTTTTAGATCCATTTATTTGAAAAATAAATAAAACAGGCCTTTGCATCTAATCTAGATGATACAGCGTCAGGAGGCACTTGTGCCCCATGCCCCGATGTACGGGAGGCTGCAGTGCCTGGGACATGGTTAGATGGAGTAGGCTTGTAGCACTATACCATCCTCTCAGCCTAGTGTCTATCCACAGGAGCGACAACAATACGTGCGGAGCTGACTAAGCCAAGGGTTTCTGAACTATGTTTTCCTTCACCGTTTGCGCACATTAAGTTTCCGAGTAGAAAAACCTATTGGTGCACGACCGGGTTAGAACCCACTACCTTAGGACCGCAACAACTAAGCAACTAATGCTCAAAATTTATGACACATAATTGCAAAACTTGCAGAATTTGCGTAACTTTATTTAGGACGCAAATAATATCTTCATTATCAAGAAATATTAGAGGTAAACGAGCTAGATTTCGCAGGTGCAAGAATAGGGCATTATCGAACCCACTATTAAGCTCCAAGCTACCACTAATCTACAGCAGCAGTGATCAGTGTAAGCGTTTCGTTTCTCTTCGTCTTTAATTTGTTCGTTTCTGTGCCCACGGCGCCTAGTCCGGGAGCTGTGGTGTAAGCAAACACTTCGTTGTGACTTATAAGCTCTACGAAGTTTCTTGTGACAGTTATTTAAATACCCGCGACTTCATCCACGAAAAAAAAACAAAAAATATAACCTAAAAAAAGTAGGAAAAGTAGCCTGTGTTAATCCAGGTTATGAATTATAATATAACCATCCAAACGATGTCCCATTTGCTCGTTTGCCCCTTGTGCCCTAACACCTGCACAAGGGATGACCTCATAGATGCCACAGACGAGGGGGTAAAGGTGGCGAAGTTCTACTCGAACTTCGTCTAGTCTACCTATAATATATTCCAACTATAATATATTCCAAGTTTAATCCAAATTGGACCAGTAGTTACAACGTGATTGAAACACAAACATCGAAACGTTAGTTACTTTAGTAAGTACGAGTTTTGGTGTATAAAAACAGTGTCAAATGTTTGAAAAATAACAACTGTGCGTAAGTAAACAACACAAAACTAACTACAAGTCTAGTTAACAGCTAGTAACGTAATAAAGTCACCACCATCTCCCGCTCTACAAACCTCGCAGCCGTATGCTACTAAGTAGGCACTATCCCGACTCTTAATTGCAATAATTAGCGAAAATTGCTCTCATTGCAATATTTGCAGAAAACGCGCAATATACAAGTGCCTATAGGTTCTGTACTTAGGAATTTAGCAAAATATAATAATACTAGACTTAAATTAGGTACCTAGATATGCTAAATGATATTAGCGTCTCGATAAAGAGTACCTAGCTATAAACGAAAATATTATCAGATTCGTCGAAAAACTTAAAAAAAGTACCTAGATGTGCTCAGTGAGGCAATGTATTGTTATAGGCTGTGGTTACCACTTAACATCAGGTGGGCCATCAGCTTCATTTAGTTTATAATAAATATAAGTACTTTAAAAAAAAAGTACTTAGGTATTTTTTTAAAATGTTGTTCCATTAAAACTTTCCTTTTTTATTTTTATTTTATGTATGTGATGATCAAATATGTATTAGAATTTCAAATTATCAAGTGATTATTATTTATTATACAGGATGAACAAAAATATGATTCAGTGTTTCGTCCTCAGTTCAGCTCTGCGTCCCATCCAATTAGCGATCAGATTAAAGATATGCTGGGGAGCTATTACCCGACAAATTACCCGCGCCGACTCCCCCTCTCTCCGGGGTAGTGCTAGGGGTAGGCTGCAGCGGAAACCTCTGTCGAAATAGTCACAAGATTTCAGCCTCAATAAATAAATAAATATTCATGGACATTTCACACAACGCCATCTAGTGCCAAACTAAGCAAAGCTTTTAATATGGGAACTAGATGCTGATAGAATACTTATATACATTTATTTGTAAATAGTTATAATACATAGTAACACCCAGATATAGAAAAGACATATAATTTCATTCATTTATTCATAAAACGCTAGTGTTTTGTAACTTGGACCACATAAAAACGCTTTTACTGGCATTTCGCGTTAATTGTTTGAATCGCACCTACTGCGTTTATGTACTTTGGGCTATGTATAAAACATAGAGCTGTGGTTTATTTGACTTTCCGTTATGATTACTTATGATTTGGGATATGTAGAGAAGAAAGTTATCTTTGACAAGCGTTTTTTCGTTCGTACGAGTTAGTTGCAAACTTTTTTGTTGGTGACGTTTTTAGAAACCGTCTAGAGTCGGGACTGATAGTTTAACGTGCCATCCAAAGAACGGAAGCGCTCATGTAAATACCACTAGCGGTCACCCATCCAAACAGTGACCGCGCAGAACGTTGCTAAGATTGGCTAAGCAAGCCAAGCCATCTAGTTTTTAAGACCTAGAAAATACTGTCTTTCGTATCGAACAAAGAACTATCATTACATACATATCAAAATATGTGGTACCTATAAACAGCTATATGATAGCGCCATCTATACTTGCATTGAATAAATTTTTATTAATTATAGCTTGACCTAAGCGCCATCTATGGCTTCTTAACCAAGTGTAAATAGTTTACAATATGGTACTGCTACTCGTCACTAGATGGCACTATATTTGTAGCGCCATCTCTTATCTCATAAACGAGTTATATAGCCATAGTTTTATTTATTAATCAATAGATGGCAGCAATTACACGCTTGAAAAGTTTTTTACTTTTATACAGAATGAAAGTTATGGTAGGTAATTTAATATTATAAAAGAAAAAAACCATTATTTTTCACCATTTTATTAACAAAACCACACGATAGTTATTCACAACACAGACTATATAAAATCTCGATATTATTGTCTTTTAGGACGGAAACTACCAAATAACATTAATATATTTTTATCCCAATAAATAAAGGCCTTTGCATCTAGATGCGGTAACCTATAACATGCATTACCTCTCAAAGCAAATCCATTGTGGACGTGCCCTGTTTGATAACGCGCTACACTCATTATTCTGAGACGTAAGTGCATTGCACTTTTTTTTATGAGAAAGTGAACTAAGCAGATAAATTGCAGACCAACAATATTTTGATTTATCCTATCCTACTAATATTATAAATGCGAAAGTTTAGATGTTTGGATGTTTAGATGTTTGGATGTTTGGATGTTTGGATGTTTGTGTTTCAATCACGTCAAAACCACTGAACCAACTTGGATGAAACTTGGCATATATATAGTTCGTAACCTGGATTGACATATAGGCTACTATTTATCCCGAATAATTAACAGGATCTACAGGATAAGATGAACGAAAAGGATTAGCAGCGCCAATTGACAAGAGGATTTCATTGTCATGTCATGTCACGTCAGTTTGACAGGGCGTAGTACTACGAGTTCGGTGTAATGAGTTGTAATGTCAAGTTTCTCAAAGAAGTATCCGCTCGGTACACGCACAGATAATATAATGTACACGGAAACTGTAGACGCGTACGAAGTCGCGGGTAACTGCTAGTTACAAATAATGTTTGCTATTGAAGTAGGTAGGTATCTGATGACGGGAGTTTTTAGCACATAATTAAAATGTAAATTCTTTATTTTCCCTATTTCAAATTCTATAAATACTGACCTTGTTATATTAATATAATCACTTTTCTACCTACTATTTCCATACTTTGTAAACTCTTACAACCACACTCAGAATCGTAAAGTCAGATGTATTTTTCATTTTAATACTACTTTTATGATAGTTTTAACGTATTAATCATAGTTAGAAAAAGTTCCGAGTTATCAGTTAAACATTTTTTAAACTTTATCGACATCATTTGATTAACGTTATAACAAAATTAACGCTTCTATCGACAATCTTTGACCTCTTACGCGTAGACGAACAGAGAACATCGCTTATTTTAAGTAAACTTATATTTTGGTGGCGTCTCTGAGTATGACAATCATAACATGGCTAAATGCTATCGATTCTGTTGTCGCATTTTTCTAAACTAACCTAATTTGACAGCACTAAAAATGTTGCCGTCCCTTTCTCATAAACTGAAACGACAAAGACAGCTATAATTTTAGCGCTGTCAAATTAGGTTAGTTTAGAAAAATGCAACAACAGAATCGATAGCACTGTTTCAAAAAACCGTAAATACTTGAAAATCGAAGTACATGGAATGCTCGAAATATCACAATATGAAAAACTTTTTATAATGGAATCAATAGAATAATAATCAGACATTTACATCTAATCTAGATGATGTATCCAGCGTCAGGAGGCACTTGTCCCCCATGCCCCGATGTACGGGAGGCTGCAGTGCCGGGGGCATGGTTAGATGGAGTAGGCTTGTACCTATTTTAGGATTTCCGCCAAACATTTTTACCTATTGTGACAGTTTTTGTGAAGTTTGTGTTTGTGTGAAATTGCCACGAGCGTATGACCCGTGGCGATATTATTTTTATACAAATCGTCTAACGATAATATCGTGTGGAATTGAATTCCACACAGCGACCTAATATTACCTAAGGAAAACCGACTTCAATTCGACTACCGGCCATGATGATGATGATGATGACAGTTCATTGGGAATGTTCTAGTGACCGTAAACACCACTAAAAAGTCACAGGAAAATAAAATACGCAATTTCGTGCATGTGGATGGCATACATACAACCAAATTGAGAACCTCCTTTTTATAAGTCGGTTAAAAATACGGCGACATATCGCGACAATAATATCGCCACGATAATATCGCTCGGGATAACAAACAGATTATTGAGTCCAACCACACTAAGTCAGAACTGTTACATTGCAGACTATTTTGGTCAAGACTATTTTGGTAAGTAGTTCTACAATTCATCTTTCTCAGCTTCATCGTCTGCTCCGTCATAATCTTCCGACATGTCCGGCATGTCCGGTATTACCGGACGACCGCCGAAACCGTACGGGTCCGGACCATGCACCTGGAAAATAAATAAATAAATATTCATAAACATTTCACACAACGCCCTCTAGTCACAAACTAAGCGAAGCTATATGGGAACTAGATGCTGATAAAATACTTATTTTTTTTGTGTAAATACATAGTTATAATACATAGTAACACCCAGACATAGAGCATGGTTTGTGTGACAAATGTTAGTTCTCAGTGGGGATCGAACCCACGACCCACAGCACGCAAGCTTGTAACATGGAAACTAGATAGCTGATAAAATACTTATATTAGACGCCTATTTTAAATATTAATGTACCTCTAAGCCTATCGATACGGACTCCAATAGCATTATGCCTATAAACCTTGTGGTTTTCTTTAGTGCTATACTATAAAATACATTATGTAATTTTTTCAAATGGTAAATAAACAAAAAATATATATAAAAGTGCTGTTTTTCTGTAACTTGGCTTCACCAACTCTTTATTAAGCATAGTAGTCACAATTTGTGACTACTAATTAAATACCAAAATACCAAATACCAAACCAAAAACCAAAACCAAATACCAAAATAAAATAAAATAATAACAATAAATTGTGGTTTTAGGGTACAATATTTAAGCTGATCTCTGTAACTAATTTGTTAGAGTAATATATATTTAAAAAAAAACGGATCTTTGTCCCTCTAAACTTACTCTAACTAAAGTATCTGCGCAGAACCCATTTTTGGGTCAAATTGAAGGTAAACGAATTTTTCCGCACAACAGTAGATGCGCAATCGTTTGTTGCACCTAACTTCAGAGGGACAAAGATCCGTTGTATGTGCTGTACCTACTTGAAAAATTTGAAACACTTAAAAATTATTTTTTAAGTCTTTCTAAAGTTTTTCAGATTTTTTCAATTTTTCAAATGTTTATATTAAACTATACCTTAGCATATTCTGCCTCCATCTCTGGTGTCCACGTGGTGTCTTCATCATTAGGGATCATCCAATCCTCGCAGTACTTGGCGTGCTTGAAGCAGATCTAAAAAAATAAATCACATCAGTCACAACTGAGTTCTATTATAAAAAAAAAAACATCTTTTTTTACGGAACTTAGCGTCTGTAAAGACGATGCCAGTTCCATTATTATTACTTATTCAATTAATTATCACGGTTTTACACCAATTACATTAATGAATACTTACAGCAAATTGTTAACAAGTAATTAAATTAAAAATTTAATAAACCCCCGAATCTTGGACCGATTTTCATCAAACATACCTAGCTAAGAACACTCTCGACTAATTCACCTTTCAAACAAAAAAAAACAAAATCAAAATCGGTTTATCCATTCGGGAGCTACGTTGCCTCAGACAGACAGACAGACAGACACACACACGCGCACAGACACATCAAACTTATCACACCCCGTCGTTAAAAAATCGTCGGGGGTTAAAAAGAAATATGCTTGAGTAGGTAAAATTTTTTTTAATTCTATTTTTCAGTACTCTTATGAGTTTTTATTGCGAATTAAATTAGATGCTTATACTTCTAACTGGATAGAGCCAACTCCTCAATGAGAGTAGGTACTTACTTCCTTCTCAGCATCAGGCATGACGTCATCATGAGGTCTGTTCTTGTAGAGATCAGTAATTTCATCCTCGTTGTCCTCAAACATGCGTTCACACTGAAATATTTATTTTACAAGTCAAATATTTTAAAATCCCACTAATATTACAAATGTGATAGTTTAGATGTCTGTTTCAATCAGGTCGAAACTACTGAACCAACTTTGATGAAACTTGGAATATATAGTTCGTAACCTCGATTGACATACACTAATTTATTTAAAAAGCTTGGTCTACACTGAGCCGTTTAAGCTTCTCAAAGAATCCGTTCAGTGTCTCCATACCAATCAGCGCACACTGTTGTGTGGGGCGTTAAACTCCGGCTTTATACAACCAAAAGTCGTACTAGGAAGGGCCTCAGCGAGTAGATCTCAGCGAGTAGATCTCAGCGAGTAGATCTCAGCGAGTAGATCTCAGCGAGTAGATCTCAGCGAGTAGATACATAGACTTTTGGACGCGCTTAAATAAATAGGCATTTTCAGGGTTTCATAGACTTACATAGTACTCCAAACTCTTGTTTAAATCATCGTCGGTGACAAACTTGGTCTTGGAGAACTCAGGGTTCATGCCCCCATCCTTGGTGATAAGTTGCATTATAGCCAGCTTGCCAGTCGCTTTGTAATACACTCGCACATAGTCATCCATTTTCTTACCTACAAATAGTAATACCATAATTTATGAGTTTAAAATACTAGGAAAACCGACTTCAATTTGACTACCGGCATCATCAAATGATGATGGCAGTTCATTGGGAATGTTCTAGTGACTATAAACACCACTTAAAAGTCACAGGAAAGCAAAATACGCAATTTCGTGCACATGGTTGGCATATTTTTTTTTTCATTTTTTTTTACCCAAACTACTGAACCGATTTTGATGTAAATGAAATGGGACCAACCTGGAAGTACATCCTTTCAGATAAAAAAGAATTTTTGAAATCGGTTCATAAATGACGGAGATCTAAGGTAATAAACAATTTAAAAAACATATAACCAAATTGAGAGCTTCCTTCTTTTTTGAAGTCAGTCAAATATATGATTAAAAGAAAGGACAAACTCACAGATGCTGTCAATCATCTCGGAGATGTAGACCGAGGATCTATGTGCTGGTATCTTGTCCTGCATAGTGTTGCCGCTGGGATCCATCCTGAAGTTGCCCACCTGGAAACCAACAGGTCATCTATCACAAAAGAGTATTTTTAATTATTGTTATTATTATAGACGAGAAGCCCGATTTGGATGAAATACATATAGTTCGTACATTTCTGCTACTTTTTAACCCCGAAAATCAACAAGATAACACGGGACGCGGACGAAGTCGTGGGGAGAAGCTAGTAAGATATAATTTCTTAAACTGGCTGTAAGTTTTCTTAGATCAATAAAATAGATAATTAATCAACCATTTTGAAGTGGCAAGATAAGTGATTGAAATTAATTCTGACTTTATGATACAACTCAGGGATAACGGAATTACGATAAGGATTTTATTAGGTGGAGTAACCACTACTTTTTACCATAATTTTGATTGATTTTTCCAATACTTACATCAACTTTTTTCCATTTATCTATCTTCTTTATCGCATCATTAAGCTCTTCAAAAGTGGTCCGGCACACTGTAAATACCAAAACAGGTCTAATAGTTGCTAATTAAAGTTAGAAATTACGATAATTTGCGAAAAATAAATGAAAATACTCACCAAGACATCTCAAGTTTTTAGGATCAATTCTTGCTGAAACTATAGCAAACAAAATTGCGAAGACAGCTATGACTTGTTCCACCCGCATGGTTTTCACTAAAAGATAAATGTTAACTCACGCAGACACAAAATTCAGCGAATAAATGAATAAAATGCCGGAAAATACAACACCTCAACGCACGTACAATGTTTATCTTCTTGACAAATGGCAATAAACACGAACTGATTGCTGATTGGCTGATCGAACAATAACCGAGTCAAATTTAAAATACTCATTTGACGAAAAGGTAGTTCAAAACAAGGTGACTTTTTAATTTGGAATTCTTAAATTCAAACGTAACTACACACGTCACGTCATGTAGGTATGTCAAGTCTATCCGGCAGGTTTTTTTTTCTTTTCAAATAGGTAATAGGTTTATTGAGGTTTATTTCAATGGTTAGGCAGGTTACTTTTATTTTACAAAATGCCTACATATCTATTTTTTATGCAAAATATGGACAGCCTAATAATAAAATTTAGTTCGTTGCGTTGGCAGAAGAAAAGAAAGCTTAGTTAGCTTATATCGCACAGATGGCGCTTTTTCAAAACAAGAGTCAACGAGTTCATTGTAAAGATTTGTAAGTAGTAAGTACGTAGGTAGTAAAGTAAAATTGATGTTATCATGACAACATCTTTTTGTAAAATAAATATAATTAATGAACGCATTACCTAGGTCAATATAACAAAATAATACGGATTTATTTTTATATAGGGCTTAGTGGAATTGGTTGATCAAATTATGACCGTCTAGTTTTCCCTCGGTTTCGGTTAGCCGTTCTCCGGTGTTCCGCCCGCTGCCGCCGCCGCCGCGCCGCGCCGTTCGCCGCCGCTACCGCTGCCGCCGCCGCTGCCACCTCCCGTGCCTCGTCTCCCTCCAATCAACGACCCAACCAAACCAAAACCAACAGTTCGCGTTTAGCCTCTATGCGCGCAAGACCTCTGTCCAACGGAATGTTGAATTTTTCTATGCAACTTAAATTGTACAGAAATCTTAAAATACCTTAGAATTCATCGATATTTCGTCGAGAAGTGACGTCCCAGTGAGTTTTGTGAAGAAATAACTCTATTTCAATAAAAAATACAGGTGAGTGACTGGTTGTCAGATTGCGTCTTTCCTATTCCAAGCTTATTATCATCACATTTTGTGAAATAAAATTGCTTTTCGTAGTGAAATCTGTATTAGATGTACCTAGAAACATATAGAGTAGTGCCATATTGTATTGCTCGTACCATCCGTTAGTGTCCTATTTTGACCCGTTCAGTCTTAATTTAGCATTAGGGGACATATTTCTATGCAATCTATAAAAAACCTTTTATCAATCCAACCGCGTCATGTGCATTAAACATCTTAATTTCATAATGACATCGCGCGCGCTCTCCATGACAAGGAGACCTGGCAACGCTGCAAAACAAAAAAACTTTGCTATAAAGTTAATTTTCGAATCAAACATGTTATTGTCCATAGACCGGCATATTCCTTTGTTTTCCATAAGAAATCTCCCCTTTGTCCTTCGGTAAGGAAGGAGTACTGGGTGCGCCGGGGTAGAGGAATTTCGACTCTAGAAAAGTGGCATAATACAATGATGATATACATCGCTAGGTCGGGGCAATCCACCGTCCGCTCGCGTCGTTTTCACAACGCCTGTGTTCGTGCGTATCTACGTGGAGGACGTCAGTGTAGTCGTGAGGTAGTTTGTTTATAGTAGATGTCTATGTAGAAGTCATTCTATTTATAAAGTTATAAGGCTCAGATTCGCTTGTAACTGGCCCGTCCTCGTCGCTGTTTGTCTATCGATCTCTGCAGTGGCCAATGGCACATGTCGGTGCGGACCTGCGCGCGGCCGCGCCTCGTCTCACTCCGCTCTTTGGTGAAAGCCGGGCGCTTGCCCGACGAGTCGACGACGTTCATGTTTTGCAATTCTGTACATCTACATTATTCTATGACTATTATCTTATCGTTTCGAACGTAATGCTCCCCTACCTCTTTACCGCTCCGCTCCCTCTCGATAGCTTACTAGATCACACTCAAGCTTTTCAAATAAGAACTCGCGCGGTATGGTATGGCATATATAAATTGTTGAATGTTTTGTCGAGTTCTGTTTGCCGACCTCCGTCGTCGTCATAGCGGGCGCGAGGGGAGGGAGCCAGAAATAGAAGTGCGGATTGGAAACGTGCGACGTGGCAAGGCAACGTCGCGCGCCCGATCTCACTCAGTGTCGGTTCAAAATGGCGTCTGTGCGTGATCGATACCGTGGTATTTGCGTTAAAAATGACCGAATTTGTGATATTTTCGGTTGTGGGTGGGTTCGAGAGTTACCCTGGAACCTTGGGGGTTGAACTCCGCACCCAGCACCAGCTCACAGACCGCTCAATGGATGTACGTATCTCAACCATATTGCGCCGACACTCTCCTCCACCTAACTAAGTGCCTAGCCTATAGGTATTACTATGGCTCGTTTGCAATCACGGAGATCTAGATATATCTGCCATGGGCATCTATTGGTATTCCCTTACTATTCAGAACTTTCAATAGGTACTTACTCGTAACTACTAGGTACCTACAATGTACTGTGCAATACGAATTTCAACAGAATGATTTTACTTTTCAAGTATTACGTAATCATCAATCATACATTTTAACTATGGTTAAAATGGTTAATGGTTAGGTTATGACCTAAGAATTAAGAGTAAGCCGTTTTTCTTTATTAGGTACGCTTTGGTGTTGACTAGGTAGATATAATTGAGGTTGCAAGTCAGTATAAATAAAAACGTGAGGTCCTTCATTAATCTTTTGCAGTTTTAGCTGCATCTGATTTTAATAAATACAAAATGGCGCCGGCAGCATTTATAAAATTGAGACGCAATATTGCGCGCTGAATGTTGGCAACGTCGCACCTTGATGTTGGTAGGTAATTGCGAGTATTCAAGTCACTTGTTCGATAAGAGGTTTCAAGGCTATACATTTCGTATCCTACACTCATAAGCATAACAATGGATTTTAATAACCGTGATAAACTTGTTTTATGTATTAAGATCATACCAGAGTACAAAATTATTAGTGGTTATTATAATATATTATTATGGTACTTACTGATGATTTAATGAGGTAAACAATTGTTTTCTCTGCCCCTATGCACACTGAGGCAAAAAACGGATGTCATTGATGAAACGTGTTCCTTTCCTTGCCGGTCATCAACAAGTTAGAGTTAGGTTAGTAATTAATATCATATAAAATGTGATCAATAAGTAAATAATGAAAACAAATATATTGGTAAAAGGTAGATAAAAAAGGAAATAGATTGAATTTGAAATAGAGATTATAGCATTGTAAAGGGATGAAATACAAAATGAGCTTCTGATTTCCTATCAAAGTAAAATGACTATCGCTCAAACCGGCAATTCTCTTGTATCTGAGTATAAGATATATATTATTATGAACTATAGTACTAGCACAAAAGTAAGATGATAATATAAGTTATCATTGGAAATTCTGTTACAACCTAAATTTACTCACGTACTTGGTAGGCCGTTTAATATTGATAGAACACAATTCATAAAATATAAATCAAAATGAACGAGTTTGATTAACTGCTCTAGTCTAGGACTAACCTATCTTAATGTTTTCGCTTATTCATGTCGGGTAGCGGGCGGGTAGTAGTTTAAATAGAGTAATTATATATTACCTGTAGTTAGTAGAAAAGCTTGTCTTTTACATTAAATTGCTTTGGACTGGTCCTTATAATACTATTGTGTTTATTACTTATACTGAAAATGGTTGTCGTCTTAATTATTTTTTGCAAATATATTATTTTGTAAAATTTTACTTTTACTATTATTTTGTTTCCACCCAGATTAACAAAAAAAACATGATCGTACAAAACATTATTAAGATTGTTTGAAAATAGGTCTGTGCATTGTACTGTTGAGATAGTTATGCAAAACACATACGGAAGGTGCAAAAAGTAATTTAATCCTTTTGCCAATTATAAATTCAGATGGTGTTGGATTATGTTACATAAAATCATTATTACACTGATTTGGTGCAACTGTACAGCGTTTCCGTTTTCGCATTGTCACCGCTCCCTTTTCAGACATTCTCTTACCATCCTCAGCACCTAATTGCCATGGGAACTGTGTGCGCTGACGAGTCGATGAAATGCATACAATCACACCCGATTTCGTCAGTAAAAGTATTCAGTGTATCGTTCAATGTCTTGATATAATACTTGATTATCTTTGCATAGTTTGGGACTAGAGGGCGTTGTATGAAATTTCCATGAATACTTAGTTGTTTATTTATTTATCCAAGACGTGTTTGCTTGTATGGCGTGTGTTTTGTTTGTACATTTTATCCCTCGTTTTTCGGGCAAAACTAACGTTCAGAGAGCGGTTTACGGCCCATGTTCTCAATTGCAACCGTTGTATAATTTTAGAGAAAGGAAATTTGTTTTGGTCCACCAACCACCTCCGCTGTGAAGGTTTGTTTCGTGGCATTTCAATATTCATGTAAAGGCACGTCCGTCGTTTCGTTTGCTTGCTATTCGGTGGCGAGGTTGCCGCTTTGCTCCTGGGTTCGGGCTCGATTCGATTACGCGATCGGCTGAAAGGAGCTCATTGTGGATGGATTGGAATGATTGGATGGTTAGTGGCGGCGGCGCTACGAGCGGAGCGAGCAGTTTAGTCAGTCAGCCGCGCAGCTCGGTGCGCGACGTTTGTCTGTGGAGGGCTCCGCACGCTTTTTCTTGCCCTGGTTCGGCGTTGCTATAAGTGCGATAGAGAAGAAACATTTTGCGAAAGAGTGAGATAGCGCTATAGCGATGTCGCAACCTCTCCCACCTGACCGTGTTGACGCCGCGCTCGAAAAAGTTGCGCCGTTGCGCTATTTGGAGGCGCACGAATGTGGCCGCGCGGAGCCTGTCGTGACGCGTTGTTATATTTTTTTCATGAATAATAACAGATTTTCCAGTTACGATCAACGTGTTCTAAGTGTAATCGAAGATAATATAACGTCTCAAGCAAAAATTCAAAGGTACGTACTTATTTATTTACTGAGTTTGATACCGCTATCTGAGGGCAAGTGCTATCTTTCTTAGATAAAGTGTTAACATCTCGGTGAAGCATAAAGTAGGTTAACAAATCCCCTTCTATTAACATTGATTTGCAATAATTCGCATTGACGATCAGTCAGTCGTGCGATGTAATTGTTGGTATTTAGTCGCCATTTTCTACGTCGGGTGACGAATACCACCGCGCCGTCCTCGTTTCTTCAGCCCACAGCAAAATGGGCTTTACCGTTCTATTCCGAAAGGCGATTATCATTAAACGAAGTTAACTTTTTCTTCTAATAAGAACCGCTTGCTATGATTCATTGTGGAAAAATAGTTAGATTTTTGTGACTGTACCTTTCGTGAAAGCCCGGCTCTAAGCTGATAGTTTCAGAATGCATAATATGTAATGATATTAAGCATAACATGCTCGATGCATAGTAAGAAGTTTCATGGTAGGAAATTCGTTGCTCTGTTTGCCGCCCACCGCCCGTGCATCTAGCCTGAGTGTTATCGATTTGTATACGTTTTCCGCTATAAATAAGTACGAGTTTTGTCATCGTCGCTGGTCTGTACCCTCCTACCGAACCGGTTTATGAACGAAACCTGTGTGGGTGTCGTGACCGGAGGAGATTCGAAATTCCAATTTGAAATGAGTTTTGCTTCAAACTGCGCTGTAAATACCTACCTATCGATGTAACTGCCTATCATGTTATTGATCACGTTACGTAATGAATAAAAGTCACACTCGTATTAGAAGATGCGTTAAAAACGGCCACGTTGTTTTATCGATAGAAAGTGGTAACAATATCTCTAAAAACTTATAACAATATTATTTAATTTCTGGCCCTAAAATCTACTTAAAATGTGTATTCAATACAATTACTATGTACGTAAGATGTTAATTGACAAGAAGTTGCTGTGCTAGCTGCCGCCATGCAGTGTAGCCGCCGCGCCTCCATGCTGCCGCCACCGCCGCCGATCTAAATGGCATCGGCGTTCACATCTAGTATGTAGAACCTGACGATTTGATTCCTTTTCGTAGGTACCTACAAGATCGAGCCGTGTTTTAATATTGAAACGTGGAAAACTAATATGATTTAATACATGAAACAGGGTTTTTTAATTTATTACATTCGCGCGTGTCTATAGTGTGCGTACTGCGTACGTTTGCTCTATTAGACTTTTCCGTTTCCGTTTTCGAGTTTTTGATTTGACTTTTTTGTTTCCTTTTCCCAATTTTCTTTCCTGTCCGGCCCGTAACGAAGTACTCCTCCCTCCCCAGCCCCCGGCTCTCCTCTCGGCTTCCCGGCGAAACCGACCGCGCCATTCTCATTCTCCCGCGCCATCTTTATTTTTTAATTCAATTCAATTTTCAATTTAATTCATCAAACAAAACAACAAGGATTATTTTCTAGTTTTCGGTGCGTTCTTTTTATTGTTCAGAAAATGTGCTTCAGATCTCATGTTTTTATTGAATCTAATATTATATTTGAGTTGCTTTTTCTGTCTATGAACAGAGCTAATCTGCAACCCAAGATCAGCTGTTTTTTTCTAAAAATTTAACTGTAAGTGTTCCATGTGGGATTTTCTGAGTGGATTTTCCATGAAGTTGTGACTAATGGTATACAAAGGTTAGCACAGAAGCCAAAATCCAAAGGTTGTGCGTTCCTCATACAACTTTCGTCAAACTAAAAAGTGGCTTTCTAGGCAGAAAAACGTAAAAATAATACCTATATTAGAGATCCGAAAACACTCCGTACCACCCTACCACTACCAGGTACCTTTATCAATCTTAACATTCCAAGGCAAACTAAATATAACCTACAAAAGTATTTATCATGTTTCACACCATGTGCCCTAACCTCAACCGCTGGGTCACATCCTGTTTATGTGCTATCAATATCAACTATACCTAGCCTTATGAGAGTTACTGTACTAAACAAACTTTAATAGTCACAGTTTGTTAATCTATATTTATGTAGGAAGAAGTTACAGTTTGTATCAAAACCTTACTACTTTCTAGTCTGAATTAGGTAAATTCTTTTTTTTACTTCCACATCACATTAATTATTATGTGGCTCCTCACACAGTATAAATCATCTAGTTTAGATGCAAAGGCCTGCTTGTTAGTGAAGTGTAACAATTGTTGTATATTCCAGGTGATCTGATGGGCTCTGGCTGACAGTAGCGATGATGAAACGCTCGGGGGTCCCCCGTCTTGGGCCAGATGAGCCACCCATGCAGCAGAACCCTAATCAGGTAAATACTTTGTCTTCTCTGTGGTCTAGCTAGTGAATTCATTAAAATCACAAGGATCATCTAAATCATATCCCAGGCGCAGTAGACTCCCGTTTATAGAGGTTAAAAGTTGGCACTAATGCTGTATAAATTGTCTAGATTAAATAAAATAAATAGTTTATTTTACCAAAACACCAGTACCTATTGAAACAAAGGTGGGTACAATAAATCTTACATAGGTTTACCGGCGAAGGCCTAACTAAGTGTTAAGCTTGTATTATGGACTTCTAGAGTACAGTTACCAAATTATTAGATGCAAAGACCTGATTTAATTTGTTGCCTATGCTTATCCCTATAATACAGGCATTATTTTATATTCAAACTGTACACCTACCTATTTATTATCAAAGAAAATTATAACTAATACAGTATTTACAAAATACGCATTAAACAGTTGAGCTATTGTCAAACCATTGAAAATGTTCTATAGATAGCTCAACTGAAATCAGTAGCAATTGGAACCATGCTGCATAGACACTGCACAGTCCACACCTGACATTGTCTGTCCGTTTGTTTCAGTACCACGCGAAGTCAAACGAGCAAGTTCTACAAGGATTCACCCTGTTTGATAACTTGGGCTCGAACCTATCTAATGAGGTATGTACCGTTTTGTACCACTATAATTACAGCCTAGATAACTTATTTGTGATCGTTAGAATACAGTCAGCTGATCTGGACAATCGTGAAGTTGGTTTATGCAATTGAACTTTTTAAAACCAAATTCCTCCTATCATCGATTCGAATCATTTATTAATATCCGACGTACCGACATACTTCGGCTATCGATTTCCTGAGATTGCCTGCTTGCAACAATGTAAATGGCGCTTGGGGTAGGTCCGGGGAGGTTCCCCACTCCTAGAAGGGTGGTTCTCCCTTGCATGGCGTCAATACTTTCTGTTATGAATATCTTTCCAAGGAATAGTTTGAAATAGGGAATGAATTTTACGTAGTTAATATAAGAGATCTTTGTTAGTTTTGCATTTTACTGACTAGCCCCCGTTTTGTACTGTACCTCGGTTCCGGTTTACGAATAACCGTTGGTAGACGTCGTAATTAGGAAGATAATCCACATCATCGGACCATCAGACATACGGAAACGCAGCACCAATACATGGTCGACATGCCATCATGTCTGCAACAAGCATGCCGCCTCAACATTTATCATGAGGACCGCCAAAGAATGGACCTCTGTGTTTACAAACACATTTTAATAGTAGTAGGGCTCTTTGTATATCTGTATACGGTTCTGGGACGCCATTCAGTTAAAGCTTTATTAAATAATAATAAATAAATATTCATAGACATTTCACACGACGCCTCTAGTCCCAAACTAAGCAAAGCTTGTAATATGGTAACTAGATGCTGATAGAATACTTATATACTTTTTTTTTTTGTAAATACATACTTATAAAATAAATACATAGTAACACCCAGACATAGAACAAACATCTATGTATGGCACACACAAATGTTTGTTCTTAGTGCGGATCGAACCCACGACCCACAGCACGGCAGGCAGAGCTATTACCGACTGAGCTGTGACACCTGTCATCGCCTCGCCTCGCCAGGTGTCCTGCCCAACAGAAATGTAGGTCGTCCTGCGGCAAGATGGGCGGACGATATCACTGATATCGCGGGCAAAAATTGTATGAGACTGGCGCGGGGTCGTGAGAGATGGTACAAAAAGAGAGAGGTCTATACTCAGCAGTGGGTGAAGTCAGGCTGTGGATGATGATGATGATGTGGGCTCTTTGTGTGCGAGCTCGTCCGGGTGCAGTACTAGCACCTATTTCGTGTGCACAGTGATGCTCGCATTGCTGTGTTCCGGTTTGAAGGGTATGGGTGCCGGTGCTATTACACGCACATCATACTTAACACCTTTATGTCTCAGAGTGATGCATTGCATTGTTATAGACAGAGGTAGCCACTTAACATCGGGTGGGCCATTCCGTCATTTAGTTGTATAAAGAAAAACATGTAATTTAGATGTTTTGAAGAGGGAGAGTGTAAGTATATGTTACTTCTAGGCAAATGTGCTAAATAGTTGACTGCATCGTCACTTACCATCAAGTGAGATTGCGGTCAAACGTTTGCCTAGAATGCATAAAAAAAATCTAACAAAAGACGCCATTACACACAGATGCTGAACTCTTTTTAACGTTACAAAGCATAAATAATAGTAAATACTATGATATCAGATATAAATAGAGGATTATACAATATATAAGGTACTTTATACTTTAAAGATATCATATGAGTAATTGTAAATTAACAATCGGCTTTCTCAAAGAGATTGCGCGCGCATACTTATCGACACGGCTTCAATGTTTTGTTTTTACTACGAAGCCGCCCCAATGTTTATTGTAGCCCGGTGCCGGTCACCTTACCGCCAAGTGTCACGGTGATGGAAAACATAAACTTTGATTGCAGTTTTTACAATATTATAAACCAGATATAACTACCTCTATTAAATTTTTTATTTGCTTCGACTATGTAGATAAAAATGCCAAAAATTTCGATTTTCATTACCATTGCAGGCGTCACAGCTCAGTCGGTAATAGCACTGCCTTCCGTGCTGCGGGTCGTGGGTTCGATCTCCACCAAGAACAAACATTTGTGCAAGCATAAATGTTTGTTCTTGGTGGTTTGTATTAAGTATATATAAAATAAAAAATTAATTAAAATAAAAATATTTACAAAAAAAATGTATATAAGTATTCTATCAGCATCTAGTAGAAATTCGTAGCTTGTTGTCTATTGTAGCACTTGGCATGATTTCTTCCTTGTAATTTTATTCTATTCTGTGTTTTAGTGTATACAATGTTGGCGACTCAAATAAATAAACAATAAACAATTACAAGCTTTGCTTTGTTTGGGACTAGAAGGCGTCGTGTGAAATGTCCATAAATATATATTATTTATTACTATGACAATTGGCGGTAAAGCGGGGGCGGCTCAGTAAATGTTTCATTATTGATTTTGAATTACACTGCGTGCTGCCTGACGCTTTAGTTTAGCCATTCTCGCGCACGCTGCGCAGTATATCTCGCATGTGTCAATGAACTTTGGTACTTAAATCGTATTTCTGAGTAGTTCCTCTGTCAGCTTGAACATGAGTTACTGGATATCGATGGAAGGAGAAGATATCGTTCTTCCTAGATAAATAAAATAAAAAAATAAATATTCATGGACTTTACACACGACGCCCTCTAGTCCCAAACTAAGCAAAGCTTGTAATATGGGAACTAGATGCTGATAGAATCCTATCCTATCCTATCCTATCCTTCCTACTAATATTATAAATGCGAAAGTTTAGATGTTTGGATGTTTGTGTTTCAATCACGTTTAAACTACTGAACCAACTTTGATGAAACTTGGCATATATATGTACCTATAGTTCGTAACCTGGATTGACATATAGGCTACTTTTTATCCCGAATAATTAACAGGATCTACAGGATAAAATGAACGAAAAGGATTAGCAGCGCCAATTGGCAAGAGGATTTCATTATCATGTCATGTCACGTCAGTTTGACAGGGCGTAGTACTACCTCTTTGGTCTAACGACTAACGTTTGACATTCCAGTACGGGTTCGGTGTAATGTCAAGTTTCTCAAAGTATCCGCTCGGTACACGCACAGATAACAATAATACACAGATAATATAATGTACACGGAAACTGTAGACGCGTACGAAGTCGCGGGTAACTGCTAGTGATTAATAAAAAAAAAACAAAATCAGTAACACGCAATCAATAGTTCCTTTCAGTATATTGCAAGCATTACTCTGGTTACCTCTGTCTGTAACAATCTTGGACGAATACACAAGGTAACAATGCATTACATCAGAGTATACTAAAGAGGTGCCCTTGAAGGCATCGTACTGCGACCATAACTTTGAGTATAGGTGTTGCCTAAGTCTCATGTGCCTGTAATAGCACTTGCGTACCATTCGAAACGGAACACAGCATTCCGAATTTACGAGCATTACTGAATTTTTTAAAACAATAAGTTTGAGTGTGATAATTTTAAATTTTCCATGTTATTGAATAATGCAATATGTAACCTTGTCTAACCAACTGTCTTAGGTCAAAGAACTCTACAAATGTCTAGTAGGCCATGTTTTTGTAATGTCGTTACGAACAGATGATAATTAACGAGTTGTATTATTCATTAAATACCACAAAGTTATCTAGAAGAAAATAATCTAAGAATCGAATAAAGTTTGTTGACTTCATAAATGGAGTTTTTGTTTTACGAGTTATAAATCACTTCTACAATTTTGCATTGAAACGGAGATGGTAACGCCTGCTACGGCTCGTAAACTGATAAAATACTAAATCAGGTATTATTTATTAACTTTATTTATGGACACGCAATAGGGTATGTGGAGTTCTGCGGCTAAGTTTAGAGAGACATATGTCGGTGACTGCTGTAATATGTATGGGAGACTAGCAGACCGTTCGGTTTCGCACGGGTGGAGTTTTAGTAAGGATTCCTTAATTTTTGAAAATATAATATAGCCTATGTCACCCGGGATAGTGTAGCTTCCCAATGGTGAAAGAATTTTTCAAATCGTCCAGTAGCTTCGGAGCATATTCAATGCAAATCTTTCCTCATTATAATATTAGTTAAATAGATTTGCAGTAATATTCAAAGGTAATATCTTTGTTACAGATACAGCAACCAGGGTCGAGCAACATGCACACCCTGGCGCAGTCTGCGCAGCCGCAAATTATTGGTAAGTTATAGAATCCTACTAATATTATAAATGCGAAAGTTTAGATGTTTGGATGTTTGTGTTTCAATCACGTCTAAACTACCGAACCAACTTGGATGAAACTTGGCATATTATATATAGTTCGTAACCTGGATTGACACATAGGCTACTTTTTATCTCGTATAATTAACAGGATCTACAGGATAAAATGAACGAAAAGGATTAGCAGCGCCAATTGGCAAGAGGATTTCATTGTCATGTCATGTCACGTCAGTTTGACAGGGCGTAGTACTACCTCTTTGGTCTAACGACTAGCGTTTGACATTCCAGTACGAGTTCGGTGTAATGAGGTGTAATGTCAAGTTTCTCAAAGTATCCGCTCGGTACACGCACAGATAATATAATGTACACGGAAACTGTAGACGCGTACGAAGTCGCGGGTAACTACTAGTTTATACTATAAGTCTATGAAGTCTGTAAGTGATTTTCACAGCAACCGACCGATCGTTCGTTCGTGTATGCTCACTGTGTTTTGAGGCCACATTAAGGCCTCTATCGTGGCTTAACGACTGCTAGAACCGAGACCGACAGTTAAGCACGGAAACACTCAGATGTAAATGCCACTAGCGGTCACCCATCCAAAAAGCGACCGCCCAGAACGCTTAACTTAGATAATCGGTGAAGATTGACTAAGCAAGTCTAGTCACGAGCGCTTCTGCTGTATAAATCTCTTCATCATTTGAATATCATAGGCAATACAATTTCTCATCAATAGGGTCATCAGGAATGCTCGCGGTAGGCGGTTCAGGGTTCCGGTCCGGGCCACGAGCGCCGGCCCCCGCCGTCATCAACTATCTGAAGCCCGGCACAGTTCAGTACGCACCAGCGAAACCGCCTCAAGTGCCGGCTAGGATCAAGGTAAATATTTGTTTTTTTATATAAAAAGCCTAAGATTTGAAAAAAAATGTACTTATGTCATTTAGTGGTGGCGGCCATCTTGGATTTGAAGTTTATTATAGTGTAGTATTCTACTAGTCAAGCCCTATCATTTGATATCCATATTGAGGGAGTTGTGAAAAAATATGTAATCCGCCATTTTGTGGCGGCGGCCATCTTGGACAGATTTTCATCAAACATAGCTAAGAACACTCGCGACCAGAGATGGGCGGGTAGGTAAAAATTGGGTAGGTAAAAATGGGAAGGGAAGGGTAGAATAGCTAAGAATTAAAAAATACCCATTTATACCGGGTATTTTTTATTAATACCCGGTAAAAATACGACCTGCATTTATATAATATGTTTAGGCCTACTGTCGTTTTATAGTTACACTAGCGGCGCGTCCCAGCTTCGCACGGGTATTTAACAAAAAGGGGATAGAACCTTTGTGGCATATCGACCCGCCCGCCATTTTGAAATTTTTTAAAGTTTCCGCGCACATTGAAAGTAGTATATATGGATAGAGGACACTAATACAAGCAAAAAATGTTCTGTATTATATTGTTCTAAAGTGTCACGTTTCCGAGATATTTGGAGTTAAAAATCGCCAATAAGGTAAAGGAGTTAGATTTTTTTTTCTTGTTTTTAGTGTTCCGGTTCAGTTTTGGAAAAACGAAACACTTACTTACACTTACCGTCTGTCCGTCTGTCCGTCTGGCCGTCTGTCCGTCTGGCCGTCTGTCCGTCTGTCCGTCTGGCCGTATGTCCGTCTGTCCGTCTGTCTGTCACGCGCTACCAGAGCTGAACCGTAGAAGCTAGAGAGTTGAAATTTGGAATAGTAATTGACCGAGCGAGCGAAGCGTGTCAGTTTCGAGATTGGCCAAAAATGTTTTTGTCCGGCTGCCTGTCTGTCTGTCAGTCAGTAATCGCCTACAGGTCGCATTTATCAACCGATTTCGACGAAAATCGGCACACAAGTTCCTTGATTTATTTAAATTTTTTTGTCAAGCGCGATTTTTGATTGGAGGGAAAATAGGGGAGAAAAAGGGGAAAGTTTGCTGTAGCGTTATTTATCGACGGATTTCAATCAAATTTGAGAAGCACACTAAAGACTTATTTCTACACAAGATGGTGTAAGTATAAAAAAATCCAAAAAATAGTAGAAGAAATGTAGAAGGGGAAAAGAGGGGAAATTAATTTAATTTTTTTCCGAAAATTTACGCCCACCTATATCAGTTAGATTACGCAGTCCTTTCCGCCTTTATGAGACAAATCCGTAAACACTAGATTCGACCTCCTAGGACCAAAGGAACGCGAGTAATCGCTAAAACTTATACCCCTATTTTGCTCAAGTCTACATAGGTAAATTGGAAAGGCCTATTGGAAAATTGAAGCACCTGAAATGCGATTTAGCCAGAGGAAAAGGGAAAGTGTCTGTTATTGCATGGTTATTATGGCTCACGAGATCTACTGTTCTTACAGAACAACTAGTTATTATCCTAATCAGTAGATAATTTTATGCAGAATCTAAATAGGTCTAGATGTTATTTGGTATTAAATCAAAATAATCCAGAAACCTGCCAAAGAATGCATCAATTCTCACCCACCTCGCATCCCGCCGCGGAGTGCTGCCACCCGAGGCGGGAGGGACCCCGCACAGTCTGCCACGAGGATAACGAGCGTCTCAGTTTCGGGATTGGCCAAAAATGCTTTTGTCCGTCTGTCCGTCAGTTCTCGCCTACAGGTCGCATTTATCGACCGATTTGGACGAATATCGGCACACTAGTTCCTTGATTTATTAAATTTTTTAATCGACCGCGTCTTTTAATTGGGGGGAAAGTAGGGGAGAAAAGGGGCAGAGGAATCGATGGATTTCAATTTGAGAAGCACACTAAAGACTTCATTTTGGACCAATTGATGTAAAAATATTTCCCAAAAGGGGGAGTGGAAGGGGGAAAAGAGGGGAAATTAAAAATTAATGGTCATAAAGGCTCGTGAGGTCAATTTTTTATGAGCGTTTCAACGGTGGGACCATAGTGGAATTTTAGGTTTCTGAGCACCTCAATATTTAGTAGAAGTTCTCAAACAATTGTAAAACTGAACCGGTAATTTGTAAAAGTTACGAATCAAAAGTTATAAGCATTTTAAAGTGGTCCCTCGGTTCCACACATGCAATGCTGGGTTCCAAGGATCTAATCAGTATTCACATCTTCTTTCACTGTCTATATTTAGTAGAAGATTTGTAAAAAAAAACTACTTAATTTCAGCCCTTCTTCTTCTTGCAGAGAGACGAAAACACGATAACAAAGTGGTCCCTCAGTTCTACATTGACGAAAATGTTTTTGCGGTTTTACAAAAAAACTAACTGGAATTTTAAGTTTCTGAATCAGTCAATATTTAGTAGAAGTGCTCATACAATTTGTAAAATCAATCAGTAATTTGTAAAACCTACCAATCAAAAGTTAAAAGCATTTTAATGTGGACTTTCGGTTGAACACTTTCCAAAACGCAAAAGTAACTTTACAAAAAAACTATAAAACTTAGAGACGTGTAATATAGCTTATCATTTAGTAAAAATTTTTACTAAATATCTACATACAGCAATGAACAATAGACAGAGCCGTTATCGAAATATAGCAATTTTAGTTTCCGGCATAGAGATGCAGCCGCGGGGTGACCACACGGCTTAAATTTTCGGGACAGGGAACAGCATGACAGCCGCGCGACGCGACGATTCCACTCTCTGCTGATGCGGGTGTGACTCAATGAAGTCAGCGTTGGTACTCTAAGTACCTATTCATCCATTGTATTTTCAATAGGTGAGTAAAAAAAATCCGATGATTGTCAAATAAATATAAGATCATACGAAAACGGAACGTCAGCGGAAAATCAATACTATTTATACTTAGGTGCTTACTTATCACACTACTCAAACAACTTCGAGAGGGCTTTCGCTGCCCAGTTCAACAATAGAATCTACAAGGTGCTTACCTAAAAAGAACAATCGCTAGGAAAACTTCAATAACCACTATCCCACTTACTATTATAAATGTCAAAGTTTGGATGTTTGTGTTTCAATCACGTCAAAACCACTGAACCAACTTGGATGAAACTTGGCATATATATAGTTCGGAACCTGGATTGACATACAGGCTACTTTTTATCCCGAATAATGAACAGGATCTACAGGATAAAATGAACAAAAAGGATTAGCAGCGCCAATTGGCAAGAGGATTTCATTGTCATGTCATGTCACGTCAGTTTGACAGGGCGTAGTACTACCTCTTTGGTCTAACAACTAGCGTTTGACATTCCAGTAGGTACGAGTTCGGTGTAATGAGGTGTAATGTCAAGTTTCTCAAAGAAGTATCCGCTCGGTACACACACAGATAATATAATGTACACGGAAACTGTAGACGCGTACGAAGTCGCGGGTAACTGCTAGTATATTAAGGCTACGAACTATAATATAATAATATATGCCAAGTTTCATCCAAGTTGGTTCGTAGTTTTGACGTGATTGAAACACAAACATCCAAACATCTAAACTTTAGCATTTATAATATTACTAGCAATTACCCGCGACTTCGTCCACAAAAAAAAAAAAGTAGCCGATGTGTTTGATCCAGGTTACGAACTATAATATATTCCAAGTTTCATCCAAATCGGACCAGTAAGTAGTAACAGCGTGATTGAAACACAAACATCCAAACTTTGACATTTATAATAGTAAGTGGGATAGTGGTTATTGAAGTTTTCCTAGCGATTGTTCTTTTTAGGTAAGCACCTTGTAGATTCTATTGTTGAACTAGGCAGCGAAAGCCCTCTCGAAGTTGTTTGAGTAGTGTGATAGGTAAGCATAAGCACCTAAGTATAAATAGTATTGATTTTCCGCTGACGTTCCGTTTTCGTATGATCTTATATTTATTTGACAATCATCGGATTTTTTTTACTCACCTATTGAAAATACAATGGATGAATAGGTACTTAGAGTACCAACGCTGACTTCATTGAGTCACACCCGCATCAGCAGAGAGTGGAATCGTCGCGTCGCGCGGCTGTCATGCTGTTCCCTGTCCCGAAAATTTAAGCCGTGTGGTCACCCCGCGGCTGCATCTCTATGCCGGAAACTAAAATTGCTATATTTCGATAACGGCTCTGTCTATTGTTCATTGCTGTATGTAGATATTTAGTAAAAATTTTTACTAAATGATAAGCTATATTACACGTCTCTAAGTTTTATAGTTTTTTTGTAAAGTTACTTTTGCGTTTTGGAAAGTGTTCAACCGAAAGTCCACATTAAAATGCTTATAACTTTTGATTGGTAGGTTTTACAAATTACTGATTGATTTTACAAATTGTATGAGCACTTCTACTAAATATTGACTGATTCAGAAACTTAAAATTCCAGTTAGTTTTTTTGTAAAACCGCAAAAACATTTTCGTCAATGTAGAACTGAGGGACCACTTTGTTATCGTGTTTTCGTCTCTCTGCAAGAAGAAGAAGGGCTGAAATTAAGTAGTTTTTTTTTACAAATCTTCTACTAAATATAGACAGTGAAAGAAGATGTGAATACTGATTAGATCCTTGGAACCCAGCATTGCATGTGTGGAACCGAGGGACCACTTTAAAATGCTTATAACTTTTGATTCGTAACTTTTACAAATTACCGGTTCAGTTTTACAATTGTTTGAGAACTTCTACTAAATATTGAGGTGCTCAGAAACCTAAAATTCCACTATGGTCCCTCCGTTGAAACGCTCATAATTTTTTCACAGAACAACTAGTTTATATAGTTAAACCTCATCAAAAATCGATAATTTGAATAGTTACCTAGCTGGTTTAATTTCTGTTTTCTGGTTTATTTTACTTTTAATACGAAATTATTATAAATCAGAACGAATACTAACCAATAAAAACATGAATTTCCCACTAAAACTAAACCTCAATGTTAAAAAAAGAGTTTTTGAATTAATACCCGGTATAAATTCAAAATGGGTAGGTAAAAATGGGTATAAATGGGTATATACCCGATGATCGGGTATTTACCGGGTAAGTGCCCATCTCTGCTCGCGACTAATTCACCTTTCAAACAAAAAACAAAATCGATTCATCCGTTCTGGAGCTACGATGCCACACACAACAGACATGTCAAACTTGACACCCCGTCGTTTTTGCGTCGGGGGTTAAAAAGTACAATAGTCCGCCGTTATTTGTGTCTCTGAACTTATGTAGGTAGTTCTACACGCCCCACTCCTCGCTTTCTTGTCATCCAAGCCAAGAATAGGGTCTGCGGAGATACCTGTGGCTGTTAAGCAACACCACACCTTCTTTACCATAGAGATTCCTGATATAATGTCAAAGATCTTTTATATGCAGTAAAATCACGCGAATCATTTAGAATCGTCTTACACTGCTACACAGCATTTCTTTCAACCTTAACTAATCTTTCTTAGCTAAGAGATCGCTCTCAGCGATAAGGCCGTTCATTGGTTTAGCTTTCTTTGTAATGTATCCGTCTGGTGCAACAATAAAGAGTTATCCATCTATATATAACTAGGTGGTTCTAGGTGGCAGTTCCACGCGACCAGAGACAAAAAGAACGGACAACAAACTACAGCCTGCTTCCTAGCGTTGCATTGTATCATCCTTCATACAAATAAATGTATTGACAGGCGTCACAGCTCAGTCGGTAATAGCTCTGCCTTCCGTGCTGTGGGTCGTGGGTTCGATCCCCACTAAGAACAAACATTTGTGTGTGGAAAACGTAGATGTTTGTTCTATGGCTGAGTGTTACTATGTACTATAAGTATGTATTTACAAAAAAAAGTATATACTTAAGTATTCTATCAGCAATCTAGTTCCCATATCACAAGCTTTGCTTAGTTTGGTACAAGAGGGCGTTGTGTGAAATGTCTCTGAATATTTATTTATTTACTTGACATAAATGATGATACAAATTACCGTTTGAATACCATGATATTACAACTGGCTGCATTATTGCATCTGATTTCAACTCTCTCATATAAAAACCACGATCAAACTCCCCTTTTCTGACTAAACTGTTATCCGCAGCCGAACCTGGCGCCTTTACCGTCTCTGGAGAGACAATCGCCAGCTCCTCAGCCTGCTGCACAGCCATGTCCTCAGCCGCAGCAGCAGTTCCAACGGCTGAAGGTGGAAGATGCACTGTCTTATCTGGACCAAGTGAAGTACAAGTTCAACACGCAGCCACAAGTGTATAACGACTTTTTGGATATTATGAAGGAGTTTAAGAGTCAGACGTGAGTAGAATTCTCTTTAACTAACTTTCGCCCGCGACTTCGTCAGCGTCCCGTTTGATCCTGTTGATTTTCCGGTATAAAAAGTAGCCTATGTGTTAATCTGTTTCTACATTGTTACATCCTTTCAACGCACTGGTTTTCACCATGGTTATTTCAAGGCCTTTATTATCTCAACTAGGTCGATGACTTGGCGACTGACCTAGAAAAACAAGTATTGCTTTAGTAACAGATTGCGTTTCAAATAAACAAACTACGATTTGTTCGCGTGTTTTAAAATTTTAGACAATTAAGTAGTGCTAGGAGGACTTAATGCTAAGAGCATTATCTACCAGTCTACCTCGGCGTGCGAAAGGTTGGTGTGGCGTGTTTTTAAAAGACTATTATTGTAATTTTTTATGTTAATATTAATTAACAATTACGTCACAAAGCACTTATATTTAGTTTTGTATTGTATATTATCCTATATAATATTTATATACAATAATGTAATATGTATTGTGTTACAATATGTAATTTCCGGTGCAGGTATAATAAAGAGTTTTTTATCTATCTAACACATTGAGGACGTGCCCAGTTAGTCAATGCACTGCGTCCAACTCTAAAACGTAAAGGCATGTGTGCCTCGGATGACTTTCACAAAGAGTAGGAACGCGATCACGTAACGAATATATTAGATTGGCCTGACCTACAAGTATAAACGATTTATATTTCCCTAAACAAGTTTCGTATCAATAACAACGTGTTTTCCTTGATAGCTTGTAATATGGAATATATTTGACCTCTGACTAACCAAATGATCTACATACTAGGTTTTTTTTTGTTAAAAATCTCGTCCGGGTTCAGTACTAGCACCTATTTCGTGTGCACAGTGATGCTCGCATTGCTCGTAACATGATTTTTACCTGATACATAAATGATACCTTTCCTAAAATCTATATGATGAGAAAACTTATATTGACAACGATGATATCTAAAAATATGCTTTGTTTTAATTACTGATGATTCAAAATCGATTGATCAAAAAAACGGATACCTTACTGTACTATATATCAGTTGGTATTACAGAATCGACACGCCGGGGGTGATCACTCGAGTCTCCAATCTATTCAAAGGGCATCCGGAGCTGATTGTTGGATTTAACACGTTCCTGCCTCCGGGATACAAGATCGAAGTACAGAGTAATGGACAGGTGAGCTTGTATAGCTTTTCATTATCATTTATTTGCTAGTATGTAAATGTTGCTATGTATAATTATATAAATAACTGTTGTAGGTATTCATAATAAATAACATTATGAAGGTAATAGGTAATATAAGGTATGCAAATACACACAAAAATAAAACAAATAATCTAAATTAAAATGACAAACGAATAAGTAAGCATTATAAGCAAGATAAGTACCTACCTAATTAACTATTAATTATATTATATATTATTGAATAATATTTTTAATCAGACAAATTAAATTTATATTTATGTACGCCCCCGTCCTTGTTTTTGTGTATTAGATCCTGTCCATCCAAAGGTTGCCTGGAAGAGATTGCTTTTAGCAATAAGGCCGCCCATTGTACTTACCTCCTGAAGAGTCTGTATTATTGTTGTATTAGTTTAAGTGGAGAGTACAATAAAGAATATATAACAATATATATTTAATATAGAACTAAGTCTAATATCTAATTTCCGGTGCAGTACAATAAAGAGTTTTCTATCTATCTTGTACTTACCTTAATTACTATTTTAGTATGTATTTTACTATATATCTTTGTCAGAACAATTACTCATTGGTTTAGGAGGTGGGCGTTGAGACAGTCAGTTTATAACTTTTGCTGTCTCATCGTTTTATCTTGTAATTAGATCTATGTACCTAGTTCTGAATAAATTACGTTTGAATCTATCTACAATAAAGAATATATCTATCTATCTATTTATTTAACGATCTGCGAGATGTAGCGCTAACACTAGATGAGAAGAGACGAAATCCGAGCTCAGTGGCGCGTCGCGGGAGAGACCTACGTCCAGCACTGGACTGATATAGGCTGATGATGATGCTATTTTAACAAAGTCAAAAATCTTGTTCAATAAAATCACGTGGATAATTTAGAATCGTTTTATTAACTAGGTGATTCTAGGTGCCTTCAGGGACCTTATTCTCAGTTTGGCAGAGACTACTCTAATAAGGATGATGTCAAAATTACATCGAAAAGTCGTTTAGCTAGTGGATGACGAGTTTTTGGCCGAGATGTGACGTCATCTCTATTATTGACACGCGTCACAGCTCAGTCGGTAATAGCTCTGCCTTCCGTGCTGTGGGTCGTGGGTTCGATCCCCACCAAGAACAAACATTTGTGCGTGGAAAACATAGATGTTTGTTCTATGTCTGGGTGTTACTATGTATTATAAGTATGTATTTACAAAAAAAAAGTATATAAGTATTCTATCAGCATCTAGTTCCCATATCACAAGCTTTGCTTAGTTTGGGACTAGAGGGTGTTGTGTGTAAAGTCCAAGAATATTTATTTATTATTTATTTATTTATTAGAGAGTTTTTCGGTTTTTGTGATATATTTATGTATATCATATTATATTCTCCTTATACATTAGCTACATATTTTAAATGTCGTTAGGAACCAACCATGTTTTTGACAATTATTGCATATTGTGGTCCTTCTAACTCTGTTCACCGTTACTCTGTTTTATGTAACGGTGGAAACTTTGCTGGTTTATGTGTTTTTTAAGTAATTACTTATAAATTTATAGTACTGTTTGTTTCACAAATAAATTAAATAAAAATAAAATAGAGTAAAATCTCTGCCGAAGTGAGAATAAGACCTCAAGTCGCTAGTCGCTTAAGTCGCTAGGAGGACTTAATGCTCTTAGCATTAAGTCTTCTAGCACTACCTATTTGTGTGAAATATTAAAATAAATAAATAAATAAGACCCCTGGTAGTTTGATACAACATGATGACAATAATTACCGTTTGACTATCAATGATAGTAATACTGGCTGCTATTATAAAGTTCTGACTTCCGCTCCCTTCAATTCTTACTATTCGACCATTTCTGTACTAAACTAAAGGATTTTTTCCAGGTATCCGTGTCAATGCCTTCCCCGACTGGCATGGGGGGAACCAGTGGAGTACTGCTACCAAATATACATCATAATCAATCGCAGCAAATGCATTTGTTACCAGTGCCAGCGTGAGTAGCTATTTTTAACTAATGATTGAAAAACTTTAGGGGTGTTATAAGTTTGGCGGCGTTGTCTGCTTGTGACAAAGTTAAAAATCTTTTATTTAATCAATGTCCGTGCTGTGGGTCGTGGGTTCGATCCCCAATTGAAAATAGAAGGGGTGTTATAAGTTTGACAGCGTTGTGTCTCGGTCTGCTTGTGTCAAAGTTAAAAATCTTTTATTTAATCAATGTCCGTGCTGTGGGTCGTGGGTTCGATCCCCAATTGAAAATAGAAGGGGTGTTATAAGTTTGACAGCGTTGTGTCTCGGTCTGCTTGTGTCAAAGTTAAAAATCTTTTATTAAATCAATGTCCGTGCTGTGGGTCGTGGGTTCGATCCCCACTAAGAACAAACATTTGTGTGTGCCATACATAGATGTTTGTTGTATGTCTGGGTGTTACTATGTATTATAAGTATGCATTTACAAAAAAAGGTATATATTAAGTATTCTATCAGCATCTAGTTCCCATATTACAAGCTTTGCATAGTTTGGGACTAGAGGGCGTTGTGTGAAATGTCTATGGATATTTATTTATTTAAAAAATCACAAGGATTATTTAGAATCGTGTTATAATGGAGGTGAGGACGTGGCGTTGTATGGTGTATGTGTGCTAACGGTGAAGGAAAACATCGTTCAGAAACCCTTGGCTTAGTCAGCTCGGCACGTATTGTTGTCTCTCCTGTGGATAGACACTAGGCTGAGAGGATGGTATAGTGCTACAAGCCTACTGCATCTAACCATGTCCCAGGCACTGCAGCCTCCCGTACATCGGGGCATGGGGGACAAGTGCCTCCTGACGCTGGATACATCTAGTTTAGATGCATGATTATTATTCATTCATGGACTTTACACACGACGCCTCTAGTCCCAAACTAAGCAAAGCTTGTAATATGGGAACTAGATGCTGATATAATACTTAAATACTTTTTTTTTTGGTAAATACATAATTATAATACATAGTAACACCCAGACATAGAACAAACATCTATGTTTTCTACACACAAATGTTTGTTCTCAGTGGGGATCGAACCCACGACCCACAGCACAGAAGGCAGAGCTATTACCGACTGAGCTGTGACGCCTGATTATTATCCCAATATGATGAAAAACTATCAATTGATCACCATGATTTTGAAAATTATGCTTTGTTTTAATTTCTGAGTCCGTCCACGCTACAAAGTATTCCAGTATCATGCCAACGTCTACAATAGTGTATTGTATGTGCAGGTCTAACACCATAGTTCACAATCTATCGGTGAACACTGCACCTACGAACACGCTTCATCAGATATCGCAGGCGCATCAGCAAATCGAAGCAGCGGCGATACATCATGCACCGGGTGAGTTTTATGTGTAGTTTTGTCTTTTTAACCTATCACTGAAGAATTTATAAGTTTAAAAAACTAGAAAAATCGACTTCAATTCGACTACCAGCTTCATCATCAGCTGATGATGATGATGACGGTTCATTGGGAATGTTCTAGTGACTATAAACACCACTTTAAGTCACAGGAAAGCAAAATACGCAATTTCGTGCATGAGGTTGGTATATTTTTTTCAATTATTTCTATTTATAACCCAAACTACTGAACCGATTTTGATGAAAATGAAATGGAATTAACCTGGAAGTATATCCTTTCTTAAAAAAAAATTTTGAAATTGATTCATAAATGACGGAGTTCTTAGGTAACAAACATAAAATAAATACAACCCAATTGAGAACCTCTTCCTTTTTTGAAGTTGGTAAAAAAATTAGAAAAATCGACTTCATTTCGACTACTGGTTTCATCATCAGATGATGACGATTCAAAATGATGAAACAAATTACCGTTTGACAACATGATATAACTATCGGCTGCTTTATTAAGTTCTGAGCACACCCTCATTATTCCCCCCCGTTTCATCCCTTGGTGTTGTACTTAGTGTTTGTTTGTGCACAGGGAGCGGAGGCACCCCGCCGGCGGGGCACGCGGCCCCGGCCGCCGCCGGCCAGCCAGTCGAGTTCAACCATGCTATCGAATATGTTAATAAAATCAAGGTAAGCCACTTTCTGTAACGTTTGTCTATCCTACTAATATTATAAATGCGAAAGTTTAGATGTTTGGATGTTTGTGTTTCAATCACGTCTAAACTACTGAACCAACTTGGATGAAACTTGGCATATATATAGTTCGTAACCTGGATTGACACATAGGCTACTTTTTATCCCCAATAATTAACAGGATCTACAGGATAAAATGAACGAAAAGGATTAGCAGCGCCAATTGGCAAGAGGATTTCATTGTCATGTCATGTCACGTCAGTTTGACAGGGCGTAGTACTACCTCTTTGGTCTAACGACTAGCGTTTGACATTCCAGTACGAGTTCGGTGTAATGAGGTGTAATGTCAAGTTTCTCAAAGTATCCGCTCGGTACACGCACAGATAATATAATGTACACGGAAACTGTAGACGCGTACGAAGTCGCGGGTAGCTACTAGTACTATATAAGAGTTAAACGCGTTTAGCGATTCTGGTGCAAGCCGCCCTTAATATCTTATTTAGGTAAAAATGATGAAACAAATTACCGTTTGACGCCTGATATAACTATTGGCTGCTTTTTTAAAGTTCTGAATCCCTTATCCACATCAAACATTTTTAAAAAAAGTTACAAAACCTTAAAACTACCCTCATTCACAGTCGCGTTTCTCCCGCCAACCGGACAAGTACAAACGGTTTCTGGAGATACTGCACGCGTACCAACGCGGACACCGCGACCTCAAGGAGCCCCAGGCCAAGCAGCAAACAGAACAAGAGGTCTACTCGCAGGTAATGAAGCGAGTAAGAGCAACTTATACTTTGTAGCTCTGTTCCTTTCACACTAATGTTATAAATAAAATTATGTGACAGGCGTCACAGCTCAGTCGGTAATGGATCTGCCTTCCGTGCTGTGGGTCGTGGGTTCGATCCCCACCAAGAACAAACATTTGTGTGTGGCAAAACAGATGTTTGTTCTATGTCTGGGTGTTACCATAGTAACACCCAGACATAGATAAGTACATAGTAAATACATACTTATAATACATATATTATAAGTATGTATTTACAAAAAAAGTATATAAGTATTCTATCAGCATCTAGTTCCCATATTACAAGCTTTGCTTAGTTTGCGAGTAGAGGGCGTCGTGTGAAATGTCCATGAATATTTATTATTTATTATTATTATTATAAATTCGGAAGTTTGTATGTATGTAAAGGTTGGTTGGAAGAAAATGCTAATTAGCATTAAGCCCGCCTCTGTACTGTTTTTAAATGTGCAATAAAGAATTTTCTAATCTAATCTATGTATGGATGTTTGTTACTATTTCGCTAATGGTCCGATTTGGATGAAGCTTGGAATACATATACAACGCGTAACATAATGTCCCTATAAGTTCAAAATGGAGTATTCTACACGTCATGCCGAACAACATTTGTTCTACGACTTTTAATATATCGATGTTTTTCATTCATGAAAAGCGTCTTAAAGTTTCCTGAAAAATAGCATTGCACACGTGCTAAAGTGTCCATGTGTGGGTGCGACGTAATAGAAGGGTGCGTGTGCATGTGTACTAACAGGCTGGATACATACGCAAAGTAAATAAACACTTAGGGTTGTCGCAATTTAAGATAAAAAATAATTTAAAAACTAATTAAAAATTCGAACATTTTGTATTCATTTTGCACATGCCAATCTATTTACATGTTTGGTCTGAATAAGACCCTCTTCGGCTTATAGGGACAATATGTTACACGTTGTAGTTCGTAGCCTGGATTTACATATAGGCTACTTTTTATCCCGGAAAATGAAGGCATTTTCCTGACAGATAACCAAAACTAGATAACTGGTTATCTCAGAGGATTTTTTTTCCTCGTAGATAACCACGGTAACCTCTTAAAGAGTCTTTATTTTTGTTATATTAGTTTTAAGTGGAGTACAATAAAGAATATATCTATCTATCTATCATGATGAAAAACATAATATTGATATCTGTGATACTAAAAATATGCTTTGTTTTAATTTCTGATTCTCACATGTATACATCCCTTCTCCAAACAACATGCAAGTACTACAAACAGTGTGTATCCACAGGTCGCGAAGTTGTTTGAGAATCAAGAGGATTTGCTGACGGAGTTCGGTCAGTTCCTACCTGACGCGAAGGCTGTGACGAAGCCACCTGAAGAACATTACCCCATGCCTACTCCTCAGGTAACGATTTATAAATTACCACCTTCAAATTCAAATTTTTATATCAGCTTATCACACTTTAGGTGACATAATAATATGACAGCCATATTAGAATACGAGTTATTAAAAGTTATAGCTAATTGGATAAGACAGACCAGATGTAGACCACACACAGTACTTAAGAGTGCACAGTGTGCACCTTATTCCAGTGCTGCATGAGCACCGAGTCTACATCCAGTCTGTCCGCTTCGTGGACATCACAGACGCTGGGGAGCAGGCCGTAGTTTCAAAGTCAAAATTTCTTTATTCAATAAAATCACAAGGATCATTTAGAAATTAGATCACAAATAGCTAGTTTCACGATTGCCTAGGTACCCAGACCACACTGTACACTCAGCCACAGGTCAGGTTATACAATACAAGCATAACTAGGCTACATACAATGCAGAGGTACGTCGGGGCGGGGGCGCAATAGGCGCAGCCCGTCCCACACAAACACACTGGCGTGTCTACACCACGAGCAACCTTCTACTTATAATAGTTCAAAGTACAAACAGTATAAATAATAAATAAATATAAATATTCAGGGACATTTCTCACAACACCCTCTAGTCCCAAGCTAAGCAATGCTTGTAATATGGGAACCAGATGGCTGATAGAATACTTATATACTTTTTTTTTTGTAAATACATACTTATAATACATACCAACACCCAGACATAGAACAAACATCTCTGTTTTGCACGCACAAATGTTTGTTCTTGGTGGGGATCGAACCCACGACCCACAGCACGGAAGGCAGAGCTATTACCGACTGAGCTGTGACGCCTGTCAATATGTATAGGTGGACGTGTCTTCGACTGTAGATGGCATAGCGTTAATAAGTAATGTTTGCTTTAGAATGAGAACGTGATAGTACCGGCGCGCTCCGAGCGCGAGCCATCGCCGGAGAGATTTCCACCCGTCGCGATGCACCATGCGCCCGCGCATCACGTGCAGGTAAATATTAACTATTTTAACATACAATTAAAAAAAAATTAACAGTACAATTTTACTTCAACATCCTACTAATATTATAAATGCGAAAGTTTGGATGTTTGTGTTTCAATCACGTCTAAACTACTGAACCAACTTGGATGAAACTTCGCATATATGTAGTTTGTAACCTGAATTGACACATAGGCTACTTTTTATCCCGAATAATTAACAGGATCTACAGGATAAAATGAACGAAAAGGATTAGCAGCGCCAATTGGCAAGAGGATTTCATTGTCATGTCATGTCACGTCAGTTTGACAGGGCGTAGTACTACCTCTTTGGTCTAACGACTAGCGTTTGACATTCCAGTACGAGTTCGGTGTAATGTCAAGTTTCTCAAAGTATCCGCTCGGTACACGCACAGATAATACAATACACAGATAATATTAGTATTAAGACTACCAACCTTCCTACCTACATAATTATAGTTTAAGCTCATTATAAGTGGACTGTAAAGTTCTTCGATGAGTAATAAAGTTCTTTAAACCGAATATAATTAATGTACACGGAAGCGGTTCTCGCGTACGTAGTCGCGGGTAACTACTAGTAGCATATATTTAGAGCTAAATAAAAGAGAGTTTCATCATTATCGTAGCAGATGCCAAAGCATCCCGCCGTGGTGTCCACCAGTGTGCCGGTCCCTCCTCCGCAGCATCATCTGAAGAGGTCTCCGAGCTTCTCATCATCCAATCAGCTCAGTAAGTACATCATCACACGCAGGCGTCACAACTCAGTAATAGTTCTGCCTTCCGTGCTGTGGGTCGTGGGTTCGATTCTCACCGAGAACAAACATTTGTGTGTGACTAACATAGATGTTTGTTGTATGTCTGGGAGTTACTATGTATTTAAGCATGTTTTTACAAATAAAATAATGTGTACAACGTTTAACATATTGTCCCTATAAGCCGAAAAGGGGCTTATTCAAACCAAACACGGGAATAGATTGGCATGTGCAAAAGTTGAATACAACATGTTTGAAATTTCTATTTTTCTCTTATAAATCGACAACCCTAAGTGTTTGTTTTCTTTGCGTATGTATCCAGCCTGTTAGTACACATGCACACGCACACTCCTATCACATCGCACCCACACATACACACTTTAACACGTGTGCAATGCTATTTTCGAAGAAACTTTTAGACGCTTTTCATGAATGAAAAACTTCGAAATATTAAAAGTCGTAGAACAAATGTTGTTCGGCATGACGTGTAGAATACCCCCCTTTCGGACTTATAGGGACATACATGCTGTATAAATATTTTATCAGTAATTTAGTAAATTCTGGCAATAATTTTGTGTAACCCTGTTATTATAATAATGTCTATATTAATTTGATATAGATGATTAAAGATCAGGGGATATTATGTCAGCGCTGAGCAGAAGATTCAGGTTTCTATATCTGTACTGCTTTTACAAGGTGCTGTACATATGAACTACAATACAAAGGAATCACCATTGCATTACGAAAAAGGTCAAAATTTTGAATAGAAATGACGTGTTTTGGCGCTTGACCTTTTATACAGAGGACTATGCATTGGCGCTCTGAAAATGGAACGATACAATGTGCTCAAACGAGCGCGTGAGCACATCTTAGTTATACATTAACGGCTTGGTTAGCGAACACTTAGGGCTTGAATACCAATCTGCAATGTATAACAAATATTACATTTTCATTCAAAATTCTGTCGTTTGTGTTGTAGTAATGTAATAGCCATAATAATGCGAATAAATGCGTAGGTAATATAAAATTGTAGCGTGAGTATGTGGTTTCGTGTGTGTGTTGGTGGGCACACATCACACACACACAAATACACACGAGAACCCACGTACTCTGATACTGTATTAGTTGTAATTATCTTGTTAAATAAACTAATAAGATGTATTTACAGGCGATGTATGACAGGCATCACAGCTCAGTCGGTAATAGCTCTGCCTGCCGTGCTGTGGGTCGTGGGTTCGATCCCCACCGAGAACAAACATTTGTGTGTGACTAACATAGATGTTTGTTGTATGTCTGGGTGTTACTATGTATTTAATCATGTATTTACAAAAAAAAAGTATATAAGTATTCTATCAGCATCTAGTTAAATAAAATAAATAAATATTCATGGACTTTACACACAACGCCCTCTAGTCCCAAACTAAGCAAAGCAAAGCTTGTGATATGGGAACTAGATGGCTGATATAATACTTACATACTTTTTTTTTTTTAGTTCTCATATTACAAGCTTTGCTTAGTTTGGGAGTAGAGGGCGTCGTGTGAAATGTGAATATTGATATATATTTGGGTACAGCGTCTGGTGCCCCGCCGTGCAAGAAGGCACGCGCGAGCAACATGAGCTCGTCCGCGACACGCGACGTGTCGTACGCGGAGGCGGCTAAGCTAGCCACCGTGCACGATCTCAGCTTCTTCTCACTCGCTCGACGGGCGTTGCGACATCACCACGTCTATGACAATCTTTTGAGGTTAGTATTTCTTCTTCACTAATAACTATTCACTTCACCTACCTTATATGTTAGGTGTATATTATGTGTTCATTTGTATTAACTTGTTATTATTGCTTCTTAAATTATGGACTGTATGTTGTACATGTGTTGTCTGAAATAAAATTATTGAATTGAATTTGTATTAACGTTATTTATTCACAAAGAAAATAATAGTTTTTAAAAAATACATATGAAACCGTTGAGCTATCTACAATTGTCTACGAACCGTTGCAAACGATTTATAGATAGTTCAACTGATTCAAATCAGTAGCAATCGGAAACTTGCCCAAGACACTGTTTGTATTAACTATTTGTAAAATTTGTGTCACGCGACGTGGCCTGTGCAACGTGTTACAATGTTTATTTTTATTTTATTTTATTTTAGTAATTTTAGGAAAACTAACAGCTAGGTAACACGATAGAACAACAAACATAACACAGGAATCAAGAAGATTCAAGCGAACTGATGGCCAATTAAAAGTTTCCACAGATTATTTTAAATTTAGACAAAGAAAAACAGCAAGTAGACGACAAAGAGATACTGAATAGTTACAAATATTACATGTAGGTAGGTTCCTAAATATATTTATTTGTATGAAGGATGATACAATGCAACGCTAGGAAGCAGGCTGTAGTTTGTTGTCCGTTGTTGTTGTCTCTGGTCGCGTGGAACTGCCACCTAGACTCATCTAGTTATATAACACCATTCTAAATGATCCGCATGATTTTATTGAATATTTTTGTGACTTAGTCAAATGAAAGTGGGTTTTTGTCAAATTATAAATGATGTTTGTTTGCAGATGCTTGCTGCTGTTCACGAATGAGATAATCTCGTCGTCGGAGCTGCTGTCTGTGACGGCTCCGTTCCTGTGCCGGCACCCCGACCTGCACAAGTGGCTGCAGGACTTCGTGGGACCACCTTCTCCGCCGCACACGCCCACCGCCACCATACATACTGGTAACTAATATTATCTTTTTTATACAATGAAAGGGGGACTGGGTACGCAGGTAGAGGAAGGCCGAAGAAGAAGTGGTTGGATTGTGTGAAAGAGGATATGAATGTGAGAGGAGTAGATTCAGAGTTGACGAATGATAGGAGCGAGTGGAAGAAGAAGACATGTTGTGCCGACCCCGCCTAGCGCGGGATAAGGGCAGGGAAATGATGATGACAATGAAAGGATGTAACATGCCGATGACCATCCTCATTTTATGTGGTAACCACTGCCTATAACGATGCATTGCCTCGCTGAGCATGTCCATTGTCCACCAAGGACGTGCCCTGTGATGCATTGCACTGAAACAAATATTTTGAATTCTTTTTTACATAAATGAAAAACTTTAAAAATCTGTGCAATACATTTTCGAGTCATACAATACATTTTCAACATACTCAATACATTGATTGGTTTCACATGGTATTATAGTTGTTACATTGTAGGTAGGTATCACACATGAAACCTGTTCAGGGGTATTGCAACAGGAAAGTAGCCAGACCCAGGTTTTAACATGCGTTTTTTATTAGGAATAAATTAATTGTGCTGTCGAATTTCTTCATAAAATATGTACAGTCGGCGACACATCAACCTAATCCACTGTTTGAACTTTGAACTATTATAATTTGAATGTTACGACCGACTGTACTCCTAAAAAATTTAATATTCACTTTTAGAGCCGTGATTTTAATAATTAATTTGTCCCCAGGCTACACGTCTCAGTACACGAGCAGCGAGCAACTATTCGAGCGCGCGCGATCGCGCGAACGCGAGCGCGAGCGCGAGCGGCTCGCGAGCGTGTCGAGCGTGCGGTTGGAACCGATCGGACAGCCGAGACTCGAGCGCACAGATCCCTCGCCTGCCATGGATATTGGTAAGCTAGGTATGTTACTAATATACATTCTCATTACTAATCTAATCATCATACACTAGCTTATACCTTGACAGGCGTCACAGCTCAGTCGGTAATAGCTCTGCTTTCCGTGATGTGGTTCGTGGGTTCGATCCCCACCAAGAACAAACATTTGTGTGTGGAAAACATAGATGTTTGTTCTATGTCTGGGTGTTACTATGTAATATAAGTATGTATTTACGAAAAAAAAGTATATAAGTATTCTATCAGCCATCGGTTCCCATATTACAAGCATTGCTTAGTTTGGGACTAGAAGGTGTTGTGTGAAATGTCCCTGAATATTTATTTATAATTTTTTTATTAGCTAAATTGTTAAATCTAGATTACAATTAAAATCAAGTAGTTAAATTAAAAATTTCAAAAACCACCGACTTTGATATCCATATTGAGGGAGTTGTGAAAATATATGTAATCCGCCATTTGGTGGCGGCGGCCATCTTGGACTGATTTTCATCAAACATAGCTAAGAACACTCCCGACTAATTCACAATATTGTAGAATCCTGTTGATTTTCCGGGATAAAAAGTAGCCTATGCCGCCGTTTTATATTTTTCATCATTCCTGTCCATCCAAAGGTTGTCTGGAAGAGATAGCTTTTAGCGATAAGGCCGCTCATTGTACTCTCTATTTTTATGTTTTTCTTTTTCATGTAATTTCTTTCTTCTGTGTGTGCAATAAAGTTTTTATCTATCTATGTGTTAATCCAGGCTACGAATTATATTTATTCCAAGTTTCATCGAAATCGGACCAGTAGTTACAGCGTGAAATAGTAACAAACATCCATACAAACTTTCGCGTTTATAATATTAAATCAAATCAAAGGGGTTTATTTGCGACCATACAAGTACACAAAAAAGGAAAAATAATAAAAGTTACTATTCTAAATTTAAATTAACACATAGAGATAGATAAACCGATAAATAAATAAATAGATATACATAAATAGTCGCAAAATGTAGGTATATGTATATTAAATGTATATTAGTAATATTAGTATGAAGTATGATGACTAGTATTGTTTGTGTTCAGATCTGACAACGTGCAAACGTCTGGGCACGTCGTACTGCGCGTTGCCGCGGGACGCAGCTGCGAGGCGTTGCTCGGGACGCACTGCGCTCTGCAAGGAGGTAAGACTTTCAATGCACACTCTTTGAGCAAGCTATTTACGTGTACACGGAAGGAACATGTATGCAGAACAGCTTTGTTCGATAAGACTTGCTCGATAAGCATGTACACACGGCCACAGGTCAGGTTATACACTCAATACAAGCATAACTAGGCTACATACAATGCAGAGGTACGTTGGGGCGAGAGCGCAATAGGCGCAGCCCGTCCCACACAAACACACTGTCGTGTCTACACCACCATGACCAACCTTCTACTTTTAATAGTTCAAAGTGCAAACAGTATAGGTGGACGTGTCTTCGACTGTACGTACGTGTATACCCCCATATGAGTTAGATATTTTGTCATCAGGTACTGAACGACACGTGGGTTTCGTTCCCGACGTGGAGTGAGGATTCCACGTTTGTGACATCGCGCAAGACGCAATATGAAGAGTACATCTATCGATGTGAAGATGAAAGATTTGAGGTAAGACAACATAATCTACAACACGATTTTTAATTTTGTTCATAATTTTGTCCATCTTACTAACGGGTGTCCGTCCGTAAGTACTAGGTACAATGCAATGGCTCACTGAGCACGTCCACTGAGGACGTGCTGCACACGCATATTTGAATTCAAGAGGCAATATTGGTTCTCATACCCATTACTAAGATGGCTATTATAACGAATTTATCTTTTTGGCGTTTTATCAAACTTCTTAGAAATAATATCCTATCCTACTAATATTATAAATGCGAAAGTATAGATGTTTGGATGGTTAGATGTTTGTGTTTCAATCACGTCAAAACCACTGAACCATCTTGGATGAAACTTGGCATATATATAGTTCTTAACCTGGATTGACATATAGGCTACTTTTTATCCCGAATAATTAACAGGATCTACAGGATAAAATGAACGAAAAGGATTAGCAGCGCCAATTGGCAAGAGGATTTCATTGTCATGTCATGTCACGTCAGTTTGACAGGGCGTAGTACTACCTCTTTGGTCTAACAACTAGCGTTTGACATTCCAGTAGGTACGAGTTCGGTGTAATGAGGTGTAATATCAAGTTTCTCAAAGAAGTATCCGCTCGGTACACGCACAGATAATATAATGTACACGGAAACTCTAGACGCGTACGAAGTCGCGGGTAACTGCTAGTTTAAAATATTATCTAGTTGAATGTGGTGATAAAATAAGCCAATGTTTTGTATCCATACAGTTGGACGTGGTGATAGAAACAAACGCGTCGACAATCCGTGTCCTGGAAGGCGTTCAGAAGAAGCTCTCCCGCATGAGCTCCGAGGAGGCCTCCCGGTTCCGGCTGGACGAGTGCCTCGGCGGCGCCTCGCCCACCATACACCAGAGGGCGCTGCGACGCATCTACGGAGAGAAGGTGGTACGCACATTGTACACTCATTCATTCCTTACTGCAATGCGTCATTCATTCTAACATTCATTTTATAATACTCATTGTGTCGTTCAGTGACGTTCTATCATTCATTCTGTGTCATTCAATTTGACGTTCAGTCATCATTCATTCGTAGTGTCATTCCATTCCTCGTTCTATCATTCATTCATTTATCTATGACATTCATTCCATTCATTCTTACAACATTTTTAGTACATGTTACTTTAATTTAGCCCGTCATCAAACATTCATAGTGTCATTCTTTATTATTCTTCTTTATTATTCCATTTGTCGTTCTATCATTCAATCATCGTATCATTCATTCAATTTTTCGTGGTATCATACAAGTGTCATTCCATTTGTTGTTCTATCATTCATTCCATTCATTTATACAAAATTTTCAGTACATGTTAGTCTATTATCACTCGCTACAATAAGGAAACGTACCCATATTACATGACCCATCCAAAGAAGGGAGGGAGTGGGGGGGTGGGGGGGAGTTGAGAATACCACGCTTGGTCACATAAATGTCAAAGTTTACATGTTTAGATGTTTGTGTTTCAATCACGCTGGAAATACTGATCCGATTTGTATGAAACTTGGAATGTATATAGTTCGTAACCTGGATTAACACATAGACTACTTTTTATCCCGGAAAATCAACAGGATCAAACGAGACGTGGATGAAGTCGCGGGCAGAAGCCAGTTCTATATAAATATAAAAAAAAACTTGAGAGGTGTCAAGGGACACCCGGATGGAACAAAGTTCTATAAGCGAGAGAGAGAGAGAGACAGACAGAGAAACATGCGACGCCGCACAGCTAGCAAAAAGTGTCGTGACAACTTTTCGTAAGAATTTTTTCCGTCTAGCCTCCATTCACAACGCGCGATAAGGAACTTCGTTCCAAATACTCTTATTATGTTTGAAGGAACTAGTAGCCATAGGTAGGTATATCGTAGTCGTAGGTTCAAAATAATACAACCGGATATTCAGTACGTATAGTAAGCAAAGTATATTCAAATACGAGGCGACGTGCCTCAACACGCAAAACGTAACGATAGCGCGATCTAGGATTCGCTCCTTTTTAGCAGCGCCATCTAGTTATAAAACAGGTAAACATAAACTTAGAATTTATTGATAACATCATTGGACAATGTTAGACAAAAAACTTATTAAGTTTTTTGTCCGCAGGCTGTCGACATAATCGCTGGATTGAAGAAAAATCCAGTAGTGGCTGTTCCCGTAGTGCTGCGCCGGCTGAAGGCTAAAGAAGAAGAGTGGAGAGAGGCACAGAAGGTAATACATCAATACCACACAGAGTGATGGACGCAGTGCATTCCCTCACAGGGCACGTCCTCTTGATCTTTATTTATTATCATAAAATCCACAGATCTTATAGACAAATAAAAAAAAGATTCTTGGATATTTCACACAACGCCCTCTAGTCCCAAACTAAGCAAAGTTTGTAATATGGGAACTAGATGTTGATAGAATACTTATATACTTTTTTTTTTGTAAATACATTTGTGCGACAAACATGTACGTTTGTCGCACAAATGTTTGTTTTCAGTGGGAATCAAACCCACGACCCACAGCACGGAAGGCAGAGCTATTACCGACTGAGCTGTGACGCCTGTCAGAAATAAAAATCAAGTTATAACTTTATTCCCAGGGCTTCAACAAACAATGGCGGGAACAAAACGAGAAGTACTATCTAAAGTCGCTCGACCACCAAGGCATTAGCTTCAAACAAAGCGATTTGAAGTCAATGCGCTCTAAAGCGCTTTACAGCGAGCTGGAGGGCGCTTACAACGCTCGCAAACCGGGCCCCCATCTAGTTACGGACTACTGTATGCAGAGCCGGCAGGAAGGTAGGTCACCCGTCTTATGGAACGATTATCTTCTTCTTCTTCTAATTTAAGAGCTACGGCTCTTGTCGGCGTAATGTATGCATTTCCCGCCAGGTTCTTCTTTACAGGGCAGCTTCCTTGACGTCTTTATACGACATGACATCTACATTCGCCTTCACTTGGCTCATGTAGCTAATACGCGGTCTTCCTCTTCCTCTCTTTCCTTCTACCTTCCCTTCAATGATATTTCCGATTAAGCTGTCATGTCGTATAAGGTGTCCAATCATCTTTCCTCTCCTGTTCTCAACAACTTTTATAAGGGCTTAAAAGACGATGATTGACGATGAAAGACGATTTAAAATTTGTCTACAAGGTGTAACATATTGTCCCTATAAGCCGAAAATGGTCTTATTCAGACCAAACACGTGAATAGATTGGCATGTGCGAAAGTTGAATACTATTTGGTCTATTTTTCTTTGTGTACATACAATAAAGAATTATGTATTTACACGCTGATAGGAGTAAAAATCTGTTTAGAAAGAAATAAAGCCGAAAAACTGGCGTTGTTTGAAAGATATAGACAAAAAAAGTCGTAAAATATTGTAAAATATATTTCGATAATATTAAAAATTAAAGGCCAAAACGTGGTAGGTACTCTTTTCAATGATTTTTTTATGTTTTTCGACTGCACCAATCATTATGAGACGTTATAAGTAGGTAAGCTTAGAATACTAAAGAGATGCTTTAGCCTTCAATCTACCCAATTTTAACAAGTTGATAATTTAATTAGTAGTTTATAAGATAGCCATTGAATTTTTTAATAGACAAATGATGAGATGCCATGCGATGTGCAATCAACAGATTATCTGTGTTGATACCAGCATGCTGCCTTCCTACTGATGTCTACTTCTACTTCCTACTAATATTATAAATGCGAATGTTTAGATGTTTGTGTTTCAATCACGTTGAAACACGTAAAACACGTTATTATGTATAACTTTCTCACTTAAGTATATCTAATCGGACAGTACAGAAAACGATTATTATGTCAACAGCCATCAAGATAGTTCGCGACACAGCGGAGCTGCTCATCCACCACGCGCGGCGACAAACCAGCATTCAAAAAGCGGAGAAACGTCGCATCAAGCAGTTGCTGAGACATTTCCTACCAGATCTGTTCAACCATCCTCGCCAGCCGCTCTCTGATGATGAAAGGGACGAAGGTATGATGGTAGAATCTAGTTTTTGGTGTTATAACCCATTTTTAAGTAGTAGAACCCATTTTTTAGTAGTAGAACCCAGTTTTAGGTGATAGAATCCAGTTTTTAGTAGTAGAACCCAGTTTTTAGTAGTAGAACCCATTTTTTAGTAGTAGAACCCAGTTTTAGGTGATAGAACCCAGTTTTTGGTGATATAACCCATTTTTAAGTAGTAGTACCCATTTTTTAGTAGTAGAACCCAGTTTTAGGTGATAGAACCCAGTTTTTAATAGTAAAACCCAATTTTAAGTAATAGAACCCAGATTTATGTTATAGTGGAACCGATTGTGCTAGTGATATAACTAATAGTGTCTAGAACCTATTGGTTTAGTGGCAGAACCCATTAAGTTACTGATATATAATTAACAAAGTTGGGGCTTAACAGTATCATTCTATCTGGCAGGCGTCACAGCTCAGTCGGTATAGCGCTGCCTTCCGTGCTGTGGGTCGTGGGTTCGATCCCCACTCAAAGTCAAAGTCAAAATTTCTTTATTCAATAAAATCACAAGGATCATTTAGAACTGACTCACTGACTGACTCACTGAGAACAAACATTTGTTTGAAAACTGTTTGTTTGTTCAAATGTTTGTTCTATGTCTGGGTGTTACTATGTATGAAATGAAATGAAATGAAATAGGACTCCCGTTTCCGCAGTTAGGCTCAAAAGGTGTTACTGTGTATTATAAGTAGGTATGTATTTACAAAATAAAAATTACATGTATTCAGCAATCTAGTTCCCATAGTACAAGCTTTGCTAAGTTTGGGACTAGATGGCGTTGTGTGAAATATCCATGAATATTTATTTATTTCAACAGAGGAAAGAGAAGACGCGCCGAGCCCGGATAGTACCTCGGATCCATCGCCAGACGACAAGACTGCAAGCGGACTCAAACACGAGATCAAGCAAGAGGTACAGTACGCACAACGGATCTTTGTCCTTCTGAAGTATCTGCGCAGAACACATTTTAGGTCGAATTGGTGGTGCTAATTTTTCCGCACAACAGTACATGCGCATTGTTGCACCTAACTCCAGAGGGGTAAAGATCCGTTTGTACAGCGATATTTGAAATTTCTTGTATAATGTATTTTACGAAAAAAAAATTCATTCCACTATCCCACTATTATAAATGCGAAAGTTTAGATGTTTGTGTTTCAATCACGCTGTAACTACTGGTCCGATTTGAATGAAACTTGGAATACATAGTTTGTAGCCTGAATTAAAACATAGACTAGTTTTTATCCCGGAAAATAAACAGACGCAGACGAAGTCGCGGGCGGATGCTAGTATATTAATAAGACAATGATGAGATACCATGCGATGTGCAATCGACAGATTTTCTGTGTTGATACCAGCATGCTGCCTTCCTACTGATGTCTTTACAATCTTTTCCTACTGATGTCGATGATTTTACTCTGCTGATGGAGTTTAAAGGCCTCCTTAAGGCCTCCTGGCTTGACTGCTAGGGCCGGGACAGAACGTGCCCTTCGAAGCACGGAAGCGATCTTAAATGCCACTAGCAGTCACCCATCCAAATAGTGACCGCGCAGAACGTCGCATAATATATAATTTGTGAAGATTGACTAAGCATGCCTACGATTAAATGAAGCACAGTTATTAAGATCCATTTTTGTTCACAGTCGTCTGAATCAGACAACGCGTCTGAGAAGAGTGGAAAGACGAGCAAGAATAATAAAGAGAATAAGCCGAAGAATAACAATACTGACAGCAAAGGTAACGTTTATACAATGGACTGTGCATTCGCGCTCTGAAAATAGAACTATGTAATTGTGCTAGCGCTTAAGCAAATATTTTTGTTGTACACTAACAATAACGAACCTTTAGCAAGGTTTGATAAAACAGAAATAACTAAATTTATAAGAAGTTTAAAATTATATCTAGACAAAAAATATTTCTACTCAACTGAAGAATATTTTGAAAAAGAATAATACCTACTATTATATTTTTATTATTTTATTTATTTACTCTTACAAATTATTTATAAAGATTAGCTTAAATATTGTACCCAATATGTACTACTTAAGATAAGTTGAAGCACCCAAATATAATGTGGAATTGTGAAATGTTTGAATTAACCATTGATATATACTCAATACTTTATTGCGTTCATGTTGTACAAAAGGGTCTTAAATGTATTTATGCTACCAACATATGCCCAGTTAGGGCATGACAATTTAAAAATTAATTAATTAAATTAAAAATATATTATTTGTAGATTCGTCGAACGCGTCAGCGAACACAGTGAAACGTAGCAGTAGCAATGAAGAACAATCTTCTGTTAAATCTGACGTCAAATCCGAGACCGCTGAACCGGATGATGATATGCGAGATTATCCACCCAATGTGAGTGTTACTTTTTGACCGACTTCAAAAAAAGAGGAGGTTCTCGATTCGGTTATATATTTTTTTTAATGTTTGGTACCTCAGAATTCCGCCATTTATGAATCGATTTGAAAAAATATTTTTTAACCCTTGACGCAAAAACGACGGGGTGTTATAAGTTTGACGTGTGTGTGTGTGTGTGTCTGTCTGTCTGAGGCAACATAGCTCCCGAACGGATGAACCGATTTTGATTTTGTTTGAAAGGTGTATTGGTCGGGAGTGTTCTTAGCTATGTTTGATGAAAATCGGTCCAAGATTCGGGGGTTTTTTAAATTTTTAATATAATTACTTGTTATAGGTATTATAAGTATGTATTAACAAAAAAAAAGTATATATAAGTATTGTATCAGCCATCTAGTTCCCATATTACAAGCTTTGCTTAGTTTGGGACTAGAGGGCGTTGTGTGTAAAGTCCATGAATATTTATTATTATTTATTTGTTGTTGTTTGCAGGAGGCGCGGTTCGTGTGCTCGATGTCGTGGTACCTGTTCCTGCGCATCCACGCCGCGCTGTGCTCGCGGCTCGGCGCCGCGCGCCGCCACGCCGTGCAGCTCGCCCGCGACAAGCTGCCCAGCGCCGCCTCCGCGCTCCGTCTCAAACCTAACAGTATGTACATCCACGCCGCGCTCTGCTCGCGGCTCGGCGCCGCGCGCCGCCACGCCGCGCAGCTCGCCCGCGACAAGCTGCCCAGCGCCGCCTCCGCGCTCCGTCTCAAACCTAACAGTATGTACATCCACGCCGCGCTCTGCTCGCGGCTCGGCGCCGCGCGCCGCCACGCCGCGCAGCTCGCCCGCGACAAGCTGCCCAGCGCCGCCTCCGCGCTCCGTCTCAAACCTAACAGTATGTACATCCACGCCGCGCTCTGCTCGCGGCTCGGCGCCGCGCGCCGCCACGCCGCGCAGCTCGCCCGCGACAAGCTGCCCAGCGCCGCCTCCGCGCTCCGTCTCAAACCTAACAGTATGTACATCCACGCCGCGCTCTGCTCGCGGCTCGGCGCCGCGCGCCGCCACGCCGCGCAGCTCGCCCGCGACAAGCTGCCCAGCGCCGCCTCCGCGCTCCGTCTCAAACCTAACAGTATGTACATCCACGCCGCGCTCTGCTCGCGGCTCGGCGCCGCGCGCCGCCACGCCGCGCAGCTCGCCCGCGACAAGCTGCCCAGCGCCGCCTCCGCGCTCCGTCTCAAACCTAACAGTATGTACATCCACGCCGCGCTCTGCTCGCGGCTCGGCGCCGCGCGCCGCCACGCCGCGCAGCTCGCCCGCGACAAGCTGCCCAGCGCCGCCTCCGCGCTCCGTCTCAAACCTAACAGTATGTACATCCACGCCGCGCTCTGCTCGCGGCTCGGCGCCGCGCGCCGCCACGCCGCGCAGCTCGCCCGCGACAAGCTGCCCAGCGCCGCCTCCGCGCTCCGTCTCAAACCTAACAGTATGTACATCCACGCCGCGCTCTGCTCGCGGCTCGGCGCCGCGCGCCGCCACGCCGCGCAGCTCGCCCGCGACAAGCTGCCCAGCGCCGCCTCCGCGCTCCGTCTCAAACCTAACAGTATGTACATCCACGCCGCGCTCTGCTCGCGGCTCGGCGCCGCGCGCCGCCACGCCGCGCAGCTCGCCCGCGACAAGCTGCCCAGCGCCGCCTCCGCGCTCCGTCTCAAACCTAACAGTATGTACAACTCTACTAATCGCTAAAACACCTAAAAACACCCTAAAACTGGCTTTATAGCGAAAAAAACTAGCAAAAAGTGTATAAATTCGACAAAAAACGCATAAAATTTTGACCATTCTATTGTTTGTTTATTTATTTGAGTCGCCAACATTGTATACACTAAAACACAGAATAGAAAAAGAATAATTACAAGGAATTCTTCTGTCAAGCGCGCTATAAACTATCATAAGAATATAGTCGCATAAAAACAGCAAGATTAAAAAAAAACCTAAAAATACGCAAAATTTCCTCAAGAAAACTCCAAATCTGACCTTTTTAATACTAAAATCCTACTAATATTATAACCGCTAATTTGTATGTTTGTTCTTCTTTCACGCAAAAACTACTTGTCTAATTTTGATGGAACTTGGAATACAGTTCGTAGCCTGGATTAACACAGGCTACTTTTTATCCCGTAAAATCAACAGGATTAAACAAGACGCAAGCGAAATCACGGGCTGAAGCTGTAGGATTTCTCTATTTAATATTGTAAAATAAAACCACAAGACTTTGCTTCTTCTCGTATCAAATATATTAGCCAAACTGATAGATGTCACTAGGAAGGTAATACGTCCGTCATCAAGCAAAACACAAATAAGGTTTTACTTTTAAGAAGAAGGATTGCTATCACAATCTAATACAGATTAGTTTTTGTAGATAAATTCCAACAGAAGCTAGTAATACATATTTGTTGATCTAGTTTGTATCCCAGTTTGTATGTATGTATGAATGTACTGGTGTTTTAGTAAATAAACTGTTTACTTATTTTATTTTGTTTGTTCCTCTTTTACGCAAAAACTACTCTTCCAATTTGGATGAAACTTGGAATAGTTATTTGTAGCCTGGATTAACACATAGGCTACTTGTTATCCCGTAAAATAAACAGGATTAAACAAGACGCAAGCGAAATCACGGGCTGAAGCTAGTAATACATATTTGTTGATAGATCTCCCAGCAACAGCGTCGTCTCCGTCGCAGTACTACAGCGCACTGCTGGAGCTGGTGCGCGGCGTGCTGGACGGGAATGTGGAGGCGTCGGCCTACGAGGACGCCACCAGGGAGATGCTCGGCATCAAGGCATACCCAGCGTATACACTCGATAAACTCGTCATCACTGCTGTCAGACAGGTGAGGGGACTTACCCATACAAAATTCATTCACGTTGATATCTTTCACTTAACTGCTGCTGAGTTCTGCAAGAGCATTGTAGGTAGTTTAGCCAATGACTAGTTTCAGATTAATTTAATTATTTTTTGTTCAAGTTTAGGTTTATTTGGTTATTTCAGTTTTGGTTTATATTATATTTTTTTTTTTTTTGGTTTAGGTACTTAACTTTTAGGTATTTACTTCTTAGTATAAGTTTTGGAGTCTGTTCACACGCCTTAATTGTAAAATGTTACGGTGGAAACTTCACTGGTTTTAGTGTTACCTTAAGCTAATTATCTTTAATTAATATAGTACTGTTTGTTTCCCTAATAAATAATAATAAAATAAAATAAAATAAATACATTTGCCAACCCCCCTTGAAGCTTTGCTCTAGGGAGAGCATGTGTAGATGGGGCTATCGCGACCCTGCTCTCAGCCAATGTGACTGCGGGGTTTGGCGTTTGATTTGACATTCCAGTAGGTACGAGTTTGGTGTAATGAGGTGTAATGTCAAGTTTCTCAAAGAAGTATCCGCTCGGTACACGCATAGATAATATAATGTACACGGAAACTGTAGACGCGTACGAAGTCGCGGGTAACTGCTAGATAGATAGATAGAAAACTCTTTATTGTACTGCACCGGAAATTAGATATTAGACATAGTTCTATATTAAAGCGAAGTACAATGGGCGGCCTTATCGCTATGAGCGATCTCTTCCAGGCAACCTTTGGATGGACTGGATTTTAAATGTATGATAGTGACGGTAGTAGTATTATAAGTGCGGTTGTGTTGTGTCAGTCTGAAAAACAGCGCTGCTCCGCCTTTTGTGGAGCAGCAAACAAGCTGAGACTGAGCTTTTTTGGCATACCTAGGCACCTATCTGGCATAGGACCGCTTTTGTTTATTTTTGCTCTGTTTGTTTTGTTTTATTTAAGTTTGTGTCCTACCTATACCTACCTACTTTGTTTTCTTATTTTTTTTTTTTTTCTTTGTGTACCTACCTACTTAGGTAGGTACGCCTACTTAGGTATAGGCGAGGAGAGAGCCCTTATAAAAGTTGTTGAGAACAGGAGAGGAAAGATGATTGGACACCTTATACGACATGACAGCTTAATCGGAAATATCATTGAAGGGAAGGTAGAAGGAAAGAGAGGAAGAGGAAGACCGCGTATTAGCTACATGAGCCAAGTGAAGGCGAAGATAGATGTCATGTCGTATAAGGACGTCAAGGAAGCTGCCCTGAAAAGAAGAACCTGGCGGGAAATGCATACATTACGCCGACAAGAGCATAGCTCTTAAGTTAGAAGAAGACCTACCTACTTACTTATGTCTTAGTTTTTTCTTTGTGCCAAAATAATTTTTTTCATTTTCATTTTTTTTTTTTTTTGACTGCAGCTGCAGCACTGCGTGTCGGAGCCGTGGTCGATCCGCGCGGCGGAGCTGGCGGCGCGCGGCGGCATGCGCGGCCCGCTCGCGTACGTGCGCCGCGCGCGCCGCTCCTTCAGACCGCTGCACGCATCCTTCCTTGTCAAATTCGTAAGTAACATACATCAACTAAACATAGGTACTGTCATAGAAAAATAATCGAGTCATATAGAAGCAAAGGTAGCAACATCCATGTCTACTAAAATGACGGTAGGCATTTTTTTTTTGTTTTCTTTGCGTGTAGTAGCAGAATAGTAATTATGAGTTACAATAATAATAACCAATGATGTTATTATCAGATATAGCACCACCAGAATTACTGAATAAATTCTCTATTTTCCAAAAATAGGAAATACAATTTGGATAAAAAAAAAGGGATGTTGCTACCTTTGCTTCTATATGACTCAATTATAAGTTCTAGAAAAACCGACTTCAATTCGACTACCAGCTTCATCAGATGATGATGACAGTTCATTGGGAATGTTCTAGTGACTATAAACAGCACTGTCAAAAACGTGGTTAAACAGCACTGTCAAAAACGTGGTTAAATAACGGTGAAAATGGCGATTTGGGGCGACATTCACGACTAACTTTCCTACGTGCGACTTATATTTATTTATAGTCAGGATGATACAATGCAACGCTAAGAAGCAGGCCGTAGTTTGTTGTCCGTTGTTGTTGTCTCTGGTCGCGTGGAACTGACACCTAGAACCACCTAGTTATATAACACCATTCTAAATGATACGCGTGATTTACTAAATAACTTTGAGATGAGACAAATGATGAGATACCATGCGATGTGCAATCGACAGATTTTCTGTGTTGATACCAGCATGCTGCCTTCCTACTGATGTCTTATCCCACTACTATTATAAATGTCAAAGTTTAGATATTGGAATGTTCGTGTTTCAATCACGCTGTAACTACTGGTCCGATTTGGATGAAACTTGGAATACATATAGTTCGTAACCTGGATTAACACATAGGCTACTTTTTCGTTTTTTTAGGTTATATATTTTCGTTTTCGTGGATAACTGCTAGCATTTTATAATCTTGAATCATAGTAGCCGATCTTAGCTATATTTCGTCGAATTCCAAGCATTTGTTAAAGACAAACTTTCGCCCGCGACTTATAATGTACACGGAAACTGTAGACGCGTATGAAGTCGCGGGTAACTGCTAGTTATAAATACTGTTAGGTCAATAAAAAAGAGGGGTTGTTATATTTATTTTCTACATAATAGAGGGGTTGCAATAATTATTTTATTTTTTACAATCTTTTTATTACAATTCGTACAACAGTTCTACACACGTCACATGGAGATAGGTACCTACCACATACCAACTTAGTAATTAGACTAGAAATCAATCGTACTCATCCAGTGAACGAACATGTCGAAAGATCAAATTCGTTTGTCCTTTGCGCGTCGCAAACGCGTAGCGCAGCGCGTCGCGATTCATAAATGCCTAAACTTGACGTCGTCAAATTTTAATACGGCCTCTTAACACAAATATTCAAACTGACATTTATGATATTAGTAGATTATTGGTTATTTTTATCAATATTTTGATTAGTATATTTTTAGATTTAAAAAACAATTGTTTGGTTACAGTACGGCGGGGATGAATGTAAAGTTTCCTACGAGCTACTTGAAGGCAACGGCGGCGGAGAAGGACGAACCTCGCCCAATCAAAATAATGATAGCTCGCGATTATCACCCACTAATCAGGTAACTATATCTAAATCACGCTCTGAAAATGGAACAGTATAGTTGTGCTTAGACGAGAGCGTAAGCACATATTTTTTTTGCTTCTGTCTGACAAGACAATTTTGCCAGTGTCAAGTGAATTATTTGAATTAAGTTTAGTCAAGTCGAGTCATACGTCATTTGTTTTGAAGACAAAATGGTGGATTTTCCCTTCAAAACTTGACGAATTCCATCAAATAATAAAAACACATAATACACATTTATTCCAATGGCTCACACTTTATGCTACGACTGCAAGTATTATTGGTTTAAATTCCACCAAAATTAAAAAAACAATACTTACTATAACACCAAGAAAAACAATTAAAATAAATGTGCTATGTTGCTTTTACAAATGACAGAACTTGAATAGCAGTTATACATTAAAGGCTTGATTGTCAAATACTTTTAAGGTCTAAGAGTGTTAATTTGCAGTGTACGCCAAATATACATTTGAGAAACGTAAAAAACATGACGTTTTGAAAGTGCCAAAATGTTTTTTTATCTCGCTACTTCATTCTGATACCGGGATCAAATGCCATAGATTCGAGTTCTTTATACAGCTAAATGATGGAACAATTCGATGGCCCATCGGATGTTAAGTGGTGGTGGAGTTGGCCCGTTCGAAGCTGATCAAAAATAATATTGTTTTGATCAGTCATATCGAGGCCCAAAGTATAACGTTGGCATATGGTCGCACGCGCGGATTATATACGCGTAGTGCATTACCCAGCTTAACTACAACTTACATCTAATTGCATGCAATGTACGTTTGTGAGTTTGTGTGTTTGTAAGTCTTTTGCAAGTCTTATCTGACCCACTTCCCGATGTTCGATTTAGCTGAAATTTGACGTACCTATTAGTTTTCGATGACAATGCAATAATATGGTGACAGCGAGCTGATCTGATGATGGAGCTGGAAGGTGGACATGGAAACTAATAAAACGACGCAACCCCATCGAGCTTGGGCTAGTTTGATTTATCTTGAAAGGGACTGTAGTTTATATGAAAATGAAAATGAAAAAAATTATTTTGGCACAAAAAAAATATGACATAGGTACACAAGAAAAATAAAATAAGAAAACAAAGAATAGGTACAGGCAAGATACAGAGATATTATAATAATATGTAATATTAGGTAGGTATAGGTAGGACACAAACTTAAATAAAACAAAACAAACAAAGCAAAAATAAACAAAAGCGGTCCTATGCCAGGTAGGTGCCTAGGTATGCCAAAAAAGCTTAGTGTCTCAGCTATATATATGATATTTTTCTTCTATTTACAGCACAAAAAATATTTAATATTAATATAATTTTATTAAATAAGTACTTGTAGTAATTCGCGTCACTAACAGTATCATTAATTCCAGTCTGTAGGTCAGAACGGGTCGGCGGTGTCCCGTCTAGCGGCGTGGTCGCTGTACACGGACCGGTACGCGCGACCGGACGCGCGACCCGCGCGCTGCAAGCCCGTGTTCCTGTCGCGCAATGCGCGCGCGCGCTGCGGCACGCGCGCCAGGAACGCGCACTCGGTGCCGGGGGCGGGGGCGGGGGCGGGGGCGGGCCCCGCGCAGCGCGCGCGCCGCAAGCCGCCGCCGAGGCTGCACGACACGGAGGAGTGCACCATCACGCCGCAGTACAGGTTAGCTTTGTTTATTACAATCCTACTAATATTATAAATGCGAAAGTTTAGATGTTTAGATGTTTGGATGTTTAGATGTTTGGATGTTTGTGTTTCAATCACGTCTAAACTACTGAACCAACTTGGATGAAAGACGATATATATATAGTTCGTAACCTGGATTGACACATAGGCTACTTTTTATCCCGAATAATTAACAGGATCTACAGGATAAAATGAACGAAAAGGATTAGCAGCGCCAATTGGCAAGAGGATTTCATTGTCATGTCATGTCACGTCAGTTTGACAGGGCGTAGTACTACCTCTTTGGTCTAACAACTAGCGTTTGACATTCCAGTAGGTACGAGTTCGGTGTAATGAGGTGTAATGTCAAGTTTCTCAAAGAAGTATCCGCTCGGTACACGCACAGATAATATAATTTACACGGAAACTGTAGACGTGTACGAAGTCGCGGGTAACTGCTAGTAAATATATATTGTTACGTCAGGGGGTTAGTTGTCCCAGAATGTTACGTCAGGGGGTTAGTTGTCCCAGAATGTTACGTCAGGGGGTTAGTTGTCCCAGAATGTTACGTCAGGGGGTTAGTTGTCCCAGAATGTTACGTCAGGGGGTTAGTTGTCCCAGAATGTTACGTCAGGGGGTTAGTTGCCCAGAATGTTACGTCAGGGGGTTAGTTGTCCCAGAATGTTACGTCAGGGGGTTAGTTGTCCCAGAATGTTACGTCAGGGGGTTAGTTGTCCCAGAATGTTACGTCAGGGGGTTAGTTGTCCCCTGGAGTAGAGTAGTTAAGTAAATAGTACTCAATACTCAATACATTGATAGGTTTCACATGGTATTATAGTTGTTACATTGTAGGTAGGTATCACATGAACCCTGTTCAGGGGTATTGCAACAGGAAAGTAGGCAGACCGAGGTTTTATTCACGTCAATTTTTCAATTAGTCAATTTCTTGGGTTAATTCAGTATTATTATATTCGCACATTTTGTCATTCATGTAATCATTTAATTCGTAATAGCATTTTTTTAAAAGGAAAGTTTTTAGTAATTTTATAAATAGGGTATCAGATTGGGCTTCTAAGTAGTAAAGTAGTAGGGGTGGAAGAAAACCAAACCCTATGAGTGCTAGTTGGCAACTGAGTTTATTCAAGTAAAATATAAAACACGTAATTACTAAAATCTAGGTTAAAAGACAGCGAGCATTGACCGGGCGTCAGATGCCTACGCTGCTACTTTTAGTAGGTAGTTTAGGCAATGGCTCTGACAAATATTCTTGGACATTTCACACGACGCTCTCTAGTCCCAAACTAAGCAAAGCTTGTAATATGGGAACTAGATTGCTGATAGAATACTTATATACTTTTTTTTTGTAAATACAAACTTATAATACATAGTAACACCATATGTTTGGCACACACAAATGTTTGTTCTTGGTGGGGATCGAACCCACGACCCACAGCACGGAAGGCAGAGCTATTACCGACTGAGCTGTGACGCCTGTCACATCTATCTAATTATCTCTAGTAGTAAACATTTATAATAGTAGTTAAATTCAACTCTTTATTGCACAAAAAAAAGCAAATGTGTACAATAGGCGGGCTTAATGCTATAAGCGTTTTCTGCCTGCCAGCCTTGCATTCCTGACGGAGGACACGTTAATAAACGGTCGCGGTTTCAACAGTCACGCCATGAGGCCTTAAGGCGGCCTAAAGACTCCGTCACTAGAGTTGGCAACTAAGGCCTAGTACAGGCTAGGCGTTTTGAAACGCAGCGCGCGCCTTGTGTGTATCAGGCCTAACTGGAAGGAATGATACCTTATTAAACGTGGTTATTGGTTATTGGGTCGTGGGTTCGATCCCCACTGAGAACAAACATTTGTGTGTGCCAAACATAGATGTTTGTTCTATGTCTGGGTGTTACTATTTATTATAAGTATGTATTTACAAAAAAAAGTATTTTAGTATTGTATCAGCCATCTAGTTCCCATATTACAAGCTTTGCTTAGTTTGGGACTAGAGGGCGTTGTGTGTAAAGTCCATGAATATTTATTTATTTTATTTATTGTTACAGATCCCGTGCAGTTGCATTCCGCGAGTTGTCTTTGTACCAAGCCGGAGCCCTAGCGGGCGCTCGGGCTTCGCACGCGCGCCTGCACGCCGCCAGGAGAGACAAGTTCAGAGCGTGGCTACAAGACAGACATCGGACATACACTAACATGAAAACATAAAAAAAGGTGATCCAAATTGTAACAAACCCAACCAGACTTACACAATAAAATGAAGACACATCGACCCTCTCGATTTTGTTGCATTTTTCTAAACCAACTTAATTTGACAACATTATAAATGTTGCCATCCTTTTTTGGAACGAAGTTCGTTATCGCGCGTTGTGAATGGGGGCTAGAGGGAAAAAATTCTTACGAAAAGTTGTCACGACACTTTTTGCTAGCTGTGCGGCGTCGCATGTTTCTCTGTCTGTCTCTCTCTCTCTTATAGAACTTCGTTCCATCCGGGTGTCCCTTGACACCTCTCAAGTTTTTTTTATTAACTGAAACGATAGAGACAGCTATAATTTTAGCTCGTCAAAATAGGTTAGTTTAGTAAAATGCAGAATCCGCACCGTACGTTTCATAGTTGTGTAGTCTCGATTCTTATGACGTAATGGTTACAATATCTCTTTGGGACATGAAAATGTGCCTGATAATCGTAAACGTATGGTAACGCTAGCGTATCCGAGATACATTGCGCAGTGACGCTGCAACGTTTGGCAGTCGAGCTGATGTTGACGCGCAATATGATTCGAATACGTTAGGTTTACGTAACGTGGCGACTGTCAGATTTGTTCGAGATTATATCTATGTGATTGAAACGAGAATTGTCCCACAATGAACGCGATTAAATGTCCTATAAATATAACTTTTTAATTCTGTATCGATTTTGATTCCTATATTGTTAACGCACAAAATCTTCATCTGGATTAACACTAGGTATAGTAATCACAACAAATCTTTGTCTCTCTGAAGTATCTGCGCAGAACAAATTTTTGGCACAATCGTTGTTGCATCTAACTTCAGAGGGACAAAGGTCCGTTGTGCGTACTGTATGCTAATGAGATTCATATAGGGGCCTATATACTTTGCGCTAGAAGGTATGAAAATTTTCAGATATAAATCGAATATGTATAAGAAATTCGCTAGATTTTTGTCGATATAAGTACCTAGGTCACAAATTACTTGAAAAAAATATGTCTTCTTATTACCTCCGTCATTTCGAGTTACCAGTGTCAAGTGAATTAGTCGAGTTATTGGCCAAGTCTTAATGCTAGGTCAAAATGATAAATTTATCATAAATTGAGATTCTAATACTGCTTTATAAAATATGTGTAATATTAGTTCAAAAAAATAAATACTTCAAAGTTGTCTCCTTTTAGCGCATTGTATTTGCCACAAATGAGATAAATATCAATCACGGACACACGCTATTGTTACCAACATTTCAATGAACCTTTATAAAATTGTATAAAAAAATTGTTAAAAGTGAAAACTTTTGTTATTAAAAATGTAGATATGTCATCAAATATCGAAAATGTGGGCCAGTGGCCCTAGGATGGTCACGCGAGATATTTTGTCGACTTGTTCTGTCAAAATGTATGTTATCAGTGCCTTGATTACGAATAAATGTGACAATCGTGAACGTATCGTAACGCTAGCGTATCCGAGATACACTGCGCGGTGACGCTACAACGTTCGGCAGTCGGGCTGATGTTGACGCGCAATATCACTCGAATACGTTAGGTTTACGTAACGCGGCGACTGTCAGATTTGTTCGTGATTACCCCTTTGTAATGTTGTCGACAAAACGCGCCTGAAAAAGTTTTACACTTCAAAAAACAGTTGATTCTTTTCTCTTCGTTTTTCAAGTCCGATTTGTAAAGTTTTTCAGCAAATTCATCATTGATTGGTAACATTAGCTTCGAGTTTACTGAGTGTGACCACGTTAAGTCTGCAGCAAAATATGGCAGAATTTGTAAACTTATACATACCATCTGTACTGAGAAAAGGATTTGACAACTAAAGCTTGAGGTGATGTAAAAATATTTCAGCGGCTGCCATTTTCCATTGCAGAGTTAGCATGGTCAAACTATGACAATTTTATCGGTTATAGTTGACACATTTACACTAAAATAAGATTTTTTAAACCACCCTTTCCCAGATTTCAATTTGTAAATTATAAATATTAGTATTAGTTTGAATCTGATTTGAGTAGCTTATCTCTGGTGGAAAAGCCTACCCAGAGAGATAAGTTTCATATGCAACGTCCTATTGACACATCCGTCTAACGGCCAATCGCAAAATTCAACCGTCTGTAATGGTTAGCTAGCACCATTTCACAAATATTGAAAACTAGCAGTTACCCGCGACTTTGTCCACGAAAAAAAATAACCTAAAAAAAGCGGGAAAAGTAGCCATGTGTTAATCCAGGTTACGAACTATAATATATTCCAAGTTTCATCCAAATCGGACCAGTAGTTACAGCGTGATTGAAACACAAACATCTAAACTTTGACATTTATAACAGTAGTGGGATGGCCGTTAATACCTATGAGACTGGTTGTAACTAGTGTATATCGTAGACGCTTGTAATAAAGGTGATTTTTGCTTGCATATTGTGATTTTCCATACCTACTTGATTTACTGGACTATGAAATGTACAGTTTGAAAATTCTCAGATTTCAGTCGATTAGTACTTGGTGGTAGTATAACCACGCTAAGTCTGCAGACAAAATATGTAGTTGCGAACACTGTCTGTACTGTGAAAACGATTTGACAACTTATGCACACACAATTTAGTATGTAAATACCTACAAATCATTTTGAGGTTGTCCATTACTTTGCAGACTTAGCGTGGTTACACTAAATAATTTGTAATCTATAAAGTTTTGGTAAAACTAAACCGAACTGTAATTTTAATGTAATATAACTCCACTTTTTTGAATTTATCAATGCCCATGTGAGAACATTGTTGGAGTGCAAAATGCTGAGCCGATTTTGGTGATTCTATATCAATATTCTCATTCCGTGCGCGTAATTTTAAGATGAGATCTTATCAAGTACAGTGTTGAAATGTCTTGAATATTATTAGGATAGAAATTCGTTGATGTCATTTCAAATATCTAGCGCAGTAACGATATACAGGGAGAAATTGAAGTTTTATCTGAAGAACATTTTATCTTGCAGTGTGACATGTCTTGAATAGAAGTTAAAATAAATAGATACTCAAAATACTGTTTTGAAATTCTTTTTCTGAAGTAAAAAACCTGTAATTCGTAGTTTCAATGTGCATAGAATATTTTGTGTAGGGCGAGTTTTCCAGTTATTAATAATGCTTTTGTAAAATGACATCTCCTAATGCATTTCTACATAAGAAATCTCAATATTTCCCCTATGTAAGGATGTGTATTGTGGAATGTGCCACGTTTTAGTGGCATACGTTTTCATGTAATTATGATCCGTTGCAAATATTCTGCTAAACTGATTTTGATAGCAAAATTATTTATTGAATACTATCAATATTGGTTTAGTTTGTATACAGATCTCTCTAAAGTACATATTGTAAATATTAGAGGTGTGCCTGGTGATCTAGATTAGTTGTTGAAGAACCAATCTTTATTTGTAAATGACTTGTCAAGGAATAAATATATTATTATATTTATAATAGCTTTGTCGTTTTATTTTTTAGCATAACACATTCCTAACCAAATCCCATAAAATGTAGGTTATTTTCCAAAAAATACTTACCTAATGACTTAGATATTTTAACAAGGCAAGTATATTTATGTTAGTCCTGCAATTTCAATGATAGAAATGCTTAAATAAATTATTAGTAAGACTGCATTTAATTGTAAAAAAATACGTACATTACACAACGGACGCCCGTTACTTTCCATGCTACGGTTGCCTGGAAGAAATCGCTTTCAGCGATAAGGACGCCCATTGTACTATTATAAGTTTTAAGTTTTTGTATGTCACCTGAATTCTTTGTGTGTACAATAAAGTATTATCTATCTATCGGATCTTTATCCCTCTGAAGTGAGGTGCAACAACGATTGCGCATGTACTGTTGTGCGGAAAGTTCGCTTACCTCCAATTCGACACAAAATGTGTTCTGCGCAAATACTTCAGAGGGACAAAGATCCGTTGTGCGTACTGTACCTATCTATGATTCGAGATGAAGTTATTAAAACAAAATATATTTATAAATACAGATGTACTTTATTTACTAGATGATAGAAACGGATAATAGAGTGACTAGATAGAAGAAATGAAATCTTAATAGTACATACTAGCAGACTGTTCGGCTTCGCACGGGTGGAGTTTTAGTAAGGAACCCTAATTTTTTTGAAAATATAATATAGCTTATGTCCCCCGGGATAGTGTAGCTTCCCAACGGGGAAAGAATTTTTCAAATCGGTTCAGTACCTTCGGAGCCTATTCAATGCAAATCTTTCTTCATTAGGTATATATATATTCATGGACATTTCACACGACGCCCTCTAGTCCCAAACTAAGCAAAGCTTGTAATATGGGAACTAGATGCTGATAGAATACTTATATACTTTTTTTTTTGTAAATACATACTTATAATTACATAGTAACACCCAGACATAGAACAAACATCTATGTTTTGCCACACACAAATGTTTGTTCTTGGTGGGGATCGAACCCACGACCCACAGCACGGAAGGCAGATCCATTACCGACTGAGCTGTGACGCCTGTCAATTATAATATTAGTATAGACAAAACAAGAACAGAGGGGTAATCATGAACAAGTTTGACAGTCGCCGCGTTACGTAAACCTAACGTATTCGAGTCATATTGCGCGTCAACGCCTGTTCGACTGCCGAACGTTGCAGCGTCACCGCGCAGTGTATCTCGGATACGCTACGTTTATTTGTAATCAAGGCACCGTTTATAACGTTTGAAAGTAGTGATCGCCTCATGATTGTCCAGCGAATATCGAACCCACAGCGAAGAACGTGGAGGCATGCCTGTCAAAGGCTAAATACTAGACAATTGTTCAATACTTAATTTATTGTTACAGCTCAAAATGGTCTTAAAATATACTTTTGTTAGACTCAATAGGTACATTTATTGCTTTCACATGGTATTATAGTTGTTACATTGTAGGTAGGTATCACACATGAACCCTGTTCAGGGGTATTGCAACAGGAAAGTAGACAGACCGAGGTTTTATTCACGTCAATTTTTCAATTCAGTCAATTGTGATAATTCAGTATTGATATTATATTCGCACATTTTGTCATTCGTAAAGTCATTTAATTCATAATAACATTTTTTACGAGACTATTGTTTAATCATAATTTTATTTTCTATCCACTAATAGTCATACTTATGAACGTTGCATAAATGAAATCACTTGATCGCTATTTCTTACCAATGGTAATGTCTAAAGTGGCAGTGCTAGTATGTTCAGTTTACTTGTTTAGCATCGTTTATAAGTCTGATTAATTAACAAGAATAAAAATTAATAGTTTTAACAATACTTAGTATGGTCAGGTACACAGCGGAAGCAAAGAATATCAGGAAATTAAATTAAAAAGTCAATGACCTTCGGCTTTTTTTTTCAGAGAAAAAGAGAGAGTTGCACATCAGTATGTGTACAGTAGAAATCTGTATAGAAATCGAACATAAACAGTACCTATTTTTAAATATAATTACTAGTAGATCTACCCACTACGTAGGTCGGTACTAGGTATGTAGGTAGTAAATACGATCTACCTAGATTTTTGTTTGAGGTATTCACCTATCTATATAATCAGCTTTAAGTACCTACTTTTCTAATTTAAATATAATCAAGGCCATGCACATAAGACAGTAAGTATATTATATAAATATTTTCGTTTATAACAATAACAAAACATTCTAAACTCAACATATGTAAGTAAGGTACTATCGGCAAAATTTCCGCCTTACCACTTTTGAAACTGTTTCGCTTGCAAGCAGTTAGCTACCTGGCCTCGACTTTTTCTTTTGTCTTCTTATTTTGACCAACCAGAAACCTAAACATCTATTTATTTTTATGACGGCCCATTGTTTTCATAACTTTTACACCCGAAATAATTTACTTCTATTGGCATTCAAAAATAAACGACTAGTCGGCTTACAGAAAATGCACCCTTAAGGTGGTAAGGTACAACTTTTGCTGATAGTACATGACAGGGTGGTGCGTTTTAAAATATCAGTTGATAACTAGTGTTTAGCCTCAGATTAAAATAAAAGGTGCCTTAGTTTAGCTTTACGGATGTCTCATCTATTATTTGTGGCTGTATATCTCCAAAAGAAAATGTCTTTATTTTGAATTAAGTTGGTGTTTTTCTACATTTTAGTCAAATTAACTTGTTTAAATATAATGTAGGTATGTTTATCATAGTTAAGATACATAAGATTCGTTTTCACTTGGCGATTACTGTTGTTTGTAGACTTATAAACGGCTCGCTTCTCTCCCCTTTTATTGTACGGCGTAAACAGAATAAAGTGACTGTGATCGCTTCGCTCGTCACATATTGCCAAAGTTTCAACTGATACACAACTCATACACCATCTAATAAGCCTCAATATTCGAGATTTCAACTCTTAAACCTAACTATAGCTAAGAAGGCACTTTGAGCGCATTAGATTTGACATCTACTGTCAATGCTGTGGCTGCGACATTCACGGCAGATCTGTTATGTCTCATATGCGACTTGACCAGGTCAGAATTGACCAAAGCAGCCATTAGACTAAGCTCCCCTGCTAATACGGTAGCGCAGATCAACGAAGCCAGACGAGCGGAGTTTTCAGCTGGTGTTACCCCTGCACCTCTCACCCCTAAAATCTCCAAACACGCTCCTTGACCCGTCAAAACTGTACCACCGCCTACAGTACCAACTTCTAACGAAGGCATGGTGCATGTCACATACAAATCTTCTCTATTCTCCCCACAAACTTCCATACTAGTTGAGCAGTTGCTGCTAGTTACGTTCTGGGCGGGATCTTGCCCAGTAGCTATATAGATAGCAGTGACCATGTTCGCTGCGTGAGCGTTATTGCCCCCAATAGACCCAGCTAAGGCCGACCCAGATAGATTCTTCACCTTGTTGCATCTAGCCAAAGTTCTGGCATCAGTTTTGAAGACATTGCGCAAACTCTCGCTTGTTATAGTAGTTTCACAGACCACGCGTTTCCCTCGTCCCTTGACCCAGTTGATAGCAGCAGCTTTTTTGTCAGAGCAGTAGTTTCCTGATAAGCTGATAACTTCCATGTCTGGGAAGTAGTTTTTGAGGAGTTTGAGAGCGTTTTCAGCACCTTTTGAGACCATGTTCATGCCCATAGCGTCTCCTGTCGTTGCTCGGAATCTGAGGTACAGCGTAGCTCCGTCCACACCTATGTGAACTTCTTGCAATCTTGCAAATCTCGAAGTCGAATCGAAGGCTTCTTTGATCATAGCATAGTTTCCTGGATTATCCATCCACTGCCTGCACTCATGGGCGCGTACAACGTTGGTAAACTTGACAGCGGGAGCTCTAGTCATGCCCACATCTTCGACAACGCTTATCACACCTCTCGTTCCTATCGCCTTAGCACCTCTATTGGTCGAAGCAACCAAGGCACCTTCCGTGGTCGCCATTGGAATCATATACGCTTTTCCGTCAACGTACAAAGGTCCTGCGTACCCAACAGGGATTCCGACAAAGCCTATGACGTTCTCGCAGCAAGCGTTCAGCACTTTACTGTAATCATAGTTGAGGTAGGGCAGTTGTTTGATGGCTGCTTCTGTTTGGAACCGAGAGGCGATGACTCTCCGTCTCAGTCGCACACCTCTCAAAGGATCTCCTAGTACGATCTCGAGTCTGTGCAGCGGTATGTGTGACTGTTCAACCAACATGGTCACTTCTTCGTCGCTCAGCGACGTACACGCCCCTTCGGATCTGTAGATCTCTAAGCATTCCGCCATAGGTCGTTTCTTCGCGTTCAGCTTAGCTGCTGAAGAACTAGGAGAAAGCACAGGCCATTCTAAATCCTCACAGTTTACAGTGTCGTCGGTTTGAGTAGATACCTCAGAGTTCGAGTCATCTCCGACACAGAACTTGGGTTTACCATCTCTCGGCATATCCAAGTCTTTTTGAATAACCTCTTTAACTCGCATATCGTTCATATCGATCACCCAGTTCCTCTGCTCTTCAAAGAAGACAAATTTGATGATCAGCGCGCATAGCAAGGTCGCTATGACGATATAATCAGCGCTGACAGAAAACCATTTCACGTACGAGTGTAGGAAGACGTTATCGTGTTTGTTCTGCATCAAGTGATCTGATGGCCCTTCAATAATACCTCCATTTTCACTGAACGACCACCTGCTAGTCAGATGGACGCATAGCAGCCCTACAGCCATGATCATTTTGACTCTGTGTACAACTGGGTTTGGCTTCAAATCTTCTTCCGAAAACGGACTGTCTGGTACCAATTCTTTCCTCCCTGATGCAAAATCAGCGACCAGTGATAAACAAGCAGGGTAGAAGGTCACAAATACTAGATAATCGACGAGTAAGGCCAAGCAGGCGAAGGTACACATATGCTCTAGTCTAGGAACTCCCGTTAAAGCCCCAACTCCAACCAACAACACAGCTAGCAGAGTGTCTAAAGTTGCTGTTGGTCCGAGCAGTGCCAACGCTCTTCCTACCCTTTTCTCCTGATCTTCACCAGCTGACCATCCTGCTTTGGCCATCCTGGCTCCCCGAGCCACATCTGCCACAAGCAGAAACAAAAACGGAGCATCTTTTATACTCGCCAGCTCGCTCCAAAACAAACTAGCCACCGCAGAGGTAAATATGAAACTGGCGAAGGTGGAGAAAACTCCTGCGATGATGAGGAGGTATTTCGACGCGATTTTGTGGAGATTCGAGATTTGGTAGTAAGCGTATAGTAAGGCAGCGCATCTTACGAAGGTCATGATGACGGCATCAGCGGCTTGGTACTCAGCTTCTAAGCCCGGGCAGGCTGCCGCCCAGCCAGCACAACTTTCTGACCGGTTTCCTGATTGACGTTCGACGCTGGCAGCGCAAGCCAGTAAGGCTAAGGTGGCGACTATAACCTCCCATTGATGACGAGCGCAAAACTCACCGTGTGCTCCCCAGACTCTCATTTTGAGAACTTTCTGAAAAGAAGAGAAACAATGCTTTAGCCTTTTTAACTACATTAGTGTCTGAAAATTGGGGTACCGATCAGTGAAAAGTAGTACCATTATTGGATGAGACGTTTCGAAGACTGGGCTCAGCGACGTGTCATGAGTAGATACTAAATAATCCTTGTGATTTTATTGAATAAATTCTTTTTTTACTCTGGAGACTACTACGGCTAGCATCGAACAGAAGGTTGATGAAGTACCACTAAAATTTGGAGTTTTGAACCCATCAGAAAATACAAGTCCTCGTTTATATGGTATGGCATATTTGCTATTGTCGTAATTCGCAAACCAGAAATCAATATTAACAGATCATGCAAGCGTGTCTGCACAATTGACATTCATTCGGTCCATTTAAGGTGGTATGACGTGACTGACAGACGTAGGTAAGGTGTTTAAGTTCACGCACGTATTATTTTAGTGCCGGTGTTGTATGCCCATCTACATTCTATGGCCGTATAATAATAAAACTAACCGTCTCTCTGCATGTTCTTCACATTTTTTTAATGAGTAATTTTAATGGAAATATAAATAGGAATTCGACAAAAAATTTATGGCTTTGGCGTAGATTGCTACCTTTCATCATCAACTTATATCAGTCCACTGCTGGACGTAGGTCTCTCTCAAGACGCGCCATTGAGCCCGGTCATCGGCTCTTCTCATCCAGTGTCAGCGCTATATCTCGCAGATCGTCGCTCCATCTCGTCCTACACTACGCTTGCCTAAACGCAGTCTCCACAACTATTTATTTGCTCCAACGATTGTCAGTTCTACGGCAAATATGGCCGGCCCACTGCTATTTCAGCTTGCTAATCCTCTGAGCTATGTCGACCACCTTAGTTTTTTGTCAGACAATCTCGTTTCAAGAAACTCTGAGCATAGTTTACTCTATAGCTCGTTTCGCAACATAACCTAACCTTTTCCAAGATTTGAATATTGGGTGTTGAATGTGACTGAGTTGTTTACTTTCGTAAACAATGAATGAAGGTCGGTGAAAGAAAGCGGAAACTCCAATCTTGATCAGAGGTCAACAACTGAACTTATAGTTTTTGCGAACAGGATAAAACTGTTATAATTTTTAAAGTTGTTTCACATGTGTATAATGTAGAATTAAAATTAATCGGCCGGGCATTGTCCTGTCTGACAACCAGCGGCGTGTCATACCTAGGCACACAACACACGGCTACACGTCAGGTTATACACCCAATACAAGCATAACTAGGCTACATACAATGCAGAGGTACGTTGGGGCGGGAGCGCAATAGGCTAGGGCAGCAGCCCGTCCTACACAAACACACTGACATCCCTCTCCCACGATTCGCAACGTTAACTTCTAATGGTTCAAAGTCCAAACAGTATAGGTGGACGTGACTTGGACTGTACCTGCTTAGATATAGTGCAGCATTATGCTGAGACAGGGACCATTTTGCCCCCATGCCCACTCGATGGGTAGGTAGGCTCTTTTGTTTTTGTTGTATAACATACCTTACATTATTGTTATTATTACATACATCGTGCATGTAAACAAAATCGAGAGCTATCATTTAAACCCTGTATAAACTCATTTAATTTTACCCTGTATTAGAAAATTCACACAACTCTACCAAAAGTAGATATTTTCATAAAAATCTCGTTTTTAGATTCAAGGTCAACCGGTTATAATACTGACATTTCTTAAGAAATAAGTTCTAAGCCAACTTAAATCCTATCACCTTAGAAACAAGGTATATTTTAGAGGGAAAACCGGTAAGTTTTGCAATTTGGAGTACTTAAATACGCTAATTAATGTTGGTCAATATTTTCCTTTAAATTCTATGGAATATTTAGCCTAGATACCTCTATGGCTCGATGTCATAGATATAAATTCAATGTGCGAAAATAAGATTTGCACGCCCGTGTTGTAGGCGACGTCTGTGTTTCCGAACACTCACAAATTGGATGTTTTCAAGAGAGTGAATAGGTTTCTTCTAGGCAAATATGCTACATCAGGTGAGATTGCGGTCAAACGTAATGTACTAGCAGTTACCCGCGACTTCGTACGCGAGTACCGTTTCCGTGTACATTAAATTATCTGTGCGTGTACCGAGCGGATACTTCTTTGAGAAACTTGACATTACACCGAACCCGTACTCGAATGTCAAACGTTAGTCGTTAGACCAAAGAGGTAGTTCTACGTCCTGTCAAAGTTGACGTGCCATGCATGACATGATCCTCTTGCTAATAATTGGCGCTGCTAATCCCGTTTTTTCATTTTATCCTGAAGATCCTGTTAATTATTCGGGATAAAAAGTAGCCTATATGTCAATCCAGGTTACGAACTACATATTAGCCAAGTTTGATCCAAGTTGGTTCAGTAGTTTCGACGTGATTGAAACACAAACATCCAAACATCTAAACTTTCGCATTTATAATACACTCGAGAGCAATGATTCCGGGTCACTTAAAGAATGTTAAAAATCTCGGAAACTAAAAATGATAGGTTAATGCAATAAATTGTATTTAATAGACAATGTAATACTCCTTAAATGAAAGTAAAAAAATATGAGTCACCATACATTTTATTAACACAAAATTACATAAAGAAAAAAACTGCTGATCTCTCCTTAAAACAAAAATAGGAAACATGAAATTTTTGAACTTTATTACGATTTGACTTGAATTTTAATACTTCGTATTGCCTCCTCGTGCTTCCATTACTGCGTTTACGCGGTTTGGCATGCTGTACACCAAGTTCCTTATACGATTTTGGGGAATATTCTCCCATTCCTCTGTGAGAGCAATTTTGAGCTCACGAAGCGTGATTGGGGGAGGGTTTCGTTGTTTTACGCATCTGCCTAGCTCGTCCCAAGCATGCTCGATCGGGTTGATATCCGGGCTGCGCGCTGGCCACTCCATACGAGTAATGTTCATCTCTTGAAGGTAGTCATTCACAATCCTACCTGTATGAGGTCGGGCATTGTCATGCATAAATATAGCATCCTCACCTAAATTGACCATAAATGGACCAACATGATCATTGAGGATTTCTTCCACATATCTTACGCTAGTTAAAGAGCCGTTTTCTATGATCACCAGCTCTGTGCGACTTTCAGAAGAAATTCCGGCCCACACAAGTACAGACCCACCACCGTAGGCTACTTTTTCTTCGATGCATGCTTGCTTGAATCTTTCCCCTGGTCTTCGATACACTCTGTGTCTTCCATCGTGCTTGTAGAGCATAAATTTTGATTCGTCGGAGAACATAACTTTTGACCAATCTTCAATACTCCAATTTACGTGGCTCTGGGCATATCTTAGTCTTGAAATACGATGCCCACGCTCCAGTTTAGGGCCGTTTGCAGGTCTAAGGGGTTTTAAGTTAGATTCAGCAAGCCGACGTCTTACTGTCCATGCACTTGGGTTACTTCCTCCGAGGCGTCGAAACTGATTTGTGAGTTCAGTTCCTGTGAGAAAGCGATTTCGAAGCATGGTGTTCACCAAGTATCGGTCTTCTCGTGCTGTGGTACACCTGGTTCTGCCCGTTCCTGGTCTGCGTAGGTTAGAACCAGTTTCTTCGTAACGTCGGAGAACTCTTTGTACTGTTGACAGCGACACACCGACAGTCCTGGCTGTATCGCGCTGACTCCGGCCGGTTTCCAGCATTGTAAGTATTCTGGTGCATTCTTCAGGCGTAAGCGACATAATTTCAGCTTGAATAATGAATATAGAGCACTATCAACATGGTTTATATACCCACATAAATGACAGATTACAAACAAAAGCAAAACCAAATGCTGTAATTTCGTAGTTCCATCTTCGAAAGTGGCCCTTTTTCAAATTTGATTTTTTTAAGATATAACTTTACAATAACTAAGAAGTTTTAATACCTTCATTTAAGGAGTATTACATTGTCTATTAAATACAATTTATTGCATTAACCTATCATTTTTAGTTTCCGAGATTTTTAACATTCTTTAAGTGACCCGGAATCATTGCTCTCGAGTGTATTAGTAGGATAAAAAAACCTCAGTCTTGCCTAAACGGAGAAGGAGAAGGACTAGGGGTTGATGGCAGCAAATGTTCTAGCATCCCCAATGGTATTGTGAACCCAGAGGAGTAAAACCAGCTTAAATAATTTTAAATATCTCCAAATTGCAATGAAATAAAAACCATGTTTGTTCGTCTTGGAATTTCCCGCGTGTAGTTATATCTTAGGTAAGGCAGGTCATGTAGAACATGAATAACTAGCAAATACCTACTTGAATATATAATAAACTTATCCACTGTAACATGACCACTGACATGTGACATTTTTGGAGTACCAATAAATGGTGCTCTAAAATTTTCACATGTTAAAGTTGTGAAAAAATAGTGTCAATACAAAATAATACCTAAGTAAATCATATTCAAAAATCACTTTTGTTCAAAAATTTTTTTTTTTAACCTGTACTTTCCTGCTGCTGGGCAAAGATCTCCCTCATATCCTTCCAATATAAATTAAATAATAATTGTAATTCGACCGGGAATGGGCGGAGCTAGCCAAAGATAGCGAAGAGCGTAAGATGAGAGGGGAGACCTTTGCCCAGAAGTGGGACAGTATAGGTTAATAAAAAAATATGTTAAAAAAACACTTCTATTTCTACTCAGTTTTCATGAATTTGCCAGATCAACTTTTTATTTAACATGGATAAGATCGTAAATTATTGTAGGCATCGTAAGAGGTGTAGGCGTCTCTTTTTTGTGCCACTCTCTACGGTCCAAGTGCGACGCTAACAATGTCATCAGCCCATCTCGAAGCGTATGTGATAAATACCTTAGGTATATACAACTATTGTTAGGTACATTTTGTGCTGACACCCTGCTTAAATTTTTTTAAAAAAATCTAAATACATCAAACTTCAACACTCAATATAAAATGAACATAGATTTACATAATGTATGCTTCATCCTGCACTGAGTAGAATCGTAATGGTCTATTGAAATTCTGTTCTATTGAAATCTTTACATCATCATTATCATCATGAGCCTGGTAGCTGATCATTGACAATAATAAAAAAAAACTTTGAAACGGACTTGAATTTAAATAGAAATAGATATTAATAACAATTGAATAAATAACAATAAATTTGATTTATTTTGGCAAATATCTACTGGGGGTTATAAAAGCCAGAAAGGGGGTATCCACACATCATAGCGAACAACATTTATTCTCAACTTTAAAGTTTTTTATTCATGAAAATGCGTCAAATTTTTCTTAAAAATCAATATAAACTAATTTTTTATTAACAATATTTTTTTAGCAGTGCGCAGAATCTTATATGTATGTATGATTTTAATTCAAAACAAAATACGTAGTTTTTCTGTGATTTTAACCACAATTAGGTCAGTCACCTACTTAGATAAAAAAGACTAGTTAATATTTATCAGTACCTAGTATCATCAGAAAAAAATATGTCATCATCGAAACTAGGGTAGGGTCTTTCCGCAGAGCTGTTTGTGAACATTTTTAAATTATCCTTTTAAGTAGGTATATCAATAATATTTTATATAAATAATAAATATTCATGTACATTTTAGGTTATCTTGAAGAAATCTCTCTTTCAAAGTCAAAGTCAAAATTTCTTTATTCAATAAAATCACAGGGATCATTTAGAAGATCGCCTTTTAGCGAGAAGACCGCCCATTGTACATTGTCAATTGTTAATTTCTTTTGTAATCTTCTTTTTTCTTTTTATTAATTTGTAAGGTGTACAACAAAGAGTTTTTCAATCATTCATTTAATATAATATACTATTTTTAATATTAGCTAATCCCTAGTTTTTTTTTTCAATTTTAGCTTCAAGAAGTTTTATATCAATTATTTTTTTATATAAAAATTTAAAGCTAAAAAACTAATAGAGCTCACAAATCATGTTAAATATCCTGTCTAAGGTGTAAATTATATTTTTTGATTAATAAGTAACTGTAAAAAATATTGGTTTCTGTAATAAATTTAAGTAGGTATTAAATATTGTTTTAGTTGAAAATGTATTTTACTGATGTTAGCAAACAACCTTAGTTCTTAATGTTTACATTTTTTTAAATATGAGTTATAAACAGGAACCATTTAGAAAAATTTATAATTCAATTAATCTTTATAGAAAAAGTTATTTGGCAGGAAATGGGGATAAAGTAGACCACTTTCAGTTATTGGAAGGTTTTCTCCTCAGTACCTATCAAATATTATGGAATGAAAATAACAAGAAAAGAAAAAAGAACCAACTTTCTCTGCATTTTAAACCACTTCAGTTGCAGGATTTTTTCTCAGAACCACACTAGAATATTACCAGAATAAACACTAACCATAATTTATGAAGAAAATCAAATCATTGGTGTGATGGTGTGCCATAAATAAACATAGAAAATTAGAAAGTGTGTTACCAAAGGAGGTCAGACTTCATCGCAGTTTTCACTCAAAAATAAAACTTTCAACCAGTTTTCTTTACGAAGTCTTTACTCTATCAACATTGTGTGAATTAGGCTTACCTTGAGACTACTTAGAAGTATTACATGCACTTAAATTATCGAGATATTAGCGGATAGAACGTCTTGAATCACGCACTACATTACCATGACCTGCAGACTGCGAAACAAGACGATAGTACAAACAAAACCAACTATATTTAGACGCGATGGTGTAGGTAAGTTACGCACGAAAATATCTTCAGAACAATCTGTATAGATCTCTCTTTAGTCATTCAAATTATGGTATTCAAATTTTTTAGTCGAGTCGAGCGAGATTTACATCATTAGTTTGAAGTAGGTATGGAAATTCAACTTACTTGTATTTTATTTTGATAAAGTTGTTTTTGCACTGGCTTTCGGTGGAACTATTATATTTATTTGTACAGATTGGAATACTTGAAAATAAAAAGTATTCTGAGGAGGCCCTCACTCACATCATCACACTCTTCGCCATTTTAACTTAACTTTTTTTTTGTTTTATCTTATCAGTGTTGCCAGGGTGTTGCCTTACTTTCTCGTCTGTTCTGTCAGTCTGTCATGCCAGTAGATCTAAATGAAAAGGTATATAAAGCTAATTCACATTGCGCTCAAATTTTTTGACAATTTCTGACAGATCTAGTAGGTTCTTACCGCAGTTAGTTCAGCAGTCGTTTCATCTATGTCAGTCTCATTGGCTACTATATTATATTATGTAGGTATTGCGAAAGTTTTTGATGATGTCTGATATTTCTAGTACTAACCTCAGTTGGTCCGATAAAGAGTATTCCTACCACGGATAAAGTAGCTGCCATTGCTCAAAAATCCACCCTGTTTATATAGTGTGAAAACAAATGTATAGTGCTAGATTTGGCATAAATTATACTAAGTTGGCTGCACTAATTTTGAAGGCTAGAGCATTGACACATGACACTGACATAACTACCCTACTTGTTATTGCCAGTATGTACCATAAACTTTTCTACACTAATCTATCTACCAAGGAAAGACCAAGACAATACCTCTATGTGTGTGTTTTTTGGCAATATGTCACAATTGACAAATCCAGTATTTACAGCGATGTTCCATGTCGAAATATTTTATAGACGATTCACGAAATAAGATAAAAAGACACGATCTATGTAATGGTTTTATAAATAAAAACACCATAAAACATGCCGCCAAAAAATATAAGGAAGAAAAGAGATGAGAAGTTCAAATGTGACGAAGTTCAAGGAGAAAGATTTTTTGCTATTCCTGAAGATGTCTTCCGGTTTAACTGGTGGGAAATATTTTGCTTTCCCTATATTCTTTGCTCGCGAGTATGGGACTGCTGTGCAGCGCTATGCTCCGGTGCCAACCAATGCCTCGTTTATTGGCTGATGATACAGTGGGTCGTCTGCAAAATCACGAAAATAACAACGCCAGATCCGATAATATTCCCCTACTACTTCTACATGTTTTGCCAAGTCATTTTACTTACAGTATTTTTTGTAATGCTATGGGTGTGGTTCGGGAGATCAATATTTATTCCGTTCTTTGTATCTTGTTATAAAACGCTCATTGATGACGAGGAAGAAGCAGTTCCCAATTCCACTACAAATATAACTCGGCTCTCTTTTAGAAAATATTGCTTCAGGAAAGGAGAAATATTCGATACTTCTTTTACAAGTGTATCTGATGTGCCTAAAAATACACCAGTTTTAAATGTGGTTGTAACTTTAGTAGATATTTTTATATTTGATTTACTGAACCATTAAACAGTTTACTTACAGATTATATTTGATACATTTTCACTTATCCCATCCCATCCCATCCCACTTCCCACTATCCTATCCTACTTCCTACAATACTATCCTATCCTACTTCCTACTAATATTAAAAATGCGCAAGTTTAGATGTTTGAATGTTTAGATGTTTGAATGTTTAGATGTTTGGATGTTTGTGTTTCAGTCACGTCGAAACTACTGCACCAACTTGAATGAAACTTGGCATGTATATAATTCGTAACCTGGACATGTAACGTTGACACATAGGCTACTTCTTATCCCGAATAATTAACAGGATTTACAGGATAAAATGAACGAACGGGATTAGCAGCGCCAATTGGCAAGCGGATACAAGATACAAGATACATTTATTTGCCATGTCACATGATGATGTCCTGTCACGTCGCATGGAATTCATGGAAAAGGTTTTATTGCAGTTTCGACTTTGGTGACATGGTAGGTAGATATTTTTATTGTGGCTACTCTAGCTTTGAAAAATCCCTGGGAGAAAGTTTTGTTATTGACAGGCTGGTCAACTAGCAGTCAAGTCAGATAGTGTCAGTGTCAAATGTACTGTTCTGTCTTGTCTTGTCTATGGTCAGTTCGTCAGTTCCGTGTTGATCATGCAGGGGAAGGTTGCGCAAAATTTCTAGGAAAAGAATTGCGTGTCTTTTCGCGTAATACATCTTCAAAAACTACTCATGCGCTAGAGGATTTGCTGTAATCGACAACGAGTTAGCGAAAAATGGCAGGTGAGGTCTTGAAACCTTTGTTTTAGGAAGTGAAAGTTAAGTTATCCGTGACAAAGTTTTACCAACTTTATTTTTGAATATTTATTGCGTGTAATTTGCGATGTTACTAATAATCGATCGTAATAAAGGTGATTAAGGGGCATACTTAGCAGAAGTTGACAGTTTTGTTCAAGAAAAAAACTAGTTTCTTGACCTTTTACTTCGAGTAGGTAATTGAGGAACTTGTTCTAAAAAACCTTGGAATATTTTTTGCTAAATAATAATGCTATGTACTACCTACTTATATAAATAATGCTATAAGTATAGTGCATTTTAAATTTGCTACATTATTTCATCACCTGTTATGAACCTTAGTTATTAATACACCAAGGTACCTACAGTACGAACAACGGATCTTTATCCATCTAAAGTTAGGTGCAATAAACGATTACGCAAGTATTGTTGTGCGGAAAAAGCTTACTTACCTCAAATTCGACCCCAAAATGGATTCTGCGCAGATACATCAGAGGGACAAGATCCGTTGTGATTACTATACCTATCTATCTAGATTACGTAGTTATCTTACTTAGGGCGGCTTGCACCAGAATCGCTAAACGCGTTTAACTCTTAAATAGTATTTAGCGACTTGTCAAGTCATACAAATACGTCAGATTTAAATCGATTTAGCTGTTAAATACGTTAAGTGATTCTGGTGCAAGACGCCCTTAGAATTCTATCAAAATTCCATTCTTACCCTCGAATTTATAAACGATCGAGTCTTCTCCAGCCTAAAGTCGGAGTCAAAATTTTAGAAGTCAATTAATATATTTTTACATGCTAAAATCATTTACCAGATCAAAAAACCCCCTCTGCGATGATCATCATAATAATACTCCTTGCAACCCAACACACCAGCACAGAGTATATCCCGCCTGGTCCCGCGTACAACTGCCCGAAAGGGACAGATGCAGCGCTACTGCACCCTTGTGTGTGCGAGAAAGGGACAGACGCTGGACTTTACATAAGGTAAAATAGTTTATAAAACTAGGAAAACCCGACTATAATATAATTTGACTAAGTACCTTTCGGCGCGTCATGATGATGACAAACAGAGGGGCGAGTACGAGTTGACAATGTACAAAACGGTGTCAAACGTCTGACGCCAACCACACCGGTGTGCGCTGCTTGGTATGGAAACACTGAGCGGATTTTTTGAGAAGCTTGGTTTCGTCAAGCTCCCGCTCAGTGTTTCCATACCAAGCAGCGCACACCGGTGTGGTTGGCGTCAGACGTTTGACACCGTTTTGTACATTGTCAACTCGTACTCGCCCCTCAGCTCATTGGGAATGTTCTTATGACCGTAAAAACCACAAAAAATTAAGAAATCTTTGTTTTTATTTAATTAAATATTTACAGCGCCTAACAGGGTATATGTGCTCACACTAGGCTACTCCACCCGAGCTATACGAGTATCATAAACTATGTGTACGTAGTTAGTACATGTTTGCAATAAATCAATTTGAAATCTGTAAAAGTTATGAGAAAGAAAATACGCAATTTCGTGCACGTCGATGACATATTTTTTCCAGTTATTTGGATTCAAAAATCAAACTACTAGACCGATTTTGATAAAACTACGGGACCCTGAAAGTGAACCTATCCATTCGAACAAAAAAAAAATTCAAATCTGTTTATAAAATGACTGAGTTCTGATGTAACCTCAGATTATAGATAAGGTAACATACATTAAAAAAAAATACAACCGAATTGAGAACTTCCTCCTCTTTTGAAGTCGGTTAAAAAACTCAAGCTTGCCTTTTGCCGAAGAAACAAATAATACTTCTTTTCTGCGTCTACAATCTACATGATGATGTACTGGTTTCAGATGCAGCGGCGCTGGCCTAGCGGCGCTGAGTGTCGGCATTGGTAACATAGCTGGGTTAGGATTTCCGATAGAAAGATTGTTGCTGGCAGAATGCAAGATTTGTAAGTACCTACATACCCACACTATGTCCTGTTATCATCATCATCATCATCATCCGCAGCCCGATCTCACCCACTGCTGGGTATAGGCCTCTCTTTCATTGTGCCATTCTCTGCGGTCCTGCGCCAGTCTCATCCAATCAGTCCTGTTATAATTAGCATTAATTTTCACTATTATACAACGTGTAACATAATGTCCCTATAAGCCGTAGGGTCTTATTCAGACCAAACACGTGAATAGATTGGCATGTGCAAAAGTTGAATTCAAATTCAAATACTTTATTTACTAATAATAAAATAACATAACAGATACTTATATCTAATGCGTTATTCTATCAAAAAATTATAACCATTATTTAGGTAAGTATAAACAAAATATAAAGAAATTAAATGAGATCAAGGTACAACATGTTTGAAATTTCTCTTCTTTTTTTATCTTAGAAATTAGCGATAGCCCTAAGTATTTATTTTCTTTGCGTATGTATCGCACCCTCCTATCACGTCGCACCCACACATAGACACTTTAACACGTGTACAATGCTATTTTTAAGGAAACTTTAAGAATTCATGAATGAAAAACTTCGAAATATAAAGTCGTAGAACAAATGTTCGCCATGACGTGTAGAATACATGACGTGTAGAATGACAGGCGTCACAGCTCAGTCGGTAATAGCTCTGCCTTCCGTGCTGTGGGTCGTGGGTTCGATCCCCACCAAGAACAAACATTTGTGCGTGGAAAACATAGATGTTTGTTCTATGTCTGGGTGTTACTATGTAATTATAAGTATGTATTTACAAAAAAAAAGTACACAAGTACTCTTATCAGCCATCTAGTTCCCATATCACAAGCTTTGCTTAGTTTGGGACTAGAGGGCGTTGTGTGTAAAGTCCATGAATATTTATTTATTATTTATTTATACTGCCCATTACTCAATACTCAATACATTTATTGTCCTTTCGGACTTATAGGGACATTATGTTACACCCTGTACAATGAATTATTTTCCAGCACGTCTGTTCGGCTCGATGTTCCACCGGTCGACTATACGCGTGTTACAATTTGAAGATACCCCCATACGTGATATAGAGGCATATACTTTTGCTGCAGTGAACAGAACACTTCAAGAACTTTATATGAGGAATACTAGACTCGAGGAGTTTCCTAAAGAAGGTTTTAAGGTACTTACAGTATTATAGATATTATTAGTATTATTATAGTGGGTTCGATCCCCACTGAGAACAAACATTTGTGCGTGGAAAACATAGATGTTTGTTCTATGTCTGGGTGTTACTATGTATTATAAGTATGTATTTACAAAAAATAAATTATATAAGTATTCTATCAGCCATTTAGTTCCCATATCACAAGCTTTGCTTAGTTTGGGACTAGAGGGCGTTGTGTGTAAAGTCCATGAATATTTATTTATTTATTTATAGAAAAAAAATTAGGACAAGCTGATGGCCCATCTGATGTTAAGTGGTAACCACTGCCTATAACAATACCGCAGTAAGCACGCCCTCTAAGGTCAAAGTCAAAGTCAAAATTCCTTTATTCAATAAATAAAAAAATAAAATAAATAAATATTCATGGACTTTACACACAACGCCCTCTAGTCCCAAACTAAGCAAAAAAATAAAATAAAAAATAAAAAAATCACAAGGATCATTTAGAATTTTAAGGACGTGTCCTGTGATGCATTGCACTGCGTCTATCACTCGGAGACATAAAGGTACCCTTCAAACCGGAACACAGCAATGCGAGCATCACTGTGCCAAATATGAAATAGGAATTTATGGCCATTCTAGCTATTAGAGGTTTACAGCTCAGTCGGTATAGCTCTGCCTTCCGTGCTGTGGGTCGTGGGTTCGATCCCCACCACGAACAAATATATGTGCGTGGAAAACATAGATGTTTGTTCTATGTCTGGGTGTTACTATGTATTATAAGTAAGTATTTACAAAAAAAAGTATATAAAGTATTCTATCAGCATCTAGTTCCCATATTACAAGCTTTGCTTAGCTTGGGACTAGAGGGCGTTGTGTGTAAATTCCATGAATATTTATTTATTTAATAAGATTAATTATGGTTATATTTGCCCCCATGCACACTCGATGAGCAGATATCTACCTTACATTATTGTTATTATGTACCTACCTGTACAGTCGAAGACACGTCCACCTATACTGTTTGTACTTTGAACTATTATAAGTAGAAGGTTGGTGGTGGTGTAGACACGCCAGTGTGTTTGTTGTGGACGCGTACCTCTGCATTGTATGTAGCCTAATTATGCTTGTATTGGGTGTATAACCTGACGTGTAGCCGTGTTGTGTACCTACCTGTTGGGGATGAATAAAGATCTATCTATATATTTTCAGATCCTGAGTAATCTTACAAAACTATTAATAGACGGTCATCAAATGACAAATTTAAGTAAAGATATATTTGCTGGAAGTCAAGCGCTGGGGAGATTGGAAAGACTTCATTTGGTTAACGGAAATATATCCGATATACCCGTGGAAGCATTTCAGGTAAGAATAATAATGGCTGTGGGTTGTGGGTTCGATCCCCACTGAGAACTATAACATTTTATAACTATAATATAACATTTTTGCGATACCTGAAAAGGGTGAATAAGTTTTAAAGTGCCTCTGACTTTAGCATAAGACCAAATTGTAACACTTATTTTGGCAAATAAATGTATCTTGTATCTAACATTTGTGTGACAAACATACATGTTTGTACTGTCTGGGTGTTACTATGTATTATAAATAGGTATGTATTTATAAAAAAGAATGTGTCTAAGTATTCTATCAGCAATCTAGTTTCCATAGTGCGAGCTTTGCTTAGTTTGGGACTAGATTTTTCGGAATAAAAGTAGTCTGTTTTAATCCAGGTTACGAACTATATGTATTCCAAGTTTCATCCAAATCGTACCACTAGTTTTTGCGTGAAAGAGTAACAAACATCCATACATACAAACTTTCTCGTTTATTATTATTAGGATTCTATCAGCAATTAGTTCCCGTAGTACCTACAAGTTTGGGATAGATGGCGCTGTATAAAATACTTTTTTTCAGAGCCTAAGTAAATTGAAAACATTAGATCTTCACGGAAATAAACTATCAGTTTTAAAAAGAAATCAATTCAAAGGACTTCGATCTGTCGAGGTTTTGGACTTAAGGTAAGTTTAAAAAAAGGTTTAAAAGTATATCTTATCTTATCTTAATTTTCACTAAAAACTGGATGTTTACCATAACTTGCCAATCTTCACCGTTCTGCGCGGTCACTATTTGGATGGGTGACCGCTAGTGGCGTTTACTGAGCGCTTCCGTGCTACGGGCACGTTTAACTGTCCCGGCTCTAGCAGTCGTTAAGCCACGAGGCCTAAAAGCGGCCTAAAAACAATCAGCAGTCTAGTTTCCATAGTACAAGCTTTGCTTACTTTGAGACTAGAGGGCGTTGTGTATAATGTATAACTATTTGTATATCTTTTTCACCCCCGACGCAAAAACGACGGGGTGTTATAAGTTTGACTTGTCTATGTGTGTATATGTGTGTGTGTGTGTCTGTCTGAGGCAACGTAGCTCCTGAACGGATGAACCGATTTTGATTTTGTTTTTTGTTTGAAAGGTGAATTAGTCGGGAGTGTTCTTAGCTATGTTTGATGAAAACCGGTCCAAGATTCGCGGGTTTTATTAAATTTTAATTTAAGTAATTACTTGTTAAAATTATGCATATTTTGATTATAGTTACAATAAAATAGCAAAACTGGATGGCAGCCATTTAGGAGATCTGGTCAAAATGAGTTGGTGTAATGTCAGCCACAATCAAATTGCTGATATACCCAGGTTTGTTTTAACACTTACATTTCATATAAAAAGAAAAAAGTTTATCTCAAAAAATATTTTTTCTGTACGAGTATCGAACCCGCATCATTTCCATACAGATACAAAACAAAAAAACATCACAATTTTTTTAAAGTACCTAATGTGTATGGATTGAAGCCATCAAACTTTGAAGTTTTAAAAAAGCTAATAATTTTATTTTTCAGAGGTATGTTCGGAAGAAACAATTTATTAAAAGTCCTACATCTAGATAACAATAAACTGAAAAAACTTGACACCAACAGCTTCAAGGGAATGAGATTTTTGAGGTAAATACTACCCACTTCCCACTTTACTACCCACTTTCCACCTTACTACCCACTTCTCACCTTACTACTGCCATATATTACTAGCTCTTTCGCAATACTAACTACCCACTTCCCACTTTACTACATACTTCCTACGTTTAACTTCTTATAACTTTTTACTACCCATTCTCAACTTTACTGCTCATTTCTTACAACCCAATCCCCACTTTTTACTACCCACTTCTCAAGTAGTTACTCTTTTCACACTTTTAACTACCATTCCACTATACTTTCACTACCCATCCCACTAATATTATAAATGCGAAAGTTTAAATGTTTGGATCTGTTTGTTTCTATCAAGTCGAAACTACTGAACTAACTTGGATGAAACTTATTAGCATATATATAGTTCGTAACCTGAATTGACACATAGGCTACTTTTTATCCCAAATAATTAACAGGATCTACAGGATGAAATGAACGAATTAGCAGCGCCAATTGGCAAGAGGATGGTGTCATGTCATGTCACGTCAGTTTGACAGGGCGTAGTACTACCTCTTTGGTCTAACGATTAGCGTTTGACATTCGAGTAGGGGTTCGGTGTAATGTCAAGTTTCTCAAAGTATCCGCTCGGTACACGCACAGATAATAATGATACACAGATAATATGTACACGGAAACGGTACTCGCGTACGAAGTCGCGGGTAACTACTAGAAAACTATAAAACTTAAACCTTATTTTTCAGACGACTATTTCTCCAAGATAACCAGATATCAGACGTAGGAAGAGGTACATTTTCATCAGTGACTAGAATAGGCACTATTGATCTAGCCAGGAATAAAATCACTAAGCTAGACTACCAGATGTTCCAGACTTCTAAATTTGCTGAGGTAAGTGCAATAGCCGAAAACAGGGTGCTCCATACTCAATACATTGATTGGTTTCACATGGTATTATAGTTGTTACATTGTAGGTAGGTATCACACATAAACCCTGTTCAGGGGTATTGCAACAGGAAAGTAGGCAGACCGAGGTTTTATTCACGTCAATTTTTCAATTCACTCAATTTCTTGTGTTAATTCAGTATTATTATATTCGCACATTTTTTCATTCATATAATCATTTAATTCATAGTAATATTTTTTTACGAGGGTAATAATAAATATTCATGGACATTTCACACAACGCCCTCTAGTCACAAACTAAGCAAAGGTTGTAATATGGGAACTAGATGCTGATAGAATACAAATACTTTTTAGTAAATACATACTCAACTTATAATACATAGTAACACCCAGACATAGAACAAACATCTATGTTTGTCACACACAGATGTTTGTTCTCAGTGGGGATCGAACCCACGACCCACAGCACGGAAAGCAGAGCTATTTTCGATTGAGCTGTGACGCTACTTACATACATTTTTGTTCAACAGTTTTTTATTTTCAGATCAAATGTATTATCCTTTATTGACTGAATAAATGAAAAACACCTTATTATACAGCAAAGTGTATTTGGAAAATGAATTAAAGATTTATTATTAGGTAGATCTTATAAGACATTTTTTTTTCCAGGTCATAAATCTAGCTGAAAATAACATAACAACGATCGAAAGTCAAGCATTTACTGATCTCTATGCAGCCGTAGTGAACATATCCTACAACCAACTAACTACGCTAGAATCTGGGGCTTTCCAAAACTGTCTAAATCTGACAGTCCTAGACTTCAGTCATAATAATTTGACAGATATTAATAAGAAAGCGTTTGATGAGAATACTTATCCATTTGAATTTAACGTGGCATTCAATGGGTTGACTGATTTTAGTCAGGTGAGTGAAAAGTGGGAAGTGGGTAGTAAGACGTGGAAGTGAATAAATAATAATAAATATTCATGGACTTTACACACAACGCCCTCTAGTCCCAAACTAAGCAAAGCTTGATATGGGAACTGCATGACTGATAGAATATTTATATACTTTTTTTGTAAATACATACTTATAATACATAATAACACCCAGACATAGAACAAACATCTTTGTTTTTCGCACACAAATGTGTGGGGATCGAACCCACGACCCACAGCACGGAAGGCAGAGCTATACCGACTGAGCTGTGACGCCTGACGCCTGAATAGTCATATTTATTGTCTCAAAATATAGGTTTATTAATGTTTTTGTAATTTTTGTTTTCAACTTATACCATTTTTAATTCTTTTTCAGTTGCCTATTCAAAATATGTCCGGTTTAAGAATTATAAATGCTTCATACAATAACATTAGGGTTATTCCTAAAAATTCGTTTCCCAAGTTATATGAACTTCATACAGTGGATGTGTCTCATAATGATTTGCAGGAGATATTCAATGCTGTGTTTCAAAGTTTATTCTCTCTAAGGTGAGTTGACAAAAAAGAATCCTATCCTATCCTATCCTACTTCCTATCCTATCCTATCCTACTAATATTATAAATGTGAAAGTTTAGAGGTTTGGATGTTTGTGTTACAATCACGTCTAAACTACTGAACCAACTTGGATGAATCTTGAAATATATATAGTTCGTAACCTGGATTGACACATAGGCTACTTTTTATCCCGAATAATTAACAGGATCTACAGGATAAAATGAACGAAAAGGATTAGCAGCGCCAATTGGCAAGAGGATTTCATTGTCATGTCATGTCACGTCAGTTTGACAGGACGTAGTACTACCTCTTTGGTCTAACGACTAGCGTTTGACATTCCAGTACGAGTTCGGTGTAATGTCAAGTTTCTCAAACCGCTCGGTACACGCACAGATAATATAATGTACACGAAAACTAGACGCGTACGAAGTCGCGGGTAACTACTAGTAAATAAATAAATATATAAATATTCATGGACATTTCACACAACGCCCTCTAGTCCCAAACTAAGCAAAGCTTGTAATATGGGAACTAGATGCTGATAGAATATTTGAATACCTTTTTTTTGTAAATACGTACTTATAACAAATACATACTTGTGATTATTTATGTTTATTGCAGATATCTGTATCTATCTCATAACTCGCTGACCGCGATAAAACCCAGTACATTCGGCACATTACCGACATTGTTGTCGATCGACGTGTCGCACAACAAGTTGAGTTCCGTGTCGCGCGGGAGTCTCGCCAAATTGCAGAGCTGTCGCGAGATTGATCTGTCCTATAATAATATTGATAGTGTCTTTCAAATACCGGCGGCATTGGCGTGAGTATTTTTGCATGGGTCATTTATGGTCCAAGATTTTTGTTTAGGTCATTTTTGACCCAAGATTTTTGTACGGGTCGTTTTTATAGTCTTGGTTGGGTCGTTTTTGACCTATAACAATGTGGCGTGAGTTATTCATATCCTCCGTAATTTTTTTTTGTATAAGAGATTAAAATGGGGCTTGTATTTAATTTTTTTATTACTGTCGTTCAAATACTTGGTTTTTTTTCAGCTCTCTAAACCTAGCACACAACAATTTATCACAAATCAAAGCCAATTCCTGGCCCATGATGAATTCGCTCCTCCGACTCAACTTATCGACCAACCAGTTGGCCGATAGGTTGTACGACAGCTCGTTTAGCAGTCTACTTACACTACAAAGTTTGGATCTTAGTACAAACGGGTTAAGTTCGCCCCCATGGCAGGCGCTTAGCGGGTTAAGTAGTTTGCAATATTTATATATGCAGGTAAGTCTCTTTATGGTCTTACTTATAATCGCTTCGCAACTTAAACACTGCTTAATATTCCTGTTACTATTTATCCGTATCAAAACGACATATATGGTGATTAACTTTTAACAGAAAATGAGAGGTGATTATAAGTAAGCCCTTATTTAATATTATTAATGTCAAAGTTTAGATATTTGTGTTCCAATCATCCTGCAACTACTAGTCCGATTTGGATGAATCTTAGAATATATATAACCTGGATACAAGTTACTTTTTATCCCGGAAAATCAACAGAATTAAACGAGACGCAAACAAAGCCGCAGGCGGCAGCTAGTGTCACAGTTCAGTTCAGATTTTTTTTTGGCATTTTTAGAGGCGATCTTAAGGTAAGATTGCTAAATTATATACTAATACTTTAAAATATCTATTTCAGAATAATAATCTAACTATATTAAGCAAATCTTCATTTGGCAACCTGCCTACCCTCTTTCAACTGGACTTGTCACAAAATAGCATAACAGATATATCGAAACAATCATTTACTGGATTACAACAACTTCTAGACTTATCTATAAGAGGAAATGGCTTGGAAAGTATACCTAATGAGGCTTTCAAAGGATTAGTGGCTTTGAGGTAAAAAGAAGATATTAATATTTTCTACAAACAATTCAATTAAAAATTTAAAAAGCCCTCGTTTTGATATCCATATTAGATTAGATTAGATTAGAAAATTCTTTATTGCACATTTAAAAAACAGTACAGAGGCGGGCTTAATGCTAATTAGCATTTTCTTCCAACCAACCTTTGTGTAGTGTGGAGAAAAGGTAGTGCTTAGATTATATTGAGGGAGTTGTGAAAAAAAACGTAATCCGCCATTTTGTGGCGGCGGCCATCTTGGACCGATTTTCATCAAACATAGCTAAGAACACTCCCGACTAATGCACCTTTCAAACAAAAAAAATCAAATCAAAATCAATTCATACGGTCGTGCACCAATGGGTTTTCTATTCAATTTTTTTTTATTTATTTTTTTCGTTTGTATATTATTTTGTTAAAGTATAAATCAATCAATAATTTATTTTCCATTATACCATATTGGATTAGATCGGAGTTATGTATATTTATTTATTGTTACAGGAGATTGGATCTCTCACATAATTTATTAGAAAAAATCGATAACAAAACAAATGGATTATTAGACGATTGCTTGTCATTGGAAATGGTAACTACCTATTCTCGTTAAGCCACGACGGAGGTCTTAAGGCGGGCTATAAACTCCATCACCAGAGTTGGCTACTGGCGTTCGTACCTCTGCATATAAAAATCCAATATCCTAAAGAGCACGTCCATTACGGACGTGCTGCATGACGGAATTTTTGCACTCGAGTATATGATTTATATTTGATTTTTTCAGGTAAATCTGAGTTACAACAACATAGGTTTTCTAACAAAGAAAATGTTCCCTTCAAGTCCTTGGATCCCCTACAGACTACAACAAGTTGACCTGAGTCATAATTCTATACCAGTATTGACCTACGATATTACTTACGGATCCAAAACCTTGAAAAAACTAAATATGTCGGGAAATGTTATTAATGATATCAGAAATAGTGAGTATTACTGACCTTTTTTGACCAAATTACGATCAAGGTGAGTCTTAGGTATAACATAGGTCAAGATAATGGCCTAGCTAGTATATATTTCAAGTTTCCGAAAACGTGATTTTCTTAAAATGACCTGTCTGGAACTTAAAGTACGGCATAGGTCAATAAGTGTGGATTAGGTCGTTATTTACTAGCTAGAATTAAAAAAAACCGTCAGTAATTTATTTATGACCTACAAATAAGTACGTCCTACGCAAAACTTAGTCTGATCTGGGTCATTAAAGGTTAAAAATGACCCAGGTCAGACTTTAAAGTTTCACTTAAGTACTTTTTGTTCACCTTTTAGTAATTTTATTATTTTTTTACGTATTTTCATATTAAAATTATGGTCTAAGTCTAGATTTAAATTTTAAATCAAAGTAGGTAATTTATTAGCTCCCTTTTAAATGTCTAACTCAATTTATCCATACCTTTTTCATTTAAAATGCATTTTGTGTTTTTCAGATGTCCTAGGCAATTTAACATCATTGCAAATACTAGATCTGTCCAACAACAATTTAGCAGAGTTGATATCTAAAACTAGTAAGTATATTGTAATTTTCCGAAACCAGAGGGGCTGATTCTCTTAGAAAAATCTAGTGATAAATATATTTTAATTAAAGTTAGATATTGTTAATAGAATATTTTCTTTCTAAATACAAGTAGCAACAACCAGACACAGACCAAACATCTATATTCATCACAAAAATGTTAGTTCTCAGTGGGGATCGAACCCCACGACCCACATCACGGAAGGTAGAGCTATACCGACTGAGTTGTGATCAGATTTAAATGAAAAAGACTAATGTGTATTTAAACACGCCTTTTTATGTTTTAGCTCAAGCAAAACTATATTTACCGGAGAATATAACAGAAATATATCTACAAAATAATATTATAACAGATATACCTACAGAAAGTATTGTAAACGCCACACATCTAAGAATTTTGGATGTGAGAAATAACAAAATGACGAGATTTGAAACTGCGATTGTCAAAAAAGTTATAAAAGATAATTTGGAAGTGTTTTTTGAAGGTAAGCCTGTAATTTTACTAGACTTAAACCTAACCTAGACGTGGATTCCCTATATAAGCTCAGATTTACCTTTATAAATCCAGATCTACCTATTTAAACTTTACTTTTACTATGCCAGAACGCACGAATTAAGATTTAAGGAAATGTCAACTCAACCTAGGGATTACAGACTTGCCCTTAATTTTATAGGTATTAATTTATTTGTATTTTTTTTTTCAGGAAACAAACTAAAATGCAACTGCTACACACGCCCACTAAAACATTACCTAAACCGACTAACGCCATCTAGTTTCATAACCGACACTAAATACAACAATCTAATTTGCAACGAGCCTGGCAATTTAGCGAATGAAAATCTACTTAATATTGATGAAGACAGGTTATTGTGTTCGGAAAATAATATAACGAGTGAAGACGGGGTTTTTGACTATATCAGAGAACCGGATTTGGCTTTCAGAGATATACAATAGTAAGTATTATAATCTTTTTATACAGCGTGTGTATAGACTACTCCAGAAAATGATTTTTTACTTAAATTTCTGATAAATAAAAGTGAACTGGTACTTTTTAATGATTGATACTTGTATAATCAAAGAAGCAAATTGTCCCGTCTGATTTTAAAGGGTGAGGTTTGTAGTTTCCACCGAGGACGTTCTTTGATAATGTTTTATTTTTCAGTGCACAAACATCAATATACGCTCACTGGTTTGTCCTAACTGTGGAAGATGTAGCAGATTTCATTATATACATAAAAGACGACAAAAACAACATTATATACACCAAAGACATTGCATATAACCTGCGCTCACTCATTATCGCCATAGACAAGGATTTAGAAACGTCATTCAAAAACGGCGGGAGTTTCGAAGTTTGTATTCAAGCGCGGGCATCAACAAACGCGCCAAAAAAATGGCACCCGAGCCAGTGTCAAAAAGTGACAGATGACTTTGACAGCTGGCCGAAGAAACTGACAGTTGACAAGCGAAGGCTGACGAAAAAAAAGGTTAAGTATTCTTGGTTTTCGAACAGTGTTTTAGGTCTGGTAAATGATTCGATTTTGATAACTTTGTGTATATTTTTGGGTGTTTGTCTCAAAGTGACGGAATTAAGCGATTTGGCTAGGTAGGCACTGGTTTTTTCTTGGTGACCTTTGGTACTTTGTGTAGGTCACTGACTTGTTGTGGCTCTTAGCATGGTTCACCAATGGGGAAGGAACCAGTGCGATGAAAATTCGAATCTTACTAGAGGCTTTCATGAGAACACGAAGAAAATACTAACTATGTTTTCCTTCACCGTTAGAGAGCTTATGACGTGTTTCAAAGATAAGCAGAAGCTTGTAATGACAAAATCAGAAATATTTTGACACATATAACATTACTTTATTAAAATTAATGGTGCTTACAATAACAAGGTGCTTTTTATATTTGATAACTAAACTCTTTTATTTTGGAAACAGATCTTAGGATCCGATTACAAAACAATTTGGGATCGGTTTCTACTTGATTCTGACCCTACTCCTGCTTGTTACGCAGAATTTCTAAATAGATTTTTTTGTTGGGATTTTATTAGCGCTGTAAACGAATTTATATTTTTAAAACCATATTTTTGTTACACTAGATACAAAATAATATAGCTATTCAAAGTATTCAAGTCGAAAAGTCCAAATAATAATATTTAGACTTTTCCCAAAAATTAAACCGGAGATCTTATTGAAAATAATTATCTCAAACATAAAATAATGTTACCTAAAACACTGCATTTATTTATTTATTTATTATTTATTATTAAATTCAGCTGCTGTACTTAATTTGTCTGTGATTTTATCATTACTTTGTATATGTATATTTGCGCTAAATTATGTCTATAACACATACTTTAAAGAGTCAGTGTATAGTTTATATAAAGTTTTAAAGTCTTACATTCGGTTATTTTTCAGTATATTTTAAGACTTTTTGTTTCCTATTTCGCTTTTGAACGTGATAAATACTTAGTTACCTAATGCATTGTCACAAAATATACGTTCCGTCTAATTATACGATTTGAATGTAACATAATTATACTGTATATATTGTAATAATGATTGTGTTCATCAGTGTTTTGTGAAAAACATCGTAAATGCTTTAATTGTAAATGAAAACCGTCCATTTTTGTATATCTTTATTATTATATTTTTTACAATAAATATATTCCTTATACACTAGTAAATGCATTTTTATTTAAAATATTCCTATACGTTGGTATTTAAAAGCTACATTTAGTTTAATAGGTATGTAATTAAATAGGTAAGTACATAACATAAAATTTTAAACTAAAGATTAAAAAATATAAAAGTACTATAATTAGGTACTAACTTTAGCTAAAAGACTAAATATTACAAATATATAATACTTTGATTTTTAGGACTAAGTTCAACACCAAATAATATCATCCGTCTTTAGAATGCATGCCATCACTGTCCAAAAATTTCATCAAAATCGGTTTAAAAATTTAATCATGAAAACACACCAAAAGCAGGTCGGCACTTGCATTTTTCGGACATTTACCACTTAGGGCTTGTTTCACCATCTCTTCTTCTCTTATATATGGCCTCTGTCCGTCATTTCGTCAGACGATTTTGCCAGTGTCAAGTGGATTATTTGAAATTGAATAACGACTTTATTTTTGACAATTACAGACGTAAATACGAGTATTTTATGACTGAGGGTTAGCGTAATCATGAGATGGTAAAATAGGTCATTTTTTTTATTTACTTATCCAATTTTTTTATCAGCATGTATCATTGGCTCCTCATAATCAATGTTCGCGAAGTTTATATGGTTCTCCTTGTGACTCGGTCCAGATTTGTATCCTGTTGTAAAAATACAATTAAAATAATAGTCTTGTAATTTTTTTTTGCATGTTTATATTTAATACAATGCGTACACACACAATAAGGATATTTATTATTTAGCTTTATTGACAGTTGACCGGTCACAAAAAAATATTTAACCCATTTATTGTGCTCGATCTGTATAGGCATTGAACCCACAACTCACATCACAAAAGACAGGTCTAACTGAGCTGTGATGCCTGATTTATTATTTATTTATTTATTTTAAAATTTCACACTAATAGGTAGTGCTAGGAGGACTTAATTTAATTAATTCTTTTAATTTATCTTTAAACTTTAAAGTTTTTAGTAGGATAAAATAAGTTACCTGTATGTGGTTCGCTATGACTCCATTCTGGGACGTACGAATTCCAATCCCCATGAGTAGGGATATCTGAAAAATACAATTTGAGTTGAACCCGTCAAAAATTAAAATTATTCAAAGTGAAATGTTACTTATTCCTATACATACAAGGATCATTAGCTGTGCTGTACGTGAAAAAAACCTGGAGAGCCTTTAGTTTTAGATTATGACGTATGGGAAACAAATGACCCATTACAGATTTAGGTCTAAGTCTGTAATAGGTCATTTGTTATTTTTAAGGATTATTTAAAAGTAAAGTGCAACAAAATCTTATTTTATTGCTATATTTTGAAAATAAAACAGGTAAATACTTAATGATAATTTTTTAATTAAATTCAGTTGTAGATTACGACCTACGGGAAACAAAATGACCTACTACAGACTTAGACCTTTTTGGGACTAAAAAGTAAAATGTAACAAAATCTTATTTAATATAAGTATTATGAAAATAAAATAAAAATAATGTTTGTTATAAATAAATTCTTACCTTTAATCATTCTATCGCTAACATGACCTGCAAACAAAAGTCAGATCAACATTTTTAAACAAGATTTTGTTATTTTTTACAAATTAGAACAAGATTTAATAAATAGAAAATTATAAAGAATAGGCTTTATCTATTGAGATTTGAATTTGGAACATTCCTTATAGGATCGAGTTGCCAGTGTCTCGTAAAATTTTTTTTAGGTTTGAATTTAAAGCAATTTTTAGGTTAGTTTACTATCCAGAAATAAGGTTAGATAGAAATGAGGTTGTAGCTTTTTTTTAATTACCATGTGGTGTCCAGGCATATTCGTGATGATGCTCAGCGTTCTTTGACTTCAGCAGAGTGAAGAAGGAAGCGATCTAAAGATAAATATTAAGTTAGCATACTTAATGTAACTAAAACATACATAAAATAAGATTTGTTTTTCTTACAAAAGATTTCAACGCGCTACAAATAAGTGGGTACCTACTAACTAACAAACCGATTTTGATGAAAATTGAATGGGACCAACCTGGAAGTACATCCTTTCAGATAAATAAACAAAATTTCATATCGCTTCATAAATGACGGAGTTCTGAGGTAACACACATTAAAAAAAACATACAACCGAATTGAGAACCTCCTCCTTTTTTGAAGTCGGTTAAAAATTATAAAACACAAAAAGAAATCTCTCCGGCGGGGAATCGAACCCCGGTCTCCCGCGTGACAGGCGGGGATACTTACCACTATACTACCGAAGACTCGTTTAATGTTGTCGAAATTACAGATGATATCGATTTTGTTAGGAACAGAACGACCGATTATTTACTTTTTTACCAAATGTGGTAGAACTTTTGTTTTCGTTTGTCTAAAATAAAAACGCCCGTATTCTTGAAAAAAAATTAAACGTAAACTATAGAATGATACTAAATATTGTTTTTATTAGATAATCAACGCGTAAATTAAGTTTCAAAAAAATCATAGATGTCTACCGCACCTGGGAATAATAGTAGTTGGCCTATTTCATTTCATCGAGTATTATCTATACTCGTCCAAAACAAAATGCAACATCAAAAATAAAAAATCAGGAATTCAATTTGACTTCAATTCATCATAAGATAATGATGATGATGACAGTTGATTGGGAATGTTCTAGTGACTATAAACACCACTAAAAAGTCACAGGAAAGCAAAATACGCAATTTCGTGCACGTGGTTTGGCATATTTTTTTTCAATTATTTCTATTTATAACCTAAACTACTGAACCGGTTTTGATGAAAATGAAATGAAACCAAACTGGAAGCATATCATTTCAGATAAAAAAAGAATTTATGAAATCAGTTTATAAATGACGGAGTTCTGAAGTAACAAACATTAAAAAAAAAACAACCGAATTAAGAACCTCCTCCTTTTTTGAAGTGGGTTAAAAATAGGTTATAGGCCCACCTTAGCAGAACTAACAGCGATCTTGAACACCAGTAGAATCATCCCGATGACCACACTCTTGACAGCCATGATGGATGTCAGGATCATCCAGGTGGATGTGGCTCCGACGTGGAAGACCAGCGGCATCATTGCCATTGACATCTTCTTTAGACCTCGGCCTGGAAGAAGTCAAGTCAAAAAAAAACAAGGTGTTTTGTCTTTGTGGTCTTAAAAACCCATAGATATCCCGAAAATCCTGGATCAACTTCTAAAAACTCTTACAAACTCCAAGTTGTACCTAATGAACTTTTTTTAAAGTCGAAGGAAGGGAAAAGGGAAGGGAAAGGGAAAGGGGAAAGGTCGTTTGGCCAAAAAAATGTAATATTAAAACTTTAAAAAAGCCCGGACACTATTACTTACTAGACAAGTAATTAAATTAAAAATTAAAAAAAACCCCTAATCTTGGACCGATTTTTATCAAACACTAGCAGTTACCCGCGACTTCGTACGCGTCTACAGTTTCCGTGTACATTATATTACTTATCTGTGCGTGTACCGAGCGGATACTTCTTTGAGAAACTTGACATTACACCTCATTACACCGAACTCGTACCTACTGGAATGTCAAACGCTAGTCGTTAGACCAAAGAGGTAGTACTACGCCCTGTCAAACTGACGTGACATAACATGACAATGAAATCCTCTTGCCAATTGGCGCTGCTAATCCTTTTCGTTCATTTTATCCTGTAGATCCTGTTAATTATTCGGGATAAAAAGTAGCCTATATGTCAATCCAGGTTACGAACTATATATATGCCAAGTTTCATCCAAGTTGATTCAGTGGTTTTGACGTGATTGAAACACAAACATCCAAACATCTAAACTTTCGCATTTATAATATTAGTAGGATAGGATAGGATCGGATAGGAATAGTAGGAATAGGAATAGGATAGCCAAGAACACTCCCGACTAATTCACCTTTCAAACAAACAAAATCAAAATCGGTTCATCTGTTCGAGAGCTACGTTGCCTCAGACACACACACACACACACAGACACGTCAAGCTTATAACACCCCGTCGTTTTTGCGTCGGGGGTTAATTAGTAAAATTAGTTTTTTGCTAAAAATCTAGGTAGTGGTGACAAAACTACTGCTGCTCCTATGGTTGTGAGTTCGATTCCATCCATGCATCAATGAATTTTTATATCCCGAAAATTCAAATTGTGTCAGGCCATACGGTCTATGCCTCTCAGATGTCCCACAAATCAAGATATTTCAGAATATTTTTTTGTTCAAATAAAAAACACAAGTCAAGAAAATAAGATGAGGTAGGTACTTACTGGATTCACTATCTCTGATTGTCGGCTTAATCTCCTCGTATCCCAGCATCTTCCCCCATTCACTATTCCCCAAATGCCTATCATTGAAATCTTCCAAAAACTCTGATACAAAAGTTGTAGCATCACAAAACTTTTGCAAACTTTTCTCGACATCCGTTATATAAACTTTTTCTTCCAAACTCGTCACAGTCGCGAAGAACAGAAAAATAAAAAATAATTTTTGCATTTTTAAAAATTTGAATTTGGAATACGCACGTTCGCTCTGCGTTCAAAATTCGAAGTGGCCAGTCTTTTTGAGTGAGACGCTGGATCTTTGTGGTTAGAAGCTTTTACCTTTGTGTTCTACTCTACAATGAAGATTCAGTTTTTGTGACCATAAAAAAAGATACTTAGTAAAAAATAAGTTCTCTTGTCGACGACGCGACGCGATTGTCCACTATTGTTATATACACTCGAGAGCAATGATTCCGGGTCACTTAAAGAATGTTAAAAATCTCGGAAACTAAAAATGATAGGTTAATGCAATAAATTGTATTTAATAGACAATGTAATACTCCTTAAATGAAAGTAAAAAAATATGAGTCACCATACATTTTATTAACACAAAATTACATAAAGAAAAAAACTGCTGATCTCTCCTTAAAACAAAAATAGGAAACATGAAATTTTTGAACTTTATTACGATTTGACTTGAATTTTAATACTTCGTATTGCCTCCTCGTGCTTCCATTACTGCGTTTACGCGGTTTGGCATGCTGTACACCAAGTTCCTTATACGATTTTGGGGAATATTCTCCCATTCCTCTGTGAGAGCAATTTTGAGCTCACGAAGCGTGATTGGGGGAGGGTTTCGTTGTTTTACGCATCTGCCTAGCTCGTCCCAAGCATGCTCGATCGGGTTGATATCCGGGCTGCGCGCTGGCCACTCCATACGAGTAATGTTCATCTCTTGAAGGTAGTCATTCACAATCCTACCTGTATGAGGTCGGGCATTGTCATGCATAAATATAGCATCCTCACCTAAATTGACCATAAATGGACCAACATGATCATTGAGGATTTCTTCCACATATCTTACGCTAGTTAAAGAGCCGTTTTCTATGATCACCAGCTCTGTGCGACTTTCAGAAGAAATTCCGGCCCACACAAGTACAGACCCACCACCGTAGGCTACTTTTTCTTCGATGCATGCTTGCTTGAATCTTTCCCCTGGTCTTCGATACACTCTGTGTCTTCCATCGTGCTTGTAGAGCATAAATTTTGATTCGTCGGAGAACATAACTTTTGACCAATCTTCAATACTCCAATTTACGTGGCTCTGGGCATATCTTAGTCTTGAAATACGATGCCCACGCTCCAGTTTAGGGCCGTTTGCAGGTCTAAGGGGTTTTAAGTTAGATTCAGCAAGCCGACGTCTTACTGTCCATGCACTTGGGTTACTTCCTCCGAGGCGTCGAAACTGATTTGTGAGTTCAGTTCCTGTGAGAAAGCGATTTCGAAGCATGGTGTTCACCAAGTATCGGTCTTCTCGTGCTGTGGTACACCTGGTTCTGCCCGTTCCTGGTCTGCGTAGGTTAGAACCAGTTTCTTCGTAACGTCGGAGAACTCTTTGTACTGTTGACAGCGACACACCGACAGTCCTGGCTGTATCGCGCTGACTCCGGCCGGTTTCCAGCATTGTAAGTATTCTGGTGCATTCTTCAGGCGTAAGCGACATAATTTCAGCTTGAATAATGAATATAGAGCACTATCAACATGGTTTATATACCCACATAAATGACAGATTACAAACAAAAGCAAAACCAAATGCTGTAATTTCGTAGTTCCATCTTCGAAAGTGGCCCTTTTTCAAATTTGATTTTTTTAAGATATAACTTTACAATAACTAAGAAGTTTTAATACCTTCATTTAAGGAGTATTACATTGTCTATTAAATACAATTTATTGCATTAACCTATCATTTTTAGTTTCCGAGATTTTTAACATTCTTTAAGTGACCCGGAATCATTGCTCTCGCGTGTATTTTATTTTCTATATTAATATAAGCTTTATTAAACATAATTTTGGACAAGGATTAGAAGTTTCTATTAGATTGATGACACTCTTTTTTTCATATCAACGAAAAGAGACGGCGATATACTTAGGTAAGTACTCATTTAGCTACTTGAACCTTGAGCGACCAATAGGTATGAATTCAATTTTAATTAGGTCGTTTCATAAGTAGATACCTACAGTACGTGCAACGGATCTTTATCCCTCTGAAGTTAGGTGCAACAAACGATTGCGCATGTACTGTTGTGCGGAAAAATTAGCTTACCTCCAATTCGACTCAAAAAATGCTTCTGCGCAGATACTTCAGAGGGACAAAGATCCGATGTTACTACTTATTTATCCATTAAAATTTATATTTTACATCTAATCCTTCATACACCAATTAGAAAACATATGTTTTGCTCGTAAAAGAAATTCATAAATATTCATAATTAATTAGTTTTTCAACACAAGCCATAAAGAACAAATTAATGAACAAAATTGTTTTATTACTGTAAGTAGTACAACTGTAATTAACTACTTACCTACTTAGATGTCCGTAAATTCATAAAATTACCACCTCTAAATACATCGGTACCTATCAATCATGAGCTTAACAATAAAATGCATCTAAAATGATGCTAGTTAAGCAACGATATTGAATACCCTAGATACACTGACAGCGCTCAAAAAATGTATTTAAATTCGTTGTAGTTAAGGCTCTTTTTCAATTATTTCTAACTTATAGAAACATAGATGTTTGTTCTATGTCTGGGTGTTACTATGTATTATAAGTATGTATTTACAAAAAAAAAAGTATATAAGTATTCTATCAGCATCTAGTTTCCATATTACAAGCTTTGCTTAGTTTGGGACTAGAGGGCGTTGTGTGTAAAGTCCATGAATATTTATATATTTTTTATTTATGCGGTTAGGTACCTAGATATGCGCACTGCCCTAATAAATTGTTATTCACACTACCCAAAGCTTAGCTGGTAGATAATGCTATTGTAGCATTAAGTTCACCTGTAGATGCTACTACGTGTAACATATTGTCCCTTAAAGCCGAAAAGGGTCTTATTCAGACCAAACACGTGAATAGTTTGGCATGTGCAAAAGATGAATACATGTTAGAAATTTCTATTTATTTTTATCTTAGAAATTTGCGACAACCCTGAGTGTTTATTTACTTTGCGTATGTATCCAGCCTGTTAGTACACATGCACACGCACACTCCTATCACGTCGCACCCACACATAGACACTTTAACACGTGTGCTATTTTTAAAGAAACTTTATGACGCTTTTCATGAATGAAAAACTTTGAAATATTAAAAGTCGTAGAACAAATGTTGTTCGCCATGACTTGTAGAATACCCCCCTTTCGGAATTATAGGGACATTTTGTTACAGCCTGTTTAAACAATTTTAAGGTAAGGTAAGTCATATTTGTCCCCAATAGGTGTACAGCATTGGTATGCCAATCAAAGTTGAACTGCAAAGTTCATACTAGTTCAGTTCAGTTCATACTAACTCATAGTTATTCTGTGACTAAATAGTGACATTATGACGTCTTTTGATGTGTTTTCGCGCATATTTTGCTGTCAAGTGTCTAAAAAGAATGATCACGTGGTACAATTTTGTACCACGTGACCTGAAGAAATTACACTGGGCAGTGAAATATGACAGCAAAAGATTGGCATACGGGGGCTGATTGTATTTTCTATCTTTTTCATTCATATCCAACATAAAGTATACCTACCTACGTCATCCATACTGATTGGTGTAGGTACCTACCTAGTCACAAAACAATCATCACGCCACTTAAAACTCTATCAAATTTTTGCTTTTTTGTTTAGCACAACGGAAACCGAGATTAGGTGGGTACAGTCGGCAATATAACTTGATGAATTTTCAGATTTTCCAACTATTTTGGGAGTTTTTGACTATTTGTTTTGTAACTTTTGCAATAAGTAAAAAAATACTTATCTACATTAACTACAGATTGTTAATTTACTTACGAACATCAGTTAGTTGAACTAAAAAACTGGCATATAACAAACAACCAGAAAAACGTTTACATTTAGCTATAGCTAATAATATGTGTTAAGAGTCATGGGGTCACTTTTCACCCATGCCCTTTATGAGACGTTGTAAAGAATGGGGGGTGATTCTAGACCGATAGACATTTTATCACGATAGATATATATCCCAAGAACTGTCAAAACTCCATAGTTTTTGACAGTTTTTGGGGGATATATCTATCGTGATGAAAAAGTCTATCGGTCTAGAATCACCCCCCTGGGATAGTACTACCATTAATTTAACTGGTAAACGGAAAAATAATGGTTTTCAAATGGCATCTAATGGTGTCTGACACAGCATTTGATCATTAGTATGGCGTTTATGAGATTTTATTTGTCGTTCAAAACATTATCAGGTAGTAGGTAACATCTCATCCCATTAATATTATAAATAGGAAAGTTTAGATGTTTGGATGTTTGTGTTTCAATCACGTCGAAACTACTGAACCAACTTAAATAAATAAATATTCATGGACATTTCACACGACGCCCTCTAGTCCCAAACAAAGCAAAGCTTTATATATGGGAACTAGATGCTGATAGAATACTTGTATGCTTATTTTTTTGTAAATACATATTTATAATACATAGTAACACCCAGACATAGAACAAACATCCATGTATGCCACACACAAATGTTTGTTCTTGGTGGGGATCGAACCCACGACCCACAGCACGGGAGGCAGAGCTATTACCGACTGAGCTGTGACGCCTGTCACAGATGTAACTTGGAATGTTCGTAGCCTGGATTAACACATAGGCTACTTTTTATCCCGAATAATTAACAAAATGAATGAACGAGATCAGCAGCGCCAATAAAACATACTTTGACACGAGGATGACGTCAGGTGCTTTAGAGAGCCTAGTACAAGTGCCGGTGTATACCTAAACCTTGTCTAACGTCTGATGTAATGACAATCTTCTCAAAGAATCCGCTCAGAAAACCCTACTTTCCGGATTTGATGATGGCAATTCATCCTTCCTACTTAATATTATAAATGCGAAAGTTTAGATGTTTGGATGTTTGTGTTTCAATCACGTCTAAACTACTGAACCAACTTGGATGAAACTTGGCATATAGTTCGTAACCTGGATTGACACATAGGCTACTTTTTATCTCGAATAATTAACAGGATCTACAGGATAAAATGAACGAAAAGGATTACTTAGCAGCGCCAATTCGCAAGAGGATTTCATTGTCATGTCATGTCACGTCAGTTTGACAGGGCGTAGTACTACCTCTTTGGTCTAACAACTAGCGTTTGACATTCCAGTAGGTACGAGTTCGGTGTAATGAGGTGTAATGTCAAGTTTCTCAAAGTATCCGCTCGGTACACGCACAGATAATATAATGTACACGGAAACTGTAGACGCGTACGAAATCGCGGGTAACTGCTAGTTGGTTATATTTTCAAATAGCGTTACTCGCTCGCTACCACTACACTACCAGAGCCTAGGTAGGTATGTACAGTAGCTTAAAAATTATTCAACAAAAAAATATTCAATTTAATACAGTATTTAATTTCTCATTCGCTCGGGTCAAATCACACAAAGATCCCGTTTCAGCAACACGCTCTTGAAACAGTTCATAGATGTAACCGTTATTTAGTATTTAGCACATTTGTTGCACGCAAACTGTCTACCGTTTTTTTAGATAGGTAGGTAATAATTATGTTGCGGTTATAGTCAAAATCAATTTATACTACACTGACATATCATAGTATGACTAGATTGAGTAATAGGTAGTAGTAGAACATTATAATCATTTAGATTTGAAAATGTTGCAATACTGAAAATGCGCAGGACATACAGGGTGTAACATAATGTCCCTATAAGTCCGAAAGGGGGGGTATTCTACACGTCATGCCGAACAACATTAATTGTTCTACGACTTTTAATATTTCGAAGTTTTTCATTCATGAAAAGCGTCTTAAAGTTTCCTTAAAATTAGCATTGCACACGTGTTAAAGTGTCTATGTGTGGGTGCTATGTGATAGGAGGGTGCATGAGTACGTGTACTTACAGGCTGGATACATACGCAAAGCTAAACAAACACAAACTGTCGCCAAAACACGAGAAAAATAAAAATTTTAAACATGTGGTATTCAACTTTTGCACATGCCAATCTTTTCACGTGTTTGGTCTGAATGAGACCCTTTTAAGACCTTAATAAGATCCTTTTTACAAAAAAATGTTTCTTAATTCTCAATTCTTTATTGCACACAACATAGGACATAAACAAAAGACAGAAATAGATGATATGTACAAAGGCGAGCTTAACCCTAAAAAGAGTTTTCTTCCAGCAAACCTTTGCAACAATTATCACGCAATGGGTGCCTGAAGACGGCAGACGATGCCGAGGCAGGCCTAGAAGACGCTGAAGCCACGATATTGACGCATTCGAAGCACATTGGTGGGACCTGGCAAGCCAGCGGATGTCCTGGAAGGAAATGGGGGAGACCTTTGCCCAGCAGTGGGACAGTATAGGTTAAGAAAAAAAAAATTTAAAATAACGATATCTTCCGTATTGTTGACATGGAAAAATAGCTTATATCGTCAAGATATGGTTCAGCATCACAATGTGCAAAACGCAACCAGATTTCATAAGTAGGTAGGTACATCGTTTTTGGAACACGATAAATCTCAGGACCTTTCACAAAATTCCATTAACAGAATAAAAGAACAAAAACAAATGCTGAAGTATGCTCTAATGTGTAGAGCTATTAGAAAGTTGGTAGGTATACTTTAGGTAATATTGTGGTATCATTTTTCATAACTTTTTTCAACTTCAGCAAGCTCCATAACCATCATCATCATCGTCAGATTCAAATTATGAAGTAGGTACAACGGATTTTTATCCCTCTGAAGTTAGGTGCAACAAACGATTGCTCATGAACTGTTATGCGGAAAATTAGCTTACCTCCAATTCGACACAAAAATGAGTTCTGCGCAGATACTTCAGAGGGGCAAAGATCTGCAGGGATATTCCAATCTCAGTTGAACTGCAAAGTTTTAAATCATGGTCAGTTCATACTAACCCATAGTTATTCTGTGACTAAATAGTGACATTATGCTGTCATTTAATTTGTTTTACTGATACTGATACTGATTTGGATCAGTTGAGCTATCTATAAATCGTTTGCAACGGTGTGTAGATAGCTCAACCGCTTCATGTGTATTTTGTACATATTATAAATATTGTAAATACTTTATTAGTCATAATTTTCTTTGTGAATAAATTATTTATTTGTTTTCGCGCATATTTTGCTGTCAAGTGTCTAAAAAGAATGATCACGTGGTACAATTTGTACCACGTGACCTGAAGAAATTACACTGGGCAGTGAAATATAACTTGACAGCAAAAGATTGGAATACGGGGGCTGTTGTGACTACTATATCTATCGGGTTGGTACCGCCTAACCCCGATCCGGTCTCTCCTCGATGTAGATTACCAAATAGTATGTATCTGTCTATTTAATTTTTTATCACAAGGTTTAATACTTTGACTTTTACTGACACAGAACAAACATCTATATTTCTACACAAAAAACTGTTTGTTCTCGACATCGAACCCACGACCCACAGCGCGGAAGGCAGAGCTGACGAACTGAGCTGTGACGCCTCTCAGATTACTAAAATAAAAACTTTTTGTATGTAATATTACGCGGTCTAGACATTCTAAATTACCTGTAGACTAACAATCGCACTCATAGACGTGCCTTAATTTTAATTGAAGGTGAGTAAATAAGATGCACTGAGTATGTTTTTACCTACGATAAGTACTACGATAACGAGACATCGCGCTTTTAGGTATTACTTTTAAGTGACATCTGTGAGTGCGGCTGCTTTTCTTTTTGCGAAGCCTACATTTTTTTTATGAAAACCGTTAGACCCGGTTATCAAAATTAGACATAGACATGGGTCCATGGACCCTACTTTAAGAAACCCTGCTCCAAATAGAGCAGCCCCGTATTCCAATCTTTTGCTGTCAAGTTATATTTCACTGCCCAGTGTAATTTCTTCAGGTCACGTGGTACAATTTTGTACCACGTGACATTCTTTTTATCATTCTTTTTAGACATTGATCATTCTTTTTAGACACTTGACAGCAAAATATGCGCGAAAACACATCAAATGACGTCATAATGTCACTATTTAGTCACAGAATAACTATGAGTTAGTATGAACTGACCATGATTTAAAACTTTGCAGTTCAACTTTGATTGGCATTTCTTAAAAGTAGGTGTAACTAATCTAAATTATATGCAAAAGCCTATTTATATTAAGTAGGAATAACTACGAAAATAAAAAATTTAATATCTGTAAGAATATATTTTAATGTCGGCAAGTTAATTTAGACAATTTAATTACGAGTAAATACTTAAATAAATATTCATGGACATTTCACACAACGCCCTCTAGTCCCAAACTAAGCAAAGCTTGTAATATGGGAACTAGATGCTGATAGAATAATCTTATACTTTTTTTTTCTAAATACATACTTATAATACATAGTAACACCCAGACATAGAACAAACATCTATGTTTTCCACGCACAAATGTTTGTTCTTGGTGGGGATTGAACCCACGACCCACAGCACGGAAAGCAGAGCTATTACCGACTGAGCTGTGACGCCTGTCACTAAATATTTTGGATAATGGAACAAAATAAAATTGCTAATGGCCACTTCGAGATAGACTCAAAGTACTAACTTAGCTTATTCAGACAGTAACTTTACATAATCAAGGTATTACAACAAATAAATCACACTTATAATACAGCTTACAACTAAACCAACACTAGTGGTGATTCTCTGGCTTTGCCCGCGGGATGCAAAGAGAGCTACATCATGGTAATTGGAACTCCAACCAATCAGGTGTTCATCACGATTCTGGACTCGAAGCCATAGTTCCAGGGGGCGGAAGTATCTGAGAACACAATTATCATCATCATCGTCATCATCATCAACCTATACTCGTCCACTGCTGGACGTAGGTCTCTCCCAAGACGCGCCATTGAGGTCGGTCTTCGTCTCTTCTCATCCAGTGTCAGCGCTACATTTCGCAGATCGTCGCTCCATCTCGCCGGAGGGCGTCCTACACTACGCTTGCCTAAACGTGGTCTCCACTCGAGTATTAGTTTGCTCCAACAATTGTCGGAGAAAACAATTATGTAAGCATTTAATCTAGATGATGTATCCAGCGTCAGGAGGCACTTGTGCCCCATGCCCCGATGTACGGGAGGCTGCAGTGCCTGGGACATGGTTAGATGGAGTAGGCTTGTAGCACTATACCATCCTCTCAGCCTAGTGTCTATCCACAGGAGAGATAAGTATATTTATTTGTATGAAGGATGATACAATGCAACGCTAGGAAGCAGGCTGTAGTTTGTTGTCCGTTCTATTTGTCTCTGGTCGCGTGGAACTGCCACCTAGAACCACCTAGTTATTTAAGTAACATGATTCTAAATGATCCGCGTGATTTTATTGAGTTACTAGCAGTTACCCGCGATTTAGTCCACGAAAAAACAACAAGAAAATATAACTAAAAAAAGCGGGAAAAGTAGCCTGTGTTAATCCAGGTTACGAACTATAAATATTCCAAGTTTCATCCAAATCGGACCAGTAGTTACAGCGTGATTGAAACAAAAATATCCAAACATTCAAACTTTGACATTTATAATAGTGGCATGGGATGACTTTGACGTTGGTCAATACGTGCGGAGCTGACTAAGCCAAGGGTTTCCTCACGATGTTTTCCTTCACCGTTTGAGAGCACTGGCATTGCGCACATAAATCCGAGTAGAAAAACCCATTGGTGCACGATCAGAGGCTTGGATCAGCTAGCACCTGCGTAATGTCAACAACACCGGCTTCAGCAGAAAACCAGCGCTGCAGTATGCAACTGTATATATTTATATACATATACATATATATATACAACAACATACTATTATATAATATATATATACCATGTATATATATACCATGTTATATATATACATACATATATATAACATGGTACTGATTTGGATCAGTTGAGCTATCTATAAATCGCTTGCAACGGTGTGTAGATAGCTCAACTGCTTCATGTGTATTTTGTACATATTATAAATGTTGTAAATACTTTATTAGTCATAATTTTCTTTGTGAATAAATATTTATTTAGCTTGCTGTTTTATACCGTAAAAAAAAACAACATACTGCAGCATCAAGCTGAGCTGAGGCCGATTCACCACCACACAGAGTAGATCTTAATATTAGTTTTTGATTTAGTTATTACTCGCTTTTATTTTTAGTTTTAAGTTATGCTTTGCTTTGTTTTTATGTATGTTGTTTGCCTATTAATATTGTACTTTTGTGGTGGTTTGAATAAACGTGTCTATCTATCTATCTATCACCTGTATAGGTACTTACTTGACAAGAGATTCCGGAGATATTCTATTAGTCTTCCCCTTAGACATTATCCTGATGAGATCTGAAGCTGTCTTCGAGGACCCTGGCTGCATAATTTCACTGGAAATAAATTTTGATATTGTGTCACATCTTTACCCTATTCTATTGCAGACTTAGCGTGTTCAAACTCAACTACAGTATGATTCTACTTTTAACCCCTAACGCAAAAACGACGTGGTGTTATAAGTTTGACGTGTCTGTGTGTGTGTTTGTCTAAGGCAACGTAGCTCCCGAACGGATGAACCGATTTTGATTTTGTTTTTTTGTTTGAAAAGTGAATTAGTCGGGAGTGTTCTTAGCTATGTTTGATGAAAATCGGTTCATCCGTTCGGGAGATACGTTGCCTCAGACAGACACACACACACAGACACGTTCAACTTATAACACCCCGTCGTTTTTGCGTCGGGGGTTAAAAAAAGGGTGAAAGCTTAATTTTAACGGTGCTAAATACGTGAAATTGTTTCAATTTCTCACCTCAACAGCCTCCCAGCATCTCTACTCCGGTAAATATCACATTCATGAAGATGCCCCATGTGCCCGGATGCTGCGCACAGCTGATCGTATATTTGGAACTCTAAGATCGTAGCCAGGAAGTATTTTATATATTCCTGATGAAAAATTAGCTTAAATCAGTAATTAAAAAAAAAAACACGGACATTTCACCCAACGCCCAAACTAAGCAAAGCTTATAGAAACTAGATTGCTGGTAGAATATTTTTTTTTGTAAATACATTCTTATACATAGTAACACCCAGACAAAGAACAAACATTACTTGAGTTCCCCATGCCCCGATGTACGGGAGGCTGCAGTGCCTGGGACATGGTTAGATGCAGTAGGCTTGTAGCACTATACCATCCTCTCAGCCTAGTGTCTATCCACAGGAGAGACAACAATACGTGCGGAGCTGACTAAGCCAAGGGTTTCCTCGCGATGTTTTCCTTCACCGTTTGAGAGCACTAGCATTACGCACATAAATTTTCCGAGTAGAAAAACCCACTGATACACGACTGGGTTTCAACTTGAACCCACGAGCTAGGATCGGAAGACGGGGTCGCTACCACTAGGCCACCGGTGCACAACGAAGGTTACCTGATCAGATATAATGTGGTATTTAGATCCTGGATCAAAATCCGCTTCGGATCTTGACATAGGAGGTATGACTCCTTGAAAGCGGAGATTCATTTGCCACCATTTTGTGTTCATTTTGTGGACGCCATTTTCGAATACCGACCAACGCCACTGAAATATTTAAAAAAAAAATATTCATGCACATTTCTTACAACGCCCTCTAGTCCCAAACTAAGTAAAGCTAGTAATGGGAACTAGATTGCTGATAGAATATTTAGATATATTTTTTGTAACTTCGTTAGTTGAATAAATTACTATAAATAGTTATAAGTAGAGTTTACCTGATCAACCATAAAAGCAAAAGGAAGGTAGGCCACCTTCTCCAAAGCCAGCGACATGAGGAAGTTCATACTGACTTCATACGGGTCGTGGGTTCTAAAAATAAACACAGATTTTAAAAGACAAATACTTAACTACAGTACGCACCGGCACAACGAATCTTTATCCCTCTGAAGTTAGATGCAACAACGATTGTAAGTACTGTTGTGCGGAAAAATTCGCTTATAATTCGAGCCAAAAATGGGTTCTGCGCAGATACTTCAGAGGGACAAAGATCTGTTGTGACTGATAAACCATCCCTGAGGGGCGAGTACGAGTTTACAGTGTGCAATACGTCTGACGTCCAGCACACCGGTGTGCGCTGTTTGGTATGGAAACACTGAGCGGAAGCTTGACGAGACCAAGCTTCTCCAAAAATCCGCTCAGTGTTTCCATACCAATCAGCGCACACCGGTGTGCTGGACGTCAGACGTATTGCACACTGTAAACTCGTAATCGCCCCTCTAAAAACTTCGGTCAGCTCAAATTTGATTTTACTCGTAAAAAAGTGTAAAAATATACAAACTTGTTTTGGTAAAGGCCAACTCTCTGCAGATGCTGTAGATTGTTGACAGATAACGCCGCTGCGTTCGCTACAGCCTCATGGAATGCTGGAAAAACATGTTTTATCAGAACAAGACGTGATCTTCTATGTATTGCGTGTGCACCCATACCTTTCAAACCGGAACACAGCAATGCGTGGGTTGTTAGCAACCCACAGTATGCTGAGCTTGGGTCCATTTTGCGACACCATTGCACACTTTATAAATGTGTTCTTCTTTGATTTGTGATTCTGTTTAGTAATTATTGTCTCTGTTGTTGTTTATTTCTTTCTAGTGTATTTGTTTAGTTTAAATTTATTGTGTGTTGCAAATAAATGTTTTACTTACTTACTTACAATGCGTTCCTTCTTCCAATAGCTTCGTTCTTACCTGGATTGGCACCATCCCTGAACAACTGTGGCTGATCGGCATACTGAAGGTAGTACTGGATGTGAGCCATCTCATGGTGGGTGGATACCAGGTCCTGCATGGTCACTTCTGTGCATTGTTTGATTCTGAAATTATTGAGGAATGTGACTTTATAGTTTTCTCCCAGAGAGGAGAGAGAACTGGAAAATTGATATAAAATAGAAAATGGAATATTCTGGAGAATGAAAAGAACAATATAGGTTGGTACCTTTTTTTTTGTCCAGAGGAAATCCATCATGGATACCCGCTAGCCGGGGGGGGGGGGGGCTAGGGGGTTATGTCGGACTCCTACAGACTAAAACCCCTGGGGTGTTCCTCTGCTCTGGCCTTTGAGACGGAGTCACGGGTTCATATAGGTAGGTACCTACCCCTTGACTCTTGACTTGACTTGAAGTACTTGACTACTTATTGATCATTTGGAATATAATGGATTGAAGGAAAGCAAAGGGAGATAAAGTTTGAGTAAGAGAAAGTAACAAGGGTATCAGAAGGTTAAGCGTCAAAATAGATAAACAAAAAGAAGACAAACACATCTATCGTTAGCAGAGAATAGAAGAAATAAAAATAACCCAGCAGGGGTATGCCAATCAAAGTTGAACTGCAAAGTTTTAAATCATATGGTCAGTTCATACTAACTCATAGTTATTCTGTGACTAAATAGTGACATTATGACGTCATTTGATGTGTTTTCGCGCATATTTTGCTGTCAAGTGTCTAAAAAGAATGATCACGTGGTACAAAATTGTACCACGTGACCTGAAGAAATTACACTGGGCAGTGAAATATAACTTGACAGCAAAAGATTGGCATACGGAGGCAGTAACCAATTGCTGGAAACAAAAGAAAAAGTGACCGAGGAATGGAAAGAATCAAGAAATGTTAGATCGAGAACACGAAAGAGAAAAAGTAATAAGACAATATGAGAAAACATGGTTAAAATCATACAAAAAAGGTTGTACCGATAGTCAATTCTATTGCAGAAGTCCCAGGCACTAGCAGTGCATTGCACGCTGCGTTGCGAGGGTCTGGCTAGGAGGGAGCCGCGCCAGAACTCCGGAGGAACTGGCTTCAGACCCATTGACGTGTAGAACTCTTCCGCCATTTGAAACATTCTGGAAAAGTTGAAGAGTTAGGTTAGTTTTTCCAGTTGTTTTGGGATTCAGAGAGTCGAGCTGTTTATATTTAAGTAGTTAGTAACTGATTCTGAAGGAGAAAAGTTTCTCAAAGATAAGATGATTGATAAAGGTAATCACAACGTTTTTCTAACGAAAAAAGCAGTGAAACAAAAGTTAAAACATTCAAAATATATTCTCGATCAAATACTAGAAATGAATATAAGCCTAAAGTTTAATAAGGTAAAAGGTTTTGTCAAAAAAACAGTAATGTGAGAAAAAATTATATACCACAGCCCCCGTATTCCAATCTTTTGCTGTCAAGTTATATTTCACTGCCCAGTGTAATTTCTTCAGGTCACGTGGTACAATTTTGTACCACGTGATCATTCTTTTTGCACACTTGACAGCAAAATATGCGCGAAAACAAATTAAATGATATCATAATGTCACTATTTAGTCACAGAATAACTATGAGTTAGTATGAACCATCGATTAATTTTTTGGTCCATGGTATGAACTGACCATGATTTTAAACTTTGCAGTTCAACTGAGATTAGAATACCCCTGCAGTAAGAACTAAGTAGGTCCTTCTTTACGTATAACTACACTGCCACTACGTACGTACCTGAGTGGAGTGAAGCCTTGTCGAAGCATCTCAGCAGTGACATCCACGTTGGGAGACTGAGGGAATGGCATCACAAGATCCATTATGGACTTCCAGTTCTGTGCCCACATGTTACCTAAAATTAACATTATAATACGTAAAATTGTGGATGTGCTCTGTGTAATGTAATATATAACATTTTGCGATACCTGAAAAGGGTGAATAAGTTTTAAAGTGCCTCTGACTTTAGCATAAGACCAAATTGTAACACTTATTTTGGCAAATAAATGTATCTTGTATCTTGTAAAGTAAGTATTTTGATAGGCAGAGCGTAGTCACCTAGCCATTGAAGGTCATCGGTGTCTTTAATTATTACAATTTTTATGGAACAGCCAATTTTTCGCACTAAACAATTTTTTGCTAGAGAATACAAAATTTAAAATGTATCCAAATTATATTTATACGAACGATAAGTCACATAACTTGTTCCATTGTTCCATTGACAGGCGTCACAGCTCAGTCGGTAACGGCTCTGCCTTCCGTGCTGTGGGTCGTGGGTTCGATCCCCACTGAGAACAAACATTTGTGCGTGGAAAACAAAGATGTCTGTTCTATGTCTGGGTGTTACTATGTATTATAAGTATGTATTTACAAAAAAAAAGGTATTTAAGTATTCTATCAGCCATCTAGTTTCCATATTACAAGCTTTGCTTAGTTTGGGACTAGAGGGCGTTGTGTGTAAAGTCCATGAATATTTATTTATTGTGATTCCTATAAGGTTTTGATGAGGGAGATCTTACCCAGTAAATGAGCTGGTATTGGTCCATCACTCCTGACTGTGGTTTCTCCATAACGTTGGACTAACCGTCTCCTTACGTATGTGAAGAGTTGCTTGTATAGAGGTGCCACCTGTGTGAAAGAACGAATAATTATCATCCATGTTAAATGCATTCACATACTACACCCTAATAAATCAATTGTTGAAAACATTATCCTCTGCTATTCCAATCTCAGTTGAACTGCAAAGTTTTAAATCATGGTTAGTTCATACTAACTCATAGTTATTCCGTGACTAAATAGTGACATTATGATGTCATTTAATTTGTTTTCGCGCATATTTTGCTGTCAAGTGTCTAAAAAGAATGACCTGAAGAAATTACACTGGGCAGTGAAATATAACTTGACAGCAAAAGATTGGAATACGGGGGCTGGTATGGTATATATAAGGTAAGAAGAGTTTTCTGTTAATAAGTAACACCATGTCTGAATAAAGAATTTATAGGTACTTTTAAAAGTTCCGACAGACCTTTAGATTGACTGTCGACGATATTGAAAACATTATGGGATACCAGTGAATGGAGAAAGCTCTCATCATATGTCTTATTGCTTATGTGAAATATGAGTAACTAGGTTCCTAGCCTACCTATTTTATTTCAGATTTTTTACTCAGGTATGTATTATCTACCTCATTCTTGGTAGATTTATTACCTGATTATACATTTCCTCTGTGCTCGCTCTGAATGACTGGTCTTCGTACGCTGCCCTCATCTGTTCACCGGCATCTCTGAACCCTGGATAACAATGGTCTTATTTATGAAAATATAGTTGATCATTACTTAGCCACCTTCCAACTGAATCATTCTCAACTGAATCACTCAACTCAACTCTCAAGCTGCTACTTATAAGAAGTTTAACTTTTCTTTCTTGTTTAGCTTTGACACCTTCAACGTTGAGACGGGTGTATGAGTCAGAATTTTCTTGACCATTTGCTTAAACGTCTCTCTACTTTTGAGAGACGTCTGAGAGGCGAGTCTGTACATAATCGTCCTCTCTAAGATCTTAGATATGACTTCATCAATTGTACCTGTGAGCTGGGCAGCTTGATTCGCCAGCTGAACATATCTCATGAAGCGGTTTTTCAGTTTAGGTCCTGTCTTGTCTCTGAAGCTCCGCCATACGTAGAGTAGTTCACTTTCGATCCTGGAGTGAGCTAGGATCCGTGATATTTCTGGATCCAGCTGCATGTCGCAGTAATTTGAGCTGTCTGTACCTTGGAACACAAAACAATCCTTTTAAAAACAAAAAAGAAAAGAGCAAAAACTTTCCATCTAATCAAGATGATTAAGACGTGGCCACTTTTTACCCATGCCCCGATGTACAGGACACTCCAGTGCTTGGGATATTTTTAGATGGAGTAGGCTTGCCCAGCACATACCATTCTCTCAGCCTACTCGGCCTTGTCCACAGAAAAGACAAGGTCAATACAATACGTTTGGAGCTGATTAAGTCATGGGTTTCCTCACGATGTTTTTCTTCATCGTTTAAGAGCACTGGCATTATAAAAACAGGAAAAAAAAACTACTTAGTGTCTAAATCGCCATTTATGCCTGTAATAAATAAATAAATAAAAATAAATATTCAGGGACATTTCACACAACACCCTCTAGTCCCAAACTAAGCAAAGCTTGTAATATGGGAACTAGATGGCTGATAGAATACTTATATACTTTTTTTTTTGTAAATACATACTTATAATACATAGTAACACCCAGACATAGAACAAACATCTATGTTTTCCACGCACAAATGTTTGTTCTCAGTGGGGATCGAACCCACGACCCACAGCACGGAAGGCAGAGCTATTACCGACTGAGCTGTGACGCCTGTAATAGCACCGGCATCCATACCCTTCAACATGAAACACAGCAATGCGAGCATCACTGTGCAGCAGAAATTGGCTACTTCTCCGGATGTGCTCTTCCGCTAAAAATAAAAACCCTCCTACCTTCGGTATAAGGTTGATAATGCTGGTACGGCTGGTTGGCAAGCTGGTACTGTTGATATGTCGGCTCCTGGTATTCAGTTGGGTATGGAATCCGAGGAATATGAGGGTCGTACGGCTTCTGGCTGTAAGGGCAGATCTTGGCAGAGTTGTAGATCTCTTTCATTTCTGATATTAGTTGCTGTAGCTGGAATACGAAGAGGATATCCGTATGAGCACTAGCAGATCCAGGGGGGCTAGGGAGCTTAAGCCTCCCCCAAAAGCTCAGAGTCTACCTAAGAGTGGACCAGGTTTTGTCAGGGAAACCCCTAAGCAGCTGGATTTTTTATCTGACGGTACAAGTTAATGTTGAGTATTCTCTGCTATAACAATTGCATTATCACACAGCACGTCCGCAAAATACGTGCTCTACCTATGTGACATTGAACTGCACCTATGAATTTATGTGTTGATCTTATTTGCCCATAAGTTTACCAGCGGCGCCCATATTCCCTTCAAACCGGAACACAACAATGCGAGCATCACTCCGGGGTATCAGAAATAGATACAGTGGTGTACTTCCTCGGACGAACTCTTTCACAAAGACTTCTTCCAGTCACTCTAAGCTCTACCACGATGACTTACTTCAGTAAATTTATCATCAGGCAACGCTGCCCTACTAGCTTGGATGATCTTCAGCAGCTGCCGCCTACTCTGAGGGTCTGATAACCTGGAGCCGTCGAAGGCAGCTGCTTTTCTCCAAGATAGCCTCTCAAACTTGGAGCTGAGGGTCAGTTCCTCTGTCATGCGACGTCGGTTGTAGTCTGTTATGTTAGTGGCGAACTTCCACTGTGCCATGGTCACTCTGAAATTGCCATAGATTTTTAGGGTCACTGGAGGTCACTGACCTTTGAGAGATGTCAAGAGGTCAGTTGGTACAAAAAATCTTATAGCGTCAGCCCCCGTATTCCAATCTTTTGCTGTCAAGTTATATTTCACTGCCCAGTGTAATTTCTTCAGGTCACGTGGTACAAATTGTACCACGTGATCATTCTTTTTAGACACTTGACAGCAAAATATGCGCGAAAACAAATTAAATGACATCATAATGTCACTATTTAGTCACAGAATAACTATGAGTTAGTATGAACTGACCATGATTTAAAACTTTGCAGTTCAACTGAGATTGGAATACCCCTGCAGTTTCCTATACAAATACTTTATGATGAGACATACCTGTAGCACATGCCAGATGCCTCTCGATCGTACTCCCGAAGGAACTGAGAAGCCTCCATAGCATTGGTGTTGGAACCCTGAGAGGAAATGAAATAAACCCTGATGAGTTTGATCAGTCAAAAAAGAACTGTCAGTTTCCAATCAGAAGCTTAATAAAGTCATGTAAAAATATGTAGGAGAACGTGGTAGGATGTGTATTCTCCTACGAAAACGGAAGTTTCCGCGAGCGACCTTCAGCTCGAGGTCCGACGACCGGTTTCAAGCGCTTATTAGATTGTGCAATCTCAAGTCAGACTTACTGATAGAGATGTAACGTGATGAGTTGAGTTATTTCGAACTCAAGTTATTTGAATTGACTCGCATCGAGGACTTGCATGCATATAAAGTCATACAAGTGAAAATCTAGCACCAATTTCTCTAACCACTTACGTTGCATACGGACCTAGTTGAGTCAACCCAATTGGCGGCTTGAGTTAAGGTTCAGTTTAACTAAAATAATTCGAGTTCGAAATAATTCAACTCATCACGTTACATCTCTATCAGTAAGTCTGACTTGAGATTGCACAGTCTAATAAGCGCTTGAACCTAGTACCGAATACCGTGCCTCACTGAGCACGTCCACTGAGGGCGTGCCCTGTGATGCACTGCACTGCGCTCATCACTCAGAGATACAAAGGTGTTAAGTCTCATGTGCCTGTAGGTAATTACGCCGGCACCCATACCCTTCAAACCGCAACACAGTAATGCGAGCATCACTGTTCGGCGGCAGAAATAGGTCAAAGTCAAAGTCAAAATTTCTTTATTCAATAAAATCACAAGGATCATTTAGGTGGTAGTAATTCCCCGGACGAGCTCTTTCACGAAGAGCTCTACTAAGTAGTACTAGATGGATGTAAAGGAAAGTGGTTTTTTATTCATTTTTCATTTACCCATAATCTTTTCCTGTTGCCAGAATACATAAGTAGGTACCCACAGATCTTTTACGCTTTAGTAGATACAACCTTAGAATATAGAAAACACTAAGTAGAAGCCGCATTTGACATAATTTGTATGAAGGATTTTGTCACCAAAATGCTATAAAAATGTTCCCGTGCGCATGATGTTCGCGCAGCCCAATGTTGCACCTACAAAACTATTCCCCAATTTTTTGGGGTAATTTTTTTTGTAAATGCTGCTTAGATACCTAAGTAGGAGGTACTGAAATAGATATTTATAAATTTTAATAGAATTAAGGAAAGACTCAGGACGTGTTTTTTTGAATGATTTTTGTCCATTGTTCTCGTCTGAGTATATCAACAAGAAACCTAAAATTACACAAATATTTTTTCAAAATAACAAATTTAGCGCTCTATGATTAAAAATACCTATTGAAATACCTATGCCTAATGATGTGTAGTCATAAAGATTAATATAAATTTTGTTGGGAAAAAAATGTTGGTGTTGTTTGCAACATTATTGAATTGATGGTAATTTTTCTTTAAATTGATGATTCCAAGACGATTCCTTATCAAATAGAGACCCAAATGTGATGTATGTTATCCCATCTACTTTGTTTTTAGACCCAGGCCAATTTTTGCAAGTGGGAACCACACACGCCGGCATAATTGTATAAAAATATGTTTGGCATTGGAGGTGTCAATGGCCAGAGACTGAATGACACAAAGTACTCCATTATGGTGCACTTCTAACTGTGACACAAAAATGGCTATACATTACATCTGTACTTTTCTATAATCTGTGGATACAACCTTCCAAAATAATTGCAGATGTCACACGTCTTGTTTAGATTATTATTTTGAAACGGTATGATTCTCTTAATTAGGATTTCCTGCGCTGTTGAGCTAACTTGTGACAAAAAGCAAATATGCAAAAATGTGTTTTGCAAATGTTATTTTGCTTAGCAATGTCAAAGTCAAAGTCAAAGTCAAAATTTCTTTATTCAATAAAATCACAAGGATCATTTAGAATCGTCTTATATAACTAGGTGATTCTATGTGCCAGTTCCACGCGACCAGAGCCTAGAAGAACCAATACTATCAAACGAACGCTAAGGTCGGCTTGCACCAGAATCGCTAAACACGTTTAACTATTAAATAGTATTTAGCGAGTTGTCAAGTCATAAATACGTCAGATTTAAATCTATTTAGCTGTTAAACACGTTTAGCGATTCTGGTGCAAGCCGCCCTAAGAAAGTTAAAATAGGCAGTTACTTAAGTAATCAGATTTCGATCAGCGAAAGTAGATATTATTGTCTGTCTGTTTGTCACGGTAAACAATAGATTGATAGCTGGTTGTTAATTAAGATTCAATGTTTTATGTAATACTACAGTCAGCTTCATTGGGCCAGCTCAAGCAAAGTTTTCGAAAAAATTCAAAAAATGAAAGGGTGTCAAAAGTTTGATGGCGTCAGTCTGTGGCTACGTAGATCCTAAAGGATCCAATTTGAAAGCAGGGTGGTCCTTTTGGTGAAAATTGGTGCTGTCTTTTCCGAGTTATGAGGAGTACTGAGAACCAGTTCAAGAATCACAACTGCAGCAGTGACATCTGTCGCAGCTCAGTCGGTAATAGCTCTGCCTTTCGTGCTGTGAGTCGTGGGTTCGATCACCACCAAGAACAAACATTTGTGCGTGGAAAACATAGATGTTTGTTCTGTGTATTCACAAAAAAAAGTTTAAGTATTCTATCAGCCATCTAGTTTCCATAATACAAGCTTTGCTTAGTTTGGGACTAGAGGGCGTTGTGTGAAATGTCCATGAATATTTATTTATTTTATCATCTCTCGCAACTCGCAACTTACTGTACCAGTTACTTGTGACAGTAAAAAACGAGGGGAAATACCTAATTTAGAAGATTGCTCTCATATCACGAGCGTACAATTTGTGGTCATGCAGTCTTAAGCAGCTTGAAGGTTAAAAATAGCCTTTGTCGTGTGTTTAACCATCATGACCATGTGACAAAAACTTAATTGGTTTCAAAAGGACGTTTTTTACATTGTTTTATTTTTAAGTATACCGATCTATGTGGCCAGCGAATGTTATGTCTGGCCCACAGATTATCTGTAGTTTGGACATGTCTCTCATCAACAGAACCATAGAGAAATTTGATAGATAGATCTTTATTCGTCTCCAACAGGTAGTATGTACTAGGTATACATAAGTAGGTACAGGTAGGTACATAATAACAATAATGTAGGGTAGGTAGGTAGGTATACAACTAAAACAAGACAACCTACCAGCTCAGCGAGTGAGCATGGGGGCGAATTGGTCCCTGTCTCAGCACCCAAGTAGGTACCATCAGCAAAAGTTCTGCCTTACCACCATAAGGGTGCATTTTCTGTGAACTGACTAGCCGTTAATTTTTGAATACCAATAGAAGCAAGTTATTTCGGGTGTAAAAGTTATGAAAAAAATGGGCCGTCATAAAAATAAATAGATGTTTAGGTCTCTGGTTGGTCAAAATAAGAAGACAAAAGAAAAAGGCGAGGTCAGGTAGCTAACTGCTTGCAAGCGAAACAGTTTAAAAAGTGGTGAGGCGGAAATTTTGCTGATGGTACCTACCTAAATCTAACGTAGGTATAATACGGGAGTCAATCAGCAAAATGTAGATCTAGGAAACACTGGATCCAGTTCCACGCGACCAGAGCCTACAAGAACGGACAGTAAACTATGGCCTGGATCCTATTGGTCTGTCAGCGAATTTTGGGAAAGACTCGGGTCTAGGGTCTTAAAAGTTGATAATGATTTACTGTAGATAATTTGTGTTCGCTGCTAAGATGTTAAAAGAAACCACGTTTTATTGATGAAACGATAACAAATAGAAATTTAAAAATCCTTTCCAATAATTATAGTAATCTGTTCATCTATTCCACTTACCATCCTAAAGTACTCTTGGCAGCACGCATTATGTATGAAGAAAGCAAGAAATGCAGAATGCAAGACACATCTGCTGCCAGCGTTCATTATAAAAAAGTTACACTTTTTTTTTCGTTACATTTACGATTGGTAATAAAACTATTTCTATCCAAACTTATTCGATTTTTGATTTTTTTTTTCACTTTCCCGCGCGAATTTGACATCCGCCAAAAAAAACTTTTTATTCCCGATTTCGGCAGTGACTTTATTGTTATTCTACCAGATTTATTTATCGTTTTAAAAGCAGTAGGACACAGAAAACTGTCTTGCGGGCTTTCTTGTCACCAACTGGAGTAATATTTCCGTTGCTTTTGTTTTGTGCATGGTTTGATGAGCACGGACGGTATGCATGGGTGCGGCAGACAACGCTGTCCCGAGATAAAACTAGGCTGGACTGTAGCTTCTCTTAAGTACCTATGTCCTTATAGTTATACTCAGATTAGATCCACCAGGGGTCTTATCCTCAGTTCGGTAGAGATTTTACCTACTCTAATAGGGATTACGTCAAATTGTTGTTTAGTTAAAACTTTTGTCACCCAGTGGGTGAAATGTGTTTTCGGCCGAGATAATATGACGCTACTAGACTCTATTAGAGTAAAATCTCAGCCGAACTGAGCATAATATGGTAATCGGTATTAGGTACCTACTTAAAATTAGTGTGGTCTTTGTTCGTAATAACTTATTTGGGCGTTCGTTGATTATCTTTTAACGTAGGTAATACGTACGTCTCTGAGCTGGACTGTTAGTAGATACCTATTTAAAAATAGATATAGATTTGCTAACCTAACGTAAGTACTTACTTGTGTAAGGGGTACTCAGACGCATCCATAGGTACCTACCTAGGTATTAAAGTCTAGGTTAGGTAGCTAACCTAGTTAGATTGATACTTCTAGAAACCAGTTTGTACCTACTATTCCTCGTATCTACCCGTAGGTGCTTAGATATAGTAAAAACAGACAATCTAGACTTTATCTTGGTAGGTCTATGATGTAGCTAGCTTACGCAAATGGTAGTAGGTAATTTTCAAAATGGCGGCGTCCGCCATCTTTATTTAACGAACAATTGGAAACTGAATCCGATATGCTCCGAATGCTACCTATTGTGAAGAAACAAGATAAGTTAAGAGTCTGACCACGTTAACTCTGCAGCACGTTTGAATAATTAGTTGGAAGCACCGTTTGTACTATGATTACGATTTGAAACCACAAAAGATACCGAGGTAAAATTTGTACAAGTATTTTTGAGGTTTTCCATTTGTTCGATTGCAGAATCAACGTGGTCAGTCTCAGAATTAGCTAGGCATTTTGCAGTGACCCCGATTCTGTTGTTGCATTTTTCTAAACTAACCTTTATTTGACAGCGCTAAAATTATAGCCATTTTGTCGTTTCACTACTCGGAAAATGTATGTGCGTGCCAGTGCTCTGTGAAACAGTGAAAGAAAATATCGTTCAGAAACTCTTGGCTTAGTCAGCTCCGCACGTGTTGTTGTCTCTCCTATGGATAGACACTAGGCTGAGAGGATGGTATAGTGCTACAAGCCTACTGCATCTAACCATGTCCCAGGCACTGCAGCCTCCCGTACATCGGGGCATGGGGGACAACTGCCTCCTGACGCTGGATACATCATCTAGATTAGATGCAAAGGCCTGATTATTATACAACTCTTGTATAAGTTACAAAACAAACAGTGAAAAGTGGATTATTTTGAGTTGTTCAACTTATATAGTTTTTTTGAAGAAAGGAAGTTAATTAATTCATATAAACAGAGTTTTTTTGTATTCAAAATAATTATGTTTATTTACATTTATTATATTTTTTTACATTTACAAAAATGCTGGTAAGGCTCTGTTGTATTAAAACAGAAAACTTATATAAAAATATAACCAATTTTTATTAAATATTACAAGGTAAAAATAGCTTGAATATATTTAATCAAGCAAATCATTAGCATAATTTATGTACAATTTCATAAATAAAAAAAAACATAAATTTGTATATTTTTATAAATATTATCTAATAGCATTTAGGATAATATCATAATTATGTAGATACATTATATAACATAATATAAACAAAATTGTACAGAAGTATACTGACATAATAGTTAGGTCAAGGTACCTACCTATACCTACCTTCTTATATGAAATGTTAATATAACCATAAAACTCAATGTCTTGTCTAGCACTTAAAAATAAATATAGGTTAAAAAGAAAAGAAATTAAATAGAATATTTTTTATCAAAAGATCATGCAAAAATTTGTTACTTTGCAGAAATTGAACCTGCACATGCTTTGTCTTATTCACTACACCACAAAAGTCGTAATACATGGAAGATATATTTTACTACTAGTAGTTACCCGCGACTTCGTACGCGTCTACACTTTCCATGTGCATTATATTATCTGTGCGTCTACCGAGCGGATACTTTGAGAAACTTGATATTACACCTCATTACACCGAACTCGTACCTACTGGAATGTCAAACGCTAGTTGTTAAACCAAAGAGGTAGTACTACGCCCTGTCAAACTGACGTGACATGACATGACAATGAAATCCTCTTGCCAATTGGCGCTGCTAATCCTTTTCGTTCATTTTATCCTGTAGATCCTGTTAATTATTCGAGAAAAAAAGTAGCCTATGTGTCAATCCAGGTTACGAACTATATATATGCCAAGTTTCATCTTAGTTGGTTCAGTAGTTTAGACGTGATTGAAACACAAACATCCAAACATCTAAACATCCAAACATCTAAACATCCAAACATCTAAACTTTCGCATTTATAATATTAGTAGGATAGGATAGGATAGGATGGGGTTGGTAGAGACAACGATTAAGACTTCTAGTTTTATTGAGGCACTTTACAATATTTATTATTATTTTATTGTTGTTCTAATATTATAAAGAGAAAAGATTTGTTTGTTTGAGTATGCTCCAAAACTACTGAACCGATTTGAAAAATTCTTTCACCGTTGGGAAGCTACACTATCCCGGGTGACATAGGCTATATTATATTTAAAAAAAATTAGGGATACTTACTAAAACTCCACCCGTGCGAAGCCGGGACGGTCTGCTAGTGTTTTATAAATATGAAATTCAAATATTCATAAAAATGCAAAATTGTCTTCACTACAAATGTATTCATCACTTTTTTTAGCCACTAAAAAGTGATGAACACTTTTGTAATAGCTGAACCAATTTTGATGGCATTTGTTACAATAATAGCTCTCATTTAAGTTCATGTGTACTTATGTGTTCTAGGGTATATTTAGCTTGGAATGAAAAAAAAATGAAAAAAGTTCAAATTAATTTTAGTAAAGATTTATTTTTTTATTGATTCATGTTGGTATATATTTATTTATTCCAGAGCTATTTGCCCACAACATTTAGACATGAACTTAAAGTAGACAATTGCAGAGCTAACATTGTATTTCTATTTTGTAATCATAATTGGTTATTAACTTCAGTAATCTCAGTATTTTCTTGATTAATTGAATTATATTTTTTTCTCGAAGTATCAATATTGTGTCTTCGTTTCATATGTTTTTTATAATTTGAGCCATTTGTAAAGTCTCTTTCACAGTAGAGACAATGGTAAGGTTTAGCTCCAGTATGCTGTCTTAAATGGAGGTTTAAACGAGTCTTAAAACGGAAAGTCTTATTGCAATATTCACAAATAAACGGCATAAGATCTGTATGGATTATATAATGGGATTTTAAAAGACGTTTCACTCGAAAACTTTTACCACAATGCTCGCAGACAAACGGTTTAGAACCGGAGTGTAAACTTAAGTGTGCTTGAAGGTTTCCTCGAGCTCGGAACGACATTGAACAATGCTCACATTTAAACGGTTTCACTTCCTCGTGAGTAGTCATATGAGTGCTTAGTGTACCCTTTGTAAAGAACATTTTCCCACAAACATGGCACGAGAAGTCACGGCTACGTTCTGTATGCACTAACTTATGTTGCTGCAAATTACTTCTAGTTTTAAACTCCTTGTCACAAATAGTGCATTTTAAGTCCAACAGTTCGCCTTTTAAAGGTTTTCTTTTGTACCCTTTTGAGTATAGGACTATATGGTCTTGAAGTTGGTCAGGGGTCTCGAATGTCGAGCCGCAGTTCTCACACATAAGGTACATATCATCTTTGTGGAATGCATAATGCTTTTTAAGATAGCGGTCTCGGTTGAACCTCTTGCTGCAGTACTCGCAGCTGTATCTTAATAGTTTCTTGTGTTCTCGAACATGTTTGATAAAGGTACGATAGTTTGGGTATGTTTTTGTGCAGTCGTTGCATTTAAAGTTGCAGCAGATCGAGTGGATTTGTACCGAATGGAGTCTTAACGATTGAATGTTCTCAAATAACGCATCACAGTCTCCACATCTCCATGTATAGTCATTCCAGGTTAAGATGGGGAATGGCAATGATGAGTTCAAGCCATCAGTCGTTACATTTTCAAGTAATTTAAACTTTTTCTTTCTTTTCTTCACCACAGACACTAGAGGCTCATCTTCATCACTTGATTTGAAACCTTGAAAGCCGTCCTGATTGTCATCAGAGTTCATATCAATTCTTTCAATTTTTACTGCACTTATACCAAATTTAACCAAAGCATCAGGGTCTACAACTATCTCTTGTAGATCATTCTCGTTTTTAACCTCAGGTTTTGGTTCCTGGAAGCTTTCCCAGTCTTTGTTTACTGGTTTTGCGACGTCGTCCACCAATTCTATCGTCTCCCCTTTTTTACCGAATATAGAGTGTAATTTTGCTTGTGCGGTGCGGACCGCATGTAGGAATCTCCACGTACGTTCTAGTAGATCGAAACAGGCGTAGCAGATAGTGATAGGAAGGATATCCTCTGGAGAAATTTCAACATTTATCCACTGCATTTTTGTGACAATTTTTGAGCTCACTCCGACGTCTTCATCTGGCGATATCATGTTATCTTTCTTCGTCAGCTCGGCGCAAAGCCGGCAGTAGGTTTCATCTGCATCAGACATTGTATTTGTCAACTGAATTTAGACACCATTGAACGGGAAATCGATTTATTTTCATGAGAACGCAAAAGTTTATGAAATTCCACGGAAAATAATGATGACTTCTGTTTGACATGACATGGCTTGATATCTTTGATTTGACATAATATGACAGACAAGACGCGTTGGTGTTGCCATGAAATGATTTCGTATTCTACCAATTTTTTGAATGTCTACCATTTTTTCCTAGTTAAAATAAGACGGTTCTAATTGTGTGTATATTGCGAGTACCTTCAGAACGCCAATACAAAATATTTTTGTAGCAATCGACTTATAACTGTTTGAACCGATTTCATACCAGTTTACTTTTCTTTATTTTAGATTGGACTGATAAACAACTAGGCTAAGGCAGGAGAGACAGGAATGCGGATGCGACATCTAATCGATTCAGTTTCACGCGAGTAAGCTGAATAAAGTAGGTACCTACCACCACCTCGATTCATGCTTTATTTATTTCCACTCGTCACAGCTAATTACTGTAAAATTATTTATAAAAATAAAATTATAGTACAATTATATCCATAGTTTATATCTATCTTCAACGCCACTTTAAAAAAAATTAATAGAGGTAGGTACGTAAGTAAGTATACCTAGATTAAATACTTTTGGGTTCCACATACTTTATTAGGTACCTACCTACATAGATACTTTTACACTCCCACATAAATCCTATAGGAAACTCAAGGTACCTAGGAACACTGTGAAATATTTTAAAATAAATCCAGATTTTTTTACTTGGCTGGAGCCCACGTGTTCTGATTATAAATGGGTTGTTTCTACAACAACTGCGGCAAGGCGGCATTATAAATCAATCTCCTATAAAAACACAGACATATCCAGTTACAATTTATTAAGAATAGCATGTCTACCTACTTATATTGAAAAACCGTTGTGATACCTACTGATTATTTGATTTATAATTCATTATAGGCACCTTAAAGCCCATTAATCGTGCGTGCGGCGTGGTGTGTCCCTCTCACTCAAAAGAGGCGAAAAAAAAATCTAAAAAAATTAGTCTATGTAGATAGACTAATTTTTTAGATTTTTATTACTTACCTACCTAAGTTAAGTCCTACGTATAATTACAAGCTATGAGGATGCAGTGCTTCAAAATTTTTACATAAAAACTAGTAAAAACGAGGTTGGTTAAAAACCAAGATTAAACTCGCCGTTTTACGATACAAGTTCCTATGTTATTAAAACCATACAAAATTTATTAAAAAAAGTAAAGTCTGAATACATATTGAGTTTAGAAACGGCAAATAAATAAATAAATAAATATTCATGGACATTTCACACGACGCCCTCTAGTCCCAAACTAAGCAAAGCTTGTAATATGGTAACTAGATGCTGATAGAATACCTACTTATACTTTTTTTTTGTAAATACATACTTATAATACATAGTAACACCCAGACATAGAACAAGAATCTATGTATGGCACACACAAATGTTTGTTCTTAGTGGGGATCGAACCCACGACCCACAGCACGGCAGGCAGAGCTATTACCGACTGAGCTGTGACGCCTGTAAAGACATAAATATAACGTCGTCGAGTGATAGATGCAGTGTAATATCTCATAATAACGTCTCCTCAGACGGTGGACATGCGCTGTGATAAATAAATAAATAAATTAAATAATAAATAATGTGTTTTGTTTTATTAATGATGTTTGCATTGTTATGCGTGCTTATCATCATGTGAATAGACTACCTTTTTTCATAATTAAAAAAAAATGATGGATGAAGAATGAGTGGTTCCATTTGAAAAGTAATTTCCTAGTAAATAAACAATGGAAACAAACTCCAAATAGTCGATATGCGTAAACTGCCTGGGTCAATGGCATCTCAGGATTAAATTAGTATTCAGTGCGTTTACAACTAAATTGTAATTCTGTTGGTAGACACTAAACTTCGCATATAAATAGATAGATTGATAACGTTCCAGATGGTAGATTGTAGAATCTGCGCGGATCCTTTGAATATTTAGGGTTACCAGTCTAAAAAGTGTTATGAGTTTTGGTAGAAATTTTATTTTGGCTGGGATGTGTTCCCGCAAAATGTGGCTCTAAGGGCGTCTTGCACCAGAATCACTAAACGTATTTAACAGCTAAATTTAAATCGATTTAAATTTAGATCGATTTAAATCTGACGTATTTGTATGACTTGACAACTCGCTAAATACTATTTAAGAGTTAAACGCATTTAGCGATTCTGGTGCAAGACGCCCTAAGGCAGTAAATATAGGTACATTTAAACTGAGGGTTCTAATCCAGACATAGATAGGTACCTACTAGATTTTTCTTCTTCTTGAATAAGATTAATAAATAGACTCGTACCACTCAGCGCGTTGCCGCAGATTGATAAAAAAAGTATAAAATGATCCCTCACCGGAAGAGGTACCTACTTTTTAGAGCTAAATAAATAAATATTCATGGACATTTCACACAACGCCCTCTAGTCCCAAACTAAGCAAAGCTTGTAATATGGGAACTAGATGCTGATAGGATATTTATATACTTTTTTTTGTAAATACATACTTATAGTACATAGTAACACCCAGACATAGAACAAACATCTATGTTTGTCACACAAATGTTTGTTCTCAGTGGGGATCGAACCCACGACCCACAGCACGGAAGGCAGAGCTATTACCGACTGAGCTGTGACGCCTGTCATGATAAGATCCACGCTTCAGGCAAGTATGAGTCATAGAAGACAGGGAGGTAGGTAATATATTCCAGTCTCCTCTAATCTAAGCTAGACCATTATAATAAACTTCAAATAAATCCGAATCACGTATCTTGTAATGTTATTTTGGACAAATACTTTATTTGTATAAGTGTTTTCGGGGCGATGAACTTTGGTGACATTAGACTTTTAAAAAGTTGAGAAAAAATGTTGTTTTGTTTTAGAAAAAAGTATAAATTTTAATTTTTTTGGTATTTTTATCTATTTTAGTAGAATGACAAATTAGAGGCAATTAATTCTGAATCCAAGTAGGTACCACTTTAACAAGCCTCTTGAATCACTCAAGTTAATTTTTTATATAAATTTATAAGCAAGCGTTTGACCGCAATTTCACCTGATGTTAAGTGACGATGAGGTTAATTTTAACCCAATGCAGCAAAAATTGCTTTTGTTATTTTTTGTGCGCACCTTGGTTAGGTCTACCTTATTTAGGTATTTCCCAAAACCCTGGTGAAATACTTCTCATCCATCTAACTGTTTGAAGGTTATACCGTACTGACCCGAAAATATAAGGATAGCGTGCTTTGAATAACTTAGTCGTTTGGTGACCATACTAACCAAAAATGAGCCGGCATATAAGCATACGGGTCCCTATTGAGTCCAGAAGAGTTTGGGAGCTAAATCCCTCCCCAAAAGCTCCAAATCTACTCAAGGATGGGCCAGGATTTGTCAATAAATACTCTAAATAGCTAAATCTATCCCCCCCAAACCAAAATTCTGGATCAAACTCCTCGCAAACCGGAATCGCAAAACGATTTTTAATAATTGCCGTAAACATAATTTATAATAATTAAATTAAAGTCTGCCCTCACGATTAGTCATATACCAACAGTATCATTATCATCAGTCATCGGACGTGCAGGCGCGTCAATTATTGATCTGCTTGTGGTATTTTTTTTTAATTTTTGGCGGCATTAGAATTTCATGTCACATGGAAAAGTGCCAAGAGCTTTGATGTAAGGTTTGCAAAAGAAGGTTTTAAACAATACGCCATTTTTAAACGGGTCTTCAATCGTTCATAGTTTGAAGGATACTTCATAATGGAGTGTTTTTGGGAAGTAGGTCAGTCGGCTACACATTAACCTATACACTGTTTGAATTTTGAACTATTACAATTTGAATGTTGCGAATCAGGGATCGCAATAGGTGTAGGCGCGTGGCGCGCAAGCAGCCAGTCTCACATAAAAACATATCGTCCCTCTCGCATGATTCGCAACATTCAAATTATAATAGTTCAAAGTTCGAACCGTTGATAGGTTGATGTGTAGCCGACTGTACCATACCTAACACAGTTTTTTTTTATAAATGATGTTACAATTACACGTGGTACAACTTTGTACCACGTGATCATTCTTTTTAGACACTTGATAGCAAAATATGCGCGAAAACAAATTAAATGACATCATAATGTCACTATTTAGTCACAGAATAACTATGAGTTAATATGAACTGACCATGATTTAAAACTTTGCAGTTCAACTGAGATTGGAATACCCCTGCAGCTCAACTTGACGCTACCTGTATATTGCTATACTGTAGCGCTGGTTTTCTCCTGAGGCTATTAATTTATTAAGCTATTCAGCGCAATGCAGCTGGTGTCTTAGACAAGTAATTTGGATCAGTTACTATGTACTATACTTAAGTATGTATACAAAAAATGTATATAAGTATTCTATCAGTCATCTAGCTCCCATATCACAAGCTTTGCTTAGTTTGGGACTAGAGGGCGTCGTGTGAAATGTCCATGAATATTTATTTATTATATTTATTAGTTCAGCTATCTATAAATCATTTTGCAACAGTTTGTAGATAGCTCAACCGTTTCATGTGTATTTTGTAAATATTGTAAATACTGTATTAGTCGTAATGTTTTTTATTAAGTTTAACTTGTTTTACTGTCGGTACTTAATTCCTCATTGCGAATTCTCCCTGCTACTACACGTTTATAAAAGGACGAAATAAATCGAAATTTTCGCATTCCACAGTATTTTGCGAACCGTGTCGGCTTCAGTGCAAAAAATTGATTATTCTGGGGAAATAGATAAGTTTGAGAAAAGTGTTTTTAGGTGAAATACTATAATTAATTAATAAGTGAGTTTACATGCTTAAAAAAAATATTACGGAATATAGAAAAAAATTAATTGTAATCCCAATCCCAACTGAAAGAAAAAAAAACTAATAAATTACGCACAATAGATCTTTATCCCTAGATACAAGACACAAGATATGTTTATTCGCCGATATATAAGTGTTACATTTTGGTCTTATGCTAAAGTCGTTGGCACTTTAAAACTAATTCACCCTTTTCAGGTATTTATTTATTTGAGTTGCCAGTTACAAGAGACAGACAACAAACTTTGCAACTTTGGTATCGCAAAGATGTTATATTATATTTGGGCGTTTACGTAGAAGTTAGGAGCAACAAACGATTGCGTATGTACTGTTGTGCGAAAAAATTCTACCTCCAATTCGACCCAAAATGTGTTCTGCGCAGATACTTCTGCAGGGGTATGCCAATCAAAGTTGAACTGTAAAGTTGAACTGCAAAGTTTTAAATCATGGTCAGTTCATACTAACTCATAGTTATTCTGTGACTAAATAGTGACATTATGACGTCATTTGATGTGTTTTCGCGCATATTTTGCTGTCAAGTGTCTAAAAAGAATGATCACGTGGTACAAAATTGTACCACGTGACCTGAAGAAATTACACTGGGCAGTGAAATATAACTTGACAGCAAAAGATTGGCATACGGGGGCAGAGGGACAAAGATTCGTTGTGACTACTGTACCAACCTAGCAGTGTTTCAGCGCACCAATAGATGACCAGACGGAGTTTTGATGTTTTATCTCATATTTCAGAGCAGAATGAGGAGACCACTATTGCTGCGTGGTCTGATAATATTCCTGTTGGTAGCAAATGGACAAGCTGATGAAGTAGACCTAGAGGTGCAGAGTGGACTGATGATCAAAATGCTCAGGGTAAGACTTTCTATAGAAACTATTGAAGATGTAGTAGATGTACTTCCAGGTTGGACCCATTCAATTTTCATCAAAATCGGTTCATTAGTTTGGCTGATAAATAAAAAAAACTAGAAAAAAATATGCCATCCACGTGCACGAAATTGCTTATTCTGCTTTTCTGTGACTTTTTAGTGGTATTTACAGTCACTAGAACATTCCCAATGAACTGTCATCATCAACTAGTAGTAGCCGGTATATAGTTCTTGGTTGGTTTAATTTTGGTTTTTACTCAAAATAATGAATTTATTCACAAAGAAAATTATGACTAATAAAGTATTTACAATATATAGTCGAATTGGAGTCGGGTTTCCTAGTTTTTCAGACTTATAAGACAAGTTATGTAAATATTACAAATACCTATCTACTTACAATTTTCTTTGTTTTTATTGCACGCCTTCTTAATTTTTTATTTTTTATTAATTTTTATTTTATAAGCAAGCGTTTGAACGCAATCTCACCTGATGTTAAGTGAAGATGCGGTCGACGATGTAGCACGCTTACCTAGAAGATACCTATTCACTCGTCTCTTGAAAACATCCAATCTATATGAAATATAATTCTAATTGAAGATGGGGGCATAATATCTGTACTGAGATCCCGCGTTGAGGTGTTTAGTGCATAGTCCCCCTGCTAACCTCCCCCCAGCCGGCCCAACGAAGGACTTTAAGTCGATGGGAGCAATGTTCCACCATCCCCGATGGTGTTGTGGATGATGATATATAGTGTTAAATAAATGCTTTTCCAGGACATGGCGAATCAGACCGCAGCGGACTCACTCAATCTACCAGCAAATGCTTCCTCCATCAGAGAAAATATCACGGACACATTCAGGTAGCTAACTAGATAGATAGTCAGTGATTTGAACTCTGTTTTCTATCTCTAGCATTTAGAATTCAGAGTTCATTTTAATATTTTTTTTTGTTAAAAATGCTATTTTCTTATTAGTATTTGTATATAGTTATTGTTTTGATCAATAAAAAGATGTTCATTAAATAAAAAAAAAAACAGATAGATACATAGATAGATATACATTTATTCGAACCACCACAATAAGTACAATAATAAGTATAAAGTATAAGTAAGTATAAGTATAAGCAAAAAACATACACAAAAATAGCATAGCTTAAAACTAAAAATAAAAGTGATTAATAACTAAATATAATAAGAACTCTGTTTTCTATCTCCTAGCATTTAGAATTCAGAGTTCATTTCAATAATTTTTTTTTGTTAAAAATGCTATTTTCTTATTAGTATTTGTATATAGTTATTGTTTTGATCAATAAAATGAGTCTTGTCTTAAAAAAAAATAACTAAATCTAAAACTAATATTAAGTTTTACTTTGTATGGTGTGGTGGTGAAACTAGTACTAGTACTAGCCTTGTCTCGGTAGATAAATAGTTATACCATAGATAATATAAACTATACAGGATGTAACATAATGTCCCTTAAAGTCCAAAAGGGAGGTATGCTACACGTCATGCCGAACAACTTGTTCTACGACTTTAAATATTTCGAAGTTTTTCATTCATGTAAAGTGTCTTAAACTTTCCTTCAAAATAGCATTGCACACGTGCTAAAGTGTCTATGTGTGTGTGCGACGTGATAGGAAGGTGCGTGTGCATGTGTACTAACAGGCTGGATACATACGCAAAGTAAATAAAAACTTAAGGTTATCGCAAATTTCTAAATTAAAAAAAAAACAGATATTTCAAACATGTTGTATTCAACTTTTGTACATGCCAATCTATGCACGTGTTTGGTCTGAATAAGCCCCTTTTTGGCTTATTCATTCATGGACATTTTCACACGACGCCCTCTAGTCCCAAACTAAGCAAAGCTTGTAATATGGGAACTAGATGCTGATAGAATACTTATATACTTTTTTTTTGTAAATACATACTTATAATACATAGTAACACCCAGACATAGAACAAACATCTATGTTTTGCCACACACAAATGTTTGTTCTTGGTGGGGATCGAACCCACGACCCACAGCACGGAAGGCAGATCCATTACCGACTGAGCTGTGACGCCTGTCAAGGCTTATAGGGACGATATGTTACACGTTGTAGTAGTTAAACTGAGGGCGTGCCCTGACTTTGGTCATTTAATTACCTCAGTACAAGTGTAGTTTTTTTTTTCAGTTGTGAGAACAGAACCTACGGCTACTACGCGGATGTTGACAACGACTGTCAGATCTTTCACGTCTGCCTACCCTCTCAAAGTCCTGGTGGGAAGAACGTCACCTATCGCTGGAGCTTCATCTGCCCGAATGAGACCATCTTCAACCAGGTAGAACCGCTTATGGCTAGGCTTGCTTAGTCAATCTTCCGTCACTATCGTTCATTCAAAATCCAGTCCATCCACAGGTATGCTGGAAGAGATCGCTCATAGCGATAAGGCCGCCCATTGTACCATTAGTTAAGTTTTTTTACCTTATAGTAGTCCCTAGGTTAAGGTGTGCAATAAAGTATTTTCTATCTATCTATCTAGCTACTACTACTGTATTTGTACGGCTCTTTGGTAAATACAACAGGAATTGTACAATGTCAACTTAGCCAGAGGATGACTATATGTATGTCATTGCTATGAACTAACACTAATTTACTTTACAGGTAGTCCTCGTCTGCACCAGACCAGAAGACTCAATAGACTGCAAAGACTCCCCAGAATACTATGATCTGAACAAAGAGATTGGTAAAGAACCGAACAAAACCAGAATCGTTGAAAACGATGACAATAACATCAACAACGTAGAAGTTATCACAGTCAAGAAAGAAGATAAAACTCCCGCAAAAGATAATAAAAAAGAACAAGTGTTTCCCTCAAGAAATCCTATCAGAAGACCTGTGAAACAGAACTACATAGTTCAACAGCTTATCAAAGATATAGTAGACGAAGAAATGAAAGAAAAGCTACAGAGCATAGATTTTACACAAGATATTGAAGAAGTTTACCCTGTTGTTTCAAGTTTCAGCGACAAAGAAGGTATAGAGAATAGAGACAGAATTGTTATATCTGATGAAAGGGTCGATGCGAATGAGAAAGCAGATGTTAATGATAGGTACGCGAGTGAGAAAGAAGATTCTGAAGAAAGAGAAGGTAGTAGACTCATTTTAGAAAGGAGTATGGGACGATCTCTAACTCGAGGTGCGTTCAGATTTGCAGCAGACGTTTAGATAAGTTTTGTTTTAATTCTCAAGTTGCCAACTTTATTGTAAATAGTTATTAAAACAAATAAAAGTATGTAATAATAATGGTGTGTTTGGTTTTTCATCCGTTTTTATTTTTTAGTTCTTACGGTAGGTACCGATTCGAAAACATCAACAAAATTACCGTCTTAAGTATTGTATCTTGAAGACTAACAGGCCGTAGGTTCTTGCCCTTTCTTGTAGGCTCTGGTCATGTGGAACCTAGAATCACCTAGATCTAAAAGACGATTCCAAACGACTCTTGTGATTTTATCGACTAAAAGATTTTTAACTTTGACTTTGACTGGTTTTAAGCAACAAATGGCATAAGAATTAAGCTGATTGATTGAGAATGTGCCTAGGTAACGAGTACTTCTAAAGTCAAATAAATAAGAGATAGGCCATCAGTTTTGATTGCTCAGGTATAATCAATATTGATTTAAACATTTTACTAGTCATAAAACACTCCTTATCGAAAACCGATTAGTTTTTTTACGCATGAAAAGTCATTAATACATTCCAACATCAGATCTCTGTATAAAACTAACGTGCTGCTATAATACAAAATGATATGAGTAAAATGTACGTTATTTTTGTGATAATTTTGGCCAAAACAATCGTAAATGCCGATGATTCTAGTGATGAGACGAAGTACGTGGACTTGTTGCCAGACAAAGAGAAGGACGACTTCTTAGAAAGGATAGCAAGAAGGATTTTCAATGGAGTACAGTCGAAAGACGATAGAGATGCAGTCAGTGGTGAAGTATCGGATGCTAAGCTAGATGAAAACGATGAGTATGTCAAGCAAATTCTCAGAGAGGAGTCTTTGAATATGAGAAAGAATGCGGCTGACGTTGACAGTAAAAAAACTGACATTATCGATCCTGAACAGTTAAAAAAAGATGATAATGTCAAAGATGAATCTTCAAACAAAGAAAATACTAAAGACACACGTGATGACGCTGGTTTAGTTGATTTAACGTTACGTGATAGCAAACGAAATAAAAGAAATAGCTTAGCAAAAACAAATGAGGATTCTAAAATTATTCACTTAAATGTTGGTAATGGTGAAGCTGAACCAGACAAAGAAAATGAATTACAAAATGTGGCTTTAGTCGCAGATGAAGATGAGACTGACGTAAAAGATATTCAAATCAAGAATTTTAGACGAAATCCAGCAACGTACACAAATGCGTTAGAAATAACTACGGAGAATATTAATCCACAGGTTACTCAAATGATTGATTATGATGCTGAAGCAGAAAAAAAATATTCAGAAGAGGCAGTGCATGTTCATTCAAAAAAATTGGTGAACACTCCTGAAAATAATGACGATGAGTTTCCAAAAGACATTACTCAACCACAAGAACCTGAAGCAGACATGCAAAATGACAGAGAAAGTTCCAAATATAGTAAACTTGGTTCAACTCAAAAGATATTTGAATCTCTAGAAAATAATGATAGTAAAGAAGATCCAGAAAAACAGGATACAGTTCTTGATGCTAACACAACCACAAATGAATCCACTAATTCTGAAGTAAAAGTGATAGTCGAATTAAGTACTGAAAAAATATTGGATAAAAATTACTCATCAGAAGGTGACCACAATATAAATCATAATGCTCGTATCCTAAAATCATACACTGCGGACGTAGACTCAGAGAAAAACGAGAAACCGGAAGTAAAAGATATTTTGAAAGAGAACACACAAAATGATTCTCAAGAACCTAGAGGCACACTAGTTTCAGTGGCAGTAGTTCATGATTTGGAAACGCAAACTAATTTCAACAAAAAAACGGCAACTGAAAAAACTAAATCTGAAGTGGTCGCTACAAAAACAATGACTTCCTCTAGTTTTACTAATAATGAACATACAACGGAGATAAATGAGGACGTTGTCACTACAACATTGAAAACTGAAGGTCTTACCTTAGCTTCACTAAGAACTGACGAAAAAGTTCACGAAGAAAATGGGTTGAAAGAGTTCACGGAAAGAAGAATAACAGATTCGGCATCACCTACAAAAGAAACTAACAACACAAAAGAAATAAACTCTAAGGAATCGGTTGGCAAGGACTTAAATAATAATATGCTAAAAGACGTTGGTAATTACAAAAACATTGACGTCAATAATATAAAGAACGAAGATGTAAATCAAGTAAAAGTAGATCAAAAAGTCTATGATTTAGCGAACGACATGATAAAAGTTTTAAGAACAAAAATAAAACCTACAGCTAATTCTGATAAAAATAACCTCGAAGGCTTGCGGGCATTATATAAAGCTACAAAGCCTATTGAGTACAAAGTGTATGCAGTTTGTAAGTATCATTTTTGTAAAACATTGTTGGATTACAGGTATTTAGTAGGTAGTGCACTAACTATATTCATATTTCGCTTGGTAATAATAGGTAGATCTTTTAATAGAACGTCTTATATTTTACCAGCAGAAGGCAAACAACCATTCATGCAAAAGGAGCAACAGACTGGCAATAAAGAAAACCCGTACTACGTTCCTATTTACAACTACTCTCCCGACCATGCTTATTATAACCCTAACAACCGCCTTGGACCTAATGCTGATGATAATGATGAGAACGTCGTAGAAAATTTAAGCGAAAATGAAAGGGAAGACATAGATTTGAATGATAGTGATAGAGACGACGATGATAACACAAAATATTTGGGTAGCGATGAGTTGGTGAGAGCAGGTGATGATAAAGCCAGAGACAAGGATGTTGATGACCTTGTAAGAGGGTATAATAACTACAAAAAAACAAGGAAATTCAGATTTGGAGATGCCAAAAAAAAGATTAATGATAACAAACCGTACAAGCTAAAATTACCCACGGTAGTACATTATCCCAAGTTTACTGATATAATTTTAAATCCCAATGATTATTCAGATATTGATTATTACTACGGCAGAACTCACAATAAATCTTATAAAAGAAATCGGTGTGAGAAGGAAAAGAAAGATAACGTTTTCCCAGACTCTTCGGAAGAAGATCATCCATACAATAACATGAATACTGAAAATAACCTTAAAGATCACATGAGAGCCGTAAGGCAGTTGTTATTTAAACAACAACATTTTGGTTACATACCAGAAATAACTACTACAGAGCCTGTTAATAGCAAAGAAGCTTCAACGGAAGGAAATGAGAAGAATGTATTGAGATCTAAACCATTGAAGGGCAAACACCATAACCAAGCGAGTAATAAAAACATCGCAATGGACTACTTCTTTGGCCGAATGAATGATGATGTAGAAACTGAAACTCGGGCGAAGAAAGTTGATTCTAAATATACTTTAAGTACAGATTATTACCAGGATGAAGATAGAAACGTGCCAGCAGACAGTAAATATAAAGATGAGAATGGAAAAAAATATTCATATAAAATTATATACCAAAAAGATCTGACCAAAAAAGATAATAAACATAAAAACCGTTTGATAAATAATATAAACAATAATATTTACGAAATTCTATACAAAATGGATGCAACTCATAATAATGTCCCATACAAAGATGGTGAGAACTACAATACTAACAAAAACAAACCAAAAAAGGTTCCCGATAAAAATAAAAGTGTATACAATGAAATAAAACCAGCAACACCATCTTATGATGTGCCTAATACAAAGTTACGGCCACTGCGAGCTAAGAAAACTAAAGAAACTACACCAGACTTTGCTAGGATCAGAGAAGTACTAAGCATAGCTGATGCAAAAGATTTACTACCAACCTTAGATAAACTCATGAAACTAAATCTAACCACCAGAACGAATGATGAAGTGAATTTGGAGCCGTTTTTAATTGTTTTGGGGGATATGGTGAAGAATAATGCAAAGGCGCTAAAACAATACGATTGGTTGCAGACGACGGTGGACATACAGGCCGCTTTGTTGAAGTTGATGGACATGGCGTAAGTGATAAAGTTTTAAGCATAATAAATCCGTTTGTTTAGTTGGAAGTGCAAGTAACGAAACTGAATTACAATATCTAAGATATATTTAAAACAATTGACAATGCAATGGTTGTTATGCAAGTGAAAATGATTTTAATTTTCAGAGATGAACTACACAATAATATAACAATATCACAACCAGACTTACAGCTACTAAAATACACTATATATCTTCACAAGTCTGCAAAAGCAGTCCAAGTCAAAGATTTCAGAAAAAAGAAACGCCTCCTTCCAAGAAACAGGAAGAAGAAGAAGGGAATTATTACGCAAAGCGGACTTTTAGACAGACAATGGCTTTATAGAATGTTGGCTGTTAATCATGATAAAATCATCACTATAGGAGATTTGAAGGACTTCAACGAGTTTTTGAACGATTTGCAGTATTATTTGTATGATGTAAGTTTCTTTATAAGAGTAATAAATATAAATATAAATATTCAGGGACATTTCACACAACACCCTCTAGTCCCAAACTAAGCAATGCTTGTAATATGGGAACTAGATGGCTGATAGAATACTTATATACTTTTTTTTTTGTAAATACATACTTATAATACATAGTAACACCCAGACATAGAACAAACATCTATGTTTTCCACGCACAAATGTTTGTTCTTGGTGGGGATCGAACCCACGACCCACAGCACGGAAGGCAGAGCTATTACCGACTGAGCTGTGACGCCTGTCAAAAAAATAGAGCAAGCAGATGATCCACCTGATGCTAAGCGGTAACTTCTGCTTATAACAATGCATTGTCTTACCGAGCATGTCCACTGAAGACGTTCCCTGTGACGTATCCCCTATGTTTCATGTGCGTGTAATAGCACCGGCACCCATACCCTTCAAACCGGAACACAGAAATGCGAGCATCACTGTGCGGCGGACGAAATAGGTGCTAGTACTTCCCCGGACGAGCTCGCACACAAAGAAATTCTACTACTAGAATATTTGCTTGAGACAAACGAAAGGACGTGAATTTCAAATAAACTATTTTCTTACAGACATTAAGCTTCAATAAAATGTGTAGGTATCTTATAAGTTCTAGGACAATCAGCCTCCGTATGCAAATCTTTTGCTGTCAAGTTATATTTCACTGCCCAGTGTAATTTCTTCAGGTCACGTTTTACAATTTTGTACCACGTGATCATTCTTTTTAGACACTTGACAGCAAAATATGCGCGAAAACACATCAAATGACGTCATAATGTCACTATTTAGTCACAGAATAACTATGAGTTAGTATGAACTGACCATGATTTAAAACTTTGCAGTTCAACTTTGATTGGCATACCCCTGCTGGTATTCGATCTCTTTATAATAGTACCTATAAAATTTATGAATCAAACAACGATAAATAATGTTTTAGATTTTTAAAAGTGTAATGAAAATTCCCACAATAATTTAACAAATAATATTTTTTGTATATTCTAGTTACACACAGCCGTTCAACAGATAGCAGATATAACAAAATTCAGCACTCAAAGATGGTTCGAGAATCTCAAAGAAGTCTACTTAGATACTAAAACAAAGAGCCTTCTAGAAGTGCTACTACACATATCTACTACTAGACTTCTAGATTTAGTAGAAGAAAGTGCTGAAAATGGGGTAGAAAATGATTTTCTAACTTATGTAATGAATAACGAAAACGAAGTACAACGAGCTAAAGAAGAGCTTATTTTTTCACTGAAAATTATTGATGAATTAAAATTTAATTAATGTATAAAAAATTGTACCTATAAAGATTGGATTTGAATAAAACATGTTTTTTAAATACCTATTTTATTGATTATACCTTGAAACTAGGTTTTTTAAATATTTTTCTTATAAATAAATGAAGTTTTAAGCTAAATCACAAAAAAATATTGGTCATCTTAATTATGAAGTACCTATTAATTATGTAAGAATTGTTTAATTTTATGACGTTTATTTCGGTAATTCTTTGATTCTACTCAATAACAGTAATAATTACTTACAGTTTGAATATCTTCTTTTAAAACATAATAAATTAAAAACATAATTAAAAAATCTATTCTAAATCACACATGATTTAAAAATTTAAATTAAAAATCAAACAAAATGAAATAATAATTCAATTAACCTAGTATTAAAAATAGAAGAAATAAATAATAGGTACCTACTAAGTATAGTTTTTATTATTTTAAAATTTATTATTGAACTTAGGTTTAATGTACTTTTTACTTAATATTTGATAATGTATTATTTATTATTAATTCAAAATTATCTTTGTGGTTTTATTGAATATAAGGTTTTTGAGTTTGACTTATTTATTTCTGTATTTTATTTTTAAAATAAATATTAAAAAATAGCTACAAACTAAAAATCCAAACTTAAAATTAAAAACTTTTATTAATGGAATGCATTTTTATATCGCGAAGTTACACTACACTTCATCTTTAAAAAGATACTTATTTTATATTTTTTTATATATTAATTTATTGTAGGTAAGTAGAGACAATCATACGATAGCTCAACTATTTTCATGTGTATTTTGTAAATACTTTATTAGTCGTAATTTTTTTTGTGAAAAAATATGATGATATATAATAATTATATTATCATCCATTTCTCAAAACTTCTAAGTATTGACTGACATTTAAACTTTTTGGTACGAAGCCTCATTGAAACATTTTTAAAATTAAAGTCCAGTAAAAAAGGGAATGAAGGGAAAACCGACTCCTGACGCTGTATAAATCATCTTGAATGTAAAGGATAATAAACCGTATTAATATTTAGTTAAGCTTCAGTCTCCAAATCTGCTTCAATCTCCTCTGGTGTTCGAAGATCTATTGCGAAGCGTTTCTTCATACTTGGTGGTCTCTCATCCAGTTCTGAAAGACCTAATAATATTATGAAAGTGCTAAGGCGTCATAGCTCAGTCATTAATAGCTCTGCCTTTCGTGTGGGTTCTGGGGTTCGATCCCCATTGAGAACTAACATTTTATGAACATGTTTGTTCTATGTCTGGGTGTTACTATGTATTTTGATGTATTTATTCTATCAGCAATCTAGTTCTCATACAAGTTTTGCTTAGTTTAAGACTAGAGGGCGTTGTGTGAAATGTACAGCCGGCTACACATCAACCTATCAACGGTTCGAACTTTGAACTATTATGAGACTCGCTGCTTGCGCGCCACGCGCCTACACCTATTGCGATCCCTGATTCGCAACATTCAAATTATAATAGTTCAAACAGTGGATAGGTTGATGTGTAGCCGACTGTACCTGATAATTTATTTTCAATACCTGTGGCTTGCATCTCCTTAACTCTTCTAGAATAATCTTGAAAAGCAGCTGCTAGGGAATAGGTTAGTCGTCTTGCTGCGTTCCTGAAAAAAGAAAAAAAAACTGTATAAGACCTTTCGATACCCAGACAAACATCTTTGTACAGTCGGCTACACATCAACCTATCCACTGTTTGAACTATGAACTATTATAATTTGAATGTTGCGAATCATGCGAGAGAGACGATATGTTTTTATGTGAGACTCGCTGCTTGCGCGCCACGCGCCTACACCTATTGCGATCCCTGATTCGCAACATTCAAAGTATAATAGTTCAAAGTTCAAACAGTGGATAGGTTGATGTATAGCCGACTGTATCAACTCACAAATCCTCGCTGGCAGTTCAAAACGTATGTAAAATTACATGTTTTCAGAAAACACAAAAAACTATTTTTTGAATTAACCAATATCTCTTGATATTTTAATGAAAGTTGATTTTTTTTCTGATTTAACAACATTTTATTCACAAAGAAAATTACGATAAATTTACAATATTTACAAAATACACATGAAATAGTTGAGCTATCTACAAACCGTTGCAAACGATTTATAGATAGCTCAACTGATTTACAATTAAATTACCATAATATATTACTGTAATGTCATTTCTACATAGATGCGACTTTTTTTTAAAACGACAGTGGTGATTGTTTTTCGATTTTCTAACGAAACCTTGATCTAAATCCTAGATGTACTATGATCTAGCTAGCTGGTGTTCTTGCGCAAGTGCATCTACGATTTGGTATCGAGATGATAAGATTAAGTATAAAGAATTTTATCTTGAGATATTTTGAAATCGCTGAGAATGTGGTACATTCACACGGAAAATTCAACACTATCTATAAAAATCGGGTCAGTCTAAAAACCAACACGTTTTCGATAAAATTCATTCTTCACCTGTAGGTAGGTATGGATATGAAACAAACATCTATGTTTATCTCACAAATGTTAGTTCTGTGTGGGGATCGAACCCACGACCCACAGCACGGAAGGCAGAGCCATTACCGACTGAGCTGTGACGCCTGTCACTAAATCATACTTCTTCTTCTTTTATATATGGCCTCTGTCCGTCATTTTGACAGACAATTTTGCCAGTGTCAAGTGGATTATTTGAAATAAGTTTAGTCAAGTCGAGTCATTCGTCAAGTCGTTTGTTTTGAAGACAAAATGGTGGATTTTCGCTTCAAAACTTGATAACGAATTCCATCAAATAATAAAAACACATAATACACATTTATTCTAATGGCTTACACTTTATGCTATGACTGCAAGTATTATTGGTTAAAATTCCACCGAAATTAAAGAACAATACTCACTATAACACCAAGAAAAACAATTAAAATAAATAAATGTGCTATGTTGCTTTTTCAAATGACAGACTCGAATCCTAAGAGAAGAAGTATTCTGTGACTTAGGGCGTCTTGCACCAGAATCACTAAACGTGTTTAACAGCTAAATCGATTTAAATCTGATGTATTTGTATGACTTGACAACTCGCTAAATGCAAGCCGCCCTAAATAGTGAAAGACGGCATTTGATTTGTTTTATTTCTTGTACCTATATACATTTTTTTGGAATTGCATGGGAATTGCTCTCGGACTCGCACTTGTTCCATAGAGAAATGTTGTTCAGATGAACAGCATTTTTCTATGGAACAAGTCCCAAAATTTTCGGGACTGGATCTTAGACCATGCTTAATAAATTATTTGGGATCACTCACCTAGACTCACAAACGAAGGCATGACACTCAAATGGGTTCAGCCCCTTAGCATCAGCGCTTTCCTTTACGATGATCATGGAGAACACCCTCGTGTAGACCAGGTCTTGCACTCCATAGGATATGGATTCGATGTTGAAAAACACCGCCATATGCTCAAACTCTTCGCGTTTTGTGCCTTGATTAATAGTTTCTAAATGTACCCCATCGACTGTTATTGTTAGTTTAACAATGGGTAGGATTTGACCTGGAAATTGATATATAACAAGTTATATAGAGCGATAGTCTAGTAGTAGCGCACCGCCTTCCGATTCTACGGTCATGGCTTCAAATCCAGTCGTGCACCAATGGATTTTTCTATTCGGATTTGCACCAATTATTATATTTAAAATAATTGAAAAAAATTAACAAATTTATGCTAAAACAATAAGATAATAAAATTATATATGTCTGGGTGTTACTATGTATTATAAGTATGTATTTACAAAAAAAAAGTATATAAGTATTCTATCAGGATCTAGTTCCCATATTACAAGCTTTGTTTAGTTTGGGACTAGAGGGCGTTGTGTGAAATGTCTATGAACATTTATTTATTTATGTGCGCAATGCCTGGGTGAAGGAAAACATCGTTCAGAAACCCTTGGCTTAGTCAGCTCCGCACGTATTGTTGTCTCTCCTGTGGATAGACACTAGGCTGAGAGGATGGTATAGTGCTACAAGCCTCCATCTAACCATGTCCCAGGCACTGCAGCCTCCCGTACATCGGGGCATGGGGGACCAGTGCCTCCCGACGCTGGATACATCATCTAGATAACAAGGTAGATGGAGTAGATAGTTTCAATATAATACGTAGATTACCTGGTGGTAAAGCCTTAGCAGCAGCCACCATCAGGTCAACTGGTTTTCTGGTGTGCTTGATGCCCCATAGCCCTCTTGCATCGCTCTGTCCAAGGTATTTCACCTGAAATCATAAAAAACTGGGTATGATAATTGCTCTCAACGTGAGAACTCTTAAAACTAGATAAAAACAAGTAATTGAATTAAAAATTTAAAAAAACCCCTGAATCTTGGACCGATTTTCAACAAACATAGCTAAGAACACTCCCGACCAATACACCTTTCAAACAAAAAAAAAAACAAAATCAAAATCGGTGCATCCGTTCAGGAGCTACGTTGCCTAGACACACAACACAACACACACACGTCAAACTTATAACACCCCGTCGTTTTCGCGACGGGGGTTAACTAATGATAAGAAAAATAAACAATTTTTGAAACTTCAAAAAAGTGATCTAATTCTGATGCTGACTGTAGGTACCTACGTGCAATACGGTTAATCCATAGAATGGACATAGAAGCATGACGAATACTTCGCCAGCCATAGAAATCACATCAAATTGTAATGTATTGTGTACTTACTAACTTTATATATATAGGTACTTTTAGTGTGATGTGTTCAATAAATTGTAATATCATCGTATAGAAGTGAAACAGTCATAGCTACAAGGTTTGATAGGCGTCACAGCTCAGTCGATAATTAGCTCTTCCGTGCTGTGAGCCGCGGGTTCGATCGCCACTGAGAACAAACATTTGTGCGTGGCAACCATGTTTGTTCTATGTGTAGGTTTTACTATTTATATGTATGTATTTACTAAAAAAAAAATAAGTACTTAGGTACCTATTCTGTCAGCAATTTAATTCCCATATTACAAGCTTTACTTGAGAGCGTAGTATGAAATGTCCATGAATATTTATTTATTGTTTTTATTTTGTTTCGGTTTTATTTACGCAGAGATGGACCGTTTTCGATAGCGTTTCGATGACGGTGCTTTTTTTTCTACAATTACAAAATCTAGAGTTTCACATCTATACGCGTGCAAACTTATTTAGTACATTGTACGTACGGAAGGTTAATAATGTGCAGTAGACTGAAACGGAATACATTCAACTTCCGACAAATTTATTCACAGATTTTTAACATACACTGAACTTTCAAAGTAACAACGTTCAATGTATGGATGACCTTATTTGGTCTAAGCTACTTCTTTTCCATCTAATCTAGATTGGATTTAGTACTGATTTGGATCAGTTGAGCTATCTATAAATCGTTTGCAACAGTGTGTAGATAGCTCAACTGCTTCATGTGTATTTTGTACATATTATAAATATTGTTAATACTGTATTAGTCATAATTTTCTTTGTGAATAAAGTCATTTATTTCTACTTATGTAAAATCTAGATGATGTATCCAGCGTCAGGAGGCACTTGTCCCCCATGCCCCGATGTACGGGAGGCTGCAGTGCTTGGGACATGGTTAGATGCAGTAGGCTTGTAGCACTATACCATCCTCTCAGCCTAGTGTCTATCCACAGGAAAGACAAAGGACGTCGAAGCTGACTAAGCCACGATACGATGTTTTCCTTCACCATTTAGTGTGGAGAAGACTGGGTGTTTGTATAATTTAAAAGGACGATAATTGGCTAAGTAATGTCAAGTGGTATGATCTCATGTGTCTTTTAATGATGCGATGGTCACCACACAAGATAAATATAGCTAAGTATAGTAATCACAACCACAGATAATATAGTTACAACGGATCCTTGTCCCTCTGAAGTATCTGCGCAGCAGGGGTATGCCAATCAAAGTTGAACTGCAAAGTTGAACGGCAAAGCTTTAAATCATGGTCAGTTCATACTAACTCATAGTTATTCTGTGACCAAATAGTGACATTATGACGTCATTTGATATGTTTTCGCGCATATTTTGCTGTCAAGTGTCTAGAAAGAATGATCACGTGGTACAAAATTGTACCACGTGACCTGAAGAAATTACACTGGGCAGTGAAATATAACTTGACAGCAAAAGATTGGCATACGGGGGCAGGACCGATTTTGGGGTCGTATAGACATAGACATAGGTTTATTTGTTACATCACACATAGAAAACGAGAACATTAAAAGAAAGAAAACATAAAATAGTAATGTGTGCTACTGCAACAAATTGGCTCCAGCTCAGCATTAGGTATGCTTCACCACCTGATGGCAGCTCAGCGCTGTTATTCTGCCGAAACCATTGGATTGGAGGTAAACGATTTTTTCCGCGCAACAATACAGTCGGCTACACATCAACCTATCCACTGTTCGAACTTTGAACTATTATAATTTGAATGTTGCGAATCAGCCCCCGTATGCCAATCTTTTGCTGTAAAGTTATATTTAATTGCCCATGTTTTCGTTATAATAACAGAAAATTTATTTTCACGTCACTAAGTGCGCGACAAAACTGTTTTGTCGATAGATGTGCGTTGGGCCTAACATGACCTGTGGCCGTGTGTACAAGAGTTTTTCATTCATTCGAAATGTCAAATTAATTGCCATTTTGCGGTTATTTCCATAGCCATCGGAATAGTTAAATTTGAGAGCTAAATCGCTGTGATTTTTCATCCTAGCAGGATCAGAAATGTTGTTTGACGTGTTTACTAGGAGATTATAAAAGAGATTTCTAAATTCACAGTTAAAATAACAAAGCAAACAGAGCGTAACTGGCGAAATATTACGTCATGTTTGAACCTCATTACGGTTTGTAAATGTGCTTCCGTGCTTTTGTTATCCATGGTAAATTTCTTTGTAAAGAGGATCATTCAAAAAAACGCTCGGAACCAGCCCCCGTATGCCAATCTTTTGCTGTCAAGTTATATTTCACTGCCCAGTGTAATTTCTTCAGGTCACGTGGTACAATTTTGTACCACGTGATCATTCTTTTTAGACACTTGACAGCAAAATATGCGCGAAAACACATCAAATGACGTCATAATGTTACTATTTAGTCACAGAATAACTATGAGTTAGTATGAACTGACCATGATTTAAAACTTTGCAGTTCAACTTTGCAGTTCAAGTTTGATTGGCATACCCTTACTGACCTGTGGCCGTGTGTACCTACCTGAAACGATATAGGCAAGTCCTCGACGGTGACTGGGCCTTCATTGCTCTCCGCCATCTTGGATTTTGGTTATCCCTCATTCAGGTATGGGAGCATTTTTGAACCTGTAAGAAAAATATCATTGTATACTCTATTTGTTTTTAGACTTCGCAACCTCTTTTTGGGAGAAATAATTCCACAGATAACTTTACCAGAGTGCTGGTGCAATTTACAGATACCACAGATAATACAAACTATAGTAAGTACAGATATAACTTAACATTGATGTCTCAGAGTGATAACCGCAGTGCAATGCAAGGTACGTATTCAGTGGACGTGCCCAGTGAAGTAATGCATTATAGACATCGGCTTGTTCCAGCATTTAGTTGGGTTTTTAACCCACGACGCAAAAACGACGGGGTGTTAAAAGTTTGACGTCTCTGTGTGTGTGTCTGAGGCAACGTAACTCCCGAACGGATGAACCGATTTTGAGTTTGTTCTTTTTTGTTTGAAAGGTGAATTAGTCGGGAGTGTTCTTAGCTGTGTTTGATAAAAATCGGTCCAAGATTCGGGGTTTTTTTAATTTGTAATTTAATACGGAACAATATTTTTATTCACAAAGAAAATTAATTAAAATTAAAAGAAAATTTAATTAAATGTAGAGTAATCAATACTCGTCCGCGAAGAACTAGTTTGGACGTGACTGTGACTACCCCTTTAGACAGTGTCATAAGAAATATTAATCGGGTAGAGAACTAAGAAAGCCGAATTTTCGCCGGCGATTCATGTTCATATTATCAAAGATAATAGATAATCTTTATAATTATCTTTACGATAAAAAGTAATTAGCTATCTCCGATTTGATTACTTATAAATTTTATATTAATAGTTTATTTCAGGTACTTATATAATATTTACATACAACGTGAAAGAAGTAATTAAATTAAAAATTTAAAAAACCCCCGAATTTTGGACCGATTTTCATCAAACATTGCTAAAAACACTCCCGACTAATTCACCTTTCAGACAAAAAAAACAAAATCAAAATCGGTTCATCCATTCAGGAGCTACGTTGCCTCAGACAGACACATACACACACACACATACACACTAGGACACGTCAAACTTATAACATCCCGTCGTTTTTGCGTCGGAAAAGATACAGATCGTGCCGTCATCTTCAATTTTTTGCCATAAAAGTCTAAAATAAAATGTATATTGGTGCACGACGGAATCTAAACCCACAACCTTAGAATCGGAAGGCGGGATTGCTACCTCTTAACCACCGGTGCTCAATAGTGGATCTTAATAATTGATGAGTTTTAATGAGGAAGATGAGCGTATTTGTTTTTTAATGTAGATCGATAGATTTTTACGTCCAAAACACAACAGTGAAAGAATTTTGGCGATAGCTCAAAAACTGAATTTTCTACGATTTTTTAAAGTTTGGATTTTCAAAATCTGTTTTTAGCCCGGCGATTTCGCGTGTGACGTATGCAGGGTCCGATCGCTCACCCGCGCGTTTTAAGCGTTTTCTGCCTTTACGTTTCTATTTATATTTCTGATAAATAGGGAGAAAAGTACCAATATTTTTATGTAATATTGTGCCTCTAAGTCCTAAGGACACGTTTAACGCTTCAGATAAACTTTTTAACCACCGACTGAAGAAGAAAGGTGTTCTAAGTTTGAGGCTTTTTTGTGTCTATGTGTCTGTACCTTTCAAGGCTCGTAGCTCCAAAAAATCACTCGTAATTTTTTTATAACTATTCTTGAAATGGAAAGCAGATAAATCTGGCATAGTTCTAAGCCAAGTTTGATAGAAATCGGTGCAGCGGTTTTCAAGTTATGAGGATGTTTATCAGCCCTCGACACGCATTTTGAAGGGTTCTCAGGCATTATATTGATTGTAGTTTGAAACATTTGGTTCTTATACCAGTATAACGTGAGCTACTATTTCTTAGTGTTTCATTGATTTTGTATATCAGGTAAGACTGGTAATGAGCAAGATTGTGTTATCGACGTGATTAGCAATGTTTTTAACCCCCGACGCAAAAACGATGGGGTGGTAAAGTTTGACGTGTGTGTGTGTCAGTGCGTGTGCGTGTGTCTGTGCGTGTATGTGTGTGTGTGTGTCTGTCGAATGCGCGCGTTGGTGCGCGTGCGGATGCGGATGGTAGTAGTCTAAGTCACATTGTCTACTAAGGACGTGCCTAGTGAGGCATTGGACTGTCAAGTACAATGCCTCACTAGGCACGTCCTTAGTAGACAATGTGACTCGCTAAGAAGAAGAATGTGACTTACACTAGGACGTGCCTAGTGAGACATTGTACTATCAAGTACAATGTCTCACTAGGCACGTCCTTAGTAGACAATGCCTACACATACATATAGTGCAATGCCTCACTAGGCACGTCCTTAGTTACGAAGGACATTGTACAGTAGGTACAATGCCTCACTAGGCACGTCCTTAAGCAATACATTGCTAATGCCTCACTAAGCACGTCCTTCATAACTAAGGACGTGCCTAGTGAGGCATTGCACTATATGTATGTGTAGGCATTGTCTACTAAGGACGTGCCTAGTGAGTCATTGTACTTGTACAGTACAATGTCTCACTAGGCACGTCCTAGTGTAAGTCACATTCTTCTTCTTCTTAGCGAGTCACATTGTCATTGTCATGTGACTTAGACTACTACCATCCGCATCCGCACGTGCACGTCCTTAATAGACAATGCCTCACTAGGCACGTCCTTAGTAGACAATGCCTCACTAGGCACGTCCTCAGTAGACAATGCTTCACTAGGCACGTCCTTAGTTTCTGAGGACGTGCCTAGTGAGACATTGTACTGTCAAGTACAATGCCTCACTAGGCACGTCCTTAGTAGACAATGTGACTCGCTAAGAAGAAGAAGAATGTGACTTACACTAGGACGTGCCTAGTGAGACATTGTACTGTCAAGTACAATGCCTCACTAGGCACGTCCTTAGTAGACAATGTGACTCGCTAAGAAGAAGAAGAAGAATGTGACTTACACTAGGACGTGCCTAGTGAGACATTGTACTGTCAAGTACAATGTCTCACTAGGCACGTCCTTAGTAGACAATGCCTACACATACATATAGTGCAATGCCTCACTAGGCACGTCCTTAGTTACGAAGGACATTGTACAGTAGGTACAATGCCTCACTAGGCACGTCCTTAAGCAATACATTGCTAATGCCTCACTAAGCACGTCCTTTGTAACTAAGGACGTGCCTAGTGAGGCATTGCACTAAATGTATGTGTAGGCATTGTCTACTAAGGACGTGCCTAGTGAGGCATTGTACTTGTACAGTACAATGTCTCACTAGGCACGTCCTAGTGTAAGTCACATTCTTCTTCTTCTTAGCGAGTCACATTGTCTACTAAGGACGTGCCTAGTGAGGCATTGTACTTGACAGTACAATGTCTCACTAGGCACGTCCTTAGTAGACAATGTGACTTAGACTACTACCATCCGCATCCGCACGCGCACCAACGCGCGCATTCGACAGACACACACACACACATACACGCACAGACACACGCACACGCACTGACACACACACACGTCAAACTTTACCACCCCATCGTTTTTGCGTCGGGGGTTAAAAACATTGCTAATCACGTCGATAACACAATCTTGCTCATTACCAGTCTTACCTGATATACAAAATCAATGAAACACTAAGAAATAGTAGCTCACGTTATACTGGTATAAGAACCAAATGTTTCAAACTACAATCAATATATGCCTGAGAACCCTTCAAAATGCGTGTCGAGGGCTGATAAACATCCTCATAACTTGAAAACCGCTGCACCGATTTCTATCAAACTTGGCTTAGAACTATGCCAGATTTATCTGCTTTCCATTTCAAGAATAGTTATAAAAAAATTACGAGTGATTTTTTGGAGCTACGAGCCTTGAAAGGTACAGACACATAGACACAAAAAAGCCTCAAACTTAGAACACCTTTCTTCTTCAGTCGGTGGTTAAAAAGTTTATCTGAAGCGTTAAACGTGTCCTTAGGACTTAGAGGCACAATATTACATAAAAATAATGGTACTTTTCTCCCTATTTATCAGAAATATAAATAGAAACGTAAAGGCAGAAAACGCTTAAAACGCGCGGGTGAGCGATCGGACCCTGCATACGTCACACGCGAAATCGCCGGGCTAAAAACAGATTTTGAAAATCCAAACTTTAAAAAATCGTAGAAAATTCAGTTTTTGAGCTATCGCCAAAATTCTTTCACAGTTGTCCTTACAATCTTCTAGACTTTTGATTTAAGCTATAAAAACAGGAAAAAATGCCTAACTCATCTTCCTCATTGGATTACAAATCGTTTGGATTTTGACAAACTACGCACTTTACCACCTGTTTCAACCGACGTCACAGATGCTCTATAGCCACTTGTGAGGGGCGAATCGATACAACAGCAGGGGTATGCCAATCAAAGTTGAACTGCAAAGTTTTAAATCATAGTCAGTTCATACTAACATAGTTATTCTGTGACTAAATAGTGACATTGACGTCATTTGATGTGTTTTCGCGCATATTTTGCTGTCAAGTGTCTAAAAAGAATGATCACGTGGTACAAATTGTACCACGTGACCTGAAGAAATTACACTGGGCAGTGAAATATAACTTGACAGCAAAAGATGGGCATACGGGGGCTGGTGGGTTTTTGTAAAGTCAAAATTGTAAGGCTTCAGTGTGAGTTTGGTGATATTTGTGTGTGAGGTGGGAAACGAATTTCAAAGTAACATAAGGCTCGTATGCTGTGAAATCTGAATCTAGACTCAGCCCCCGTATTATAATCTTTTGCTGTCAAGTTATATTTCACTGCCCAGTGTAATTTCTTCAGGTCACGTGGTACAATTTTGTACCACGTGATCATTCTTTTTAGACACTTGACATCAAAATATGCGCGAAAACAAATCAAATGACATCAATGTCACTATTTAGTCACAGAATAACTATGAGTTAGTATGAACTGACCATGATTTAAAACTTTGCAGTTCAACTGAGATTGGAATCGCCCCCCTGTGCACAGTGATGCTGGCATTGTATAAGTTTATATACTCAAAAATGTTTGACATCAATCATCGCCTTAAAACTGAAAGGATGAATTTCAAAAATGGCATCAAGCACGGCGTAGGTACATAACGTTATCGTAACTGATAATTCTATCTACGATAACGTAGGTACTTGCAAATAACTGAGGAAATTTTCATGAAAATGTTTAACACTGAATATGTTAAGGTACCTAGGTACTTCTTCGGAAGAGTTCTTTCACAAAAAGCCCTATTAACAAGACCCGTAGGTATTCGTATGTCAATTAGAATCTAGATTAAGGGCGGCTTGCACCAGAATCGCTAAACGTGTTTAACAGCTAAATAGATTTAAATCTGACGTATTTATATGTCTTGACAACTCGCTAAATACTATTTGCAAGTCGCCCTAAGATTTTTCTTATTATAAAACTTAGCTCTTCTTCTTCTTCTTTTATATGGCCATGAAAGAAGCCAAATCTGATACCCTATTTATAAAATTAATAAAATAGTTCCTCTTAAAACAAATGTTATTATGAATTAAATGATTATATGAATGACAAAATGTGCGAATATAATAAAACTGAATTAACACAAGAAATTGAGTGAATTGAAAAATTGACGTGAATAAAACCTCGGTCTGCCTACTTTCCTGTTGCAATACCCCTGAACAGGGTTCATGTGTGATACCTACCTACAATGTAACAACTATAATACCATGTGAAACCAATCAATGTATTGAGTATGGCCTCTGTCCGTCATTTCGACACACAATTTTGCCAGTGTCAAGTGGATTATTGAAATAAGTGTCGAGTCATACGTCAAGTCGTTTGTTTTGAAGACAAAATGGTGGATTTTCCCTTCAAAACTTGGAAACGAATTCCATCAAATAATAAAACACATAATACACATTTATTCCAATGGCTCACACTTTTGAGAGCTAATACATTTTGTCATCAATGTCAATAAAACAACATTCTAATCTCATTCTTATAACGATTAAAACTCACGTCTAAAATGTCAATGTTCAGAATTATTATGAAATATCACATTGCATACAAAATCATCAGGTGTAGAATTAACACTATTTTTAACCCCCGATGCAAAAACGACGGGGTGTTATAAGTTTGACTTGTCTGTGTGTGTGTGTCTGAGGCAACGTAGCTCCCGAACGGATGAACCGATTTTGATCGTGTTTTTTCTTTGTTTGAAAGGTGAATTAGTCGGGAGTGTTCTTAGCTACGAGTATGTTTGATGAAAATCGTTCCAAGATTCGGGGGTTTTTAAATTTTTAATTTAATTACTTGTACTCATTAAAATAACCATTTAGATGGTATGAGAAATACTCTGGTGACGGAGTTTTTAGGGCTTAGCGGTCACCCATCCAAATAGTGACCGTGCAGAACGTTGCTTAACTTAGATCGGTGACGATTGACTAGCCTAGCTACGAGCTATCACACAATTTAATAGTACCTAACATTCGTTTTCAATGAATGTAGGTATTTTACGAAATTAGCTACATAAGTCACACTCGTATAGATAATGTACGTATTTTTATACTCAAAATACCGTAACTAATTGATAATAAATAAATACTTAGCTTAAATAATAAAACCTTATCATAAACACTCGCACTCAGAGAGGTAAATAAATATTCATGGACATTTCACACAACGCCCTCTGGTCCCAAACTAAGCAAAGCTTGTAATATGGGAACTAGATGCTGATAGAATACTTATATACTTTTTTTTTGTAAATACATACTTATAATACATAGTAACACCCAGACATAGAACAAACATCTATGTTTTCCACGCACAAATGTTTGTTCTTGGTGGGGATCGAACCCACGACCCACAGCACGGAAGGCAGAGCTATTACCGACTGAGCTGTGACGCCTGTCAGATGGGGCGACGATCTGCGAAATGTAGCGCTGACACTGGATGAGAAGAGACGAAGACCGAGCTCAGTGGCGCGTCGCGGGAGAGACCTACGTCCAGCAGTGGACGAATATAGGTTGATGATGATGATGATGGACATTTCACACGACGCCCTCTAGTCCCAAACTAAGCAAAGCTTGTAATATGGGAACTAGATGCTGATAGAATACTTATATGTTTTTTTTGTAAATACATTAGTTATAAGATAATCAAAACTTAGTTTATAGACACCATTCAGTAATGTTGGACATCATTTACTCATTTGCCCCTTGTGCCCTATACCACCTGCACAAGGGATGATATTTTGGACGCCACAGACGAAGGGGTAAAAGTGGCGAAGTTCTATTCGAACTTCGTCTAGTGTTTGTTGTCACCATTGACACGTAAGAAGAAGAAGAAGTAATGTTGGACAGAGATAGCTAATTTTTATGTAGTAGAAGGGCTCTTTGTGTGCGAGTTCGTCCGGGTGCAGTACTAGCACCTATTTCGTGTGCACAGTGATGCTCGCATTGCTGTGTTCCGGTTTGAAGGGTATGGGTGCTGGTGCTATTACACGCACAAGAGACAACACCTATATGTCTCAGAGTGATGTGTGCACTGCAATGCATCACAGGGCATGTCCTCAATAAACATGCTCAGTGAAGCAATGCATTGTTATAGGCACAGGTAACCGCTTAACATCAGGTGGCCATCGGCTTGTTCCATTGTATAAAAAACTTATGTTTAAGTTACGATTCTGAGTGCGGCAGTAAGAGCTGATATAAACTCATACCTAAGTATGGTAGCAAGGAGTTACACTGCGCGATAACGCGACAGGACTCCGCAGTGTTGTTGTTACTATGCAGTTCTCTACTTGCTACTGTACTTATGTAAGTGTAAATCGGCTTTTCGAGTGGTTAGGATCTTTACCACACAGTGTGACACTCGTCACTGTACTTATAAAAGTGTATCTTTTCTATGAGTAGTTACACTCTGCGACTTGCTACAGCGTAACCGTCGCTAATAATAAAACCTTTACACGCGCGACTTTTAAACGCCATTTTGCGATACTGTCATTGACTCTGTGTATTTTACGTGAACAATTTACACAGTACTATGTGGAGTATAGTTACACTCTGCGGCAGTAGTGTACTTATGGGAGCGTAAATCGGCTCTTACACAAATGAATTATGGTGACTCGATATAATCACATTAGATAACAAACAAGGTAAAAAATCCACAATGACGTAGAAACTCACCAATCACACTAATATAATACACTCACATTAACACAAAACCAACAAACACAGTCGTAATTAAAAAAAAACAAAACTAAATTATATAAAACAAACACGAAATAAAAAATAATAAAAACAAAATGGCGGTACGTCCGAAGCGGGGCAAGGCGCGAATGTGAATACTAAAATTTTTAAAATTGGAACGCGTCGCGGCCATTTTAGGTAGAGCTCTCGTCGTTGAAGTATGCTATGTATGGTGTACTGTATTATTCTAATAAATATCAACATTTTACATAATATTTAATACTAATTAATTTAATTTTTACTAAAACGAATAAGAGGTTACTTATTTTTTCAGCAAAAAAAATCTTATGCTCATGTTTTTCAACTTGTATTTTGGAACTACATAAGTAAGTGCTTACATGGTTTATATACTTAAATAATGCACCTATTTTTAAGTATTATTATAAGTAGTTTTAAATTATTCTTCATTCTTTATGTTATTTTTACCATAGAGCACAAAATACGTGCAACGCAAAAAAAACTTTCTTCTGTTTTTTATTTGAAAATAGCAGTCGCTCTCGCTACTAATCTAGTAAAAAGTTTTTTTTTCTTCACGTAAAAGTTTAACTTTTTAAACAGGTTGTATACCTCTAGTGAAGTCTAGTACATAGATAGAGTTATAAAAATCGATTTATGTTCTTTATTTGAAATCAACAGTCACTCTCTTACGTAAAATAATGAATGACCGCGTACTTCTACAGATAATACTCGATTTCGATTTCTCTAAACTCATACCAAACTTTGTTATAACACGCGAGGGTCAAACTACACTGGTTGTAATATACGTCAATACAAAGTTATGTCAGACATCAGAATTATGAAATTGATCCTTATTATGTAGGGATTATGGTTCAATTTCGAGTTTGATGATTGTGTTTGTATGTGTGTAGATTATCGCACAATGAGGTGAAGTGGTGATAAGATATACAGGTGGTTCTTTTTCTAAGAAAATAATTTTATTGATGAATTTGTTATGTAATTAGATAAATCAATTAGTTTTATGATCCGGATAAAGAGTGGAACTCTTTGCCGGCGACTGTGTTTCCGATTTCATATAATTTAGATGTTTTCTATGTATTATAAGTATGTATTTACAAAAAAAATGTATATAAGTATTCTATCAGCATCTAGTTCCCATATTACAAGCTATGCTTAGTTTGGGACTAGAGGGTGTTGTGTGTAAAGTCCAAGAATATTTATTTTATTTATTTATTTGCTTAGTTTGGTACTAGAAGGCGTCGTGTGAAATGTCCATGAATATTTATTTATTTATCGTCGCTTAACATCAGGTGAGATCGCAGTCAAACGCATGCCTATTTATTAAAAAAAACAACGATAAGTAGGTAGTAGTAGAGCTCTTTGTGTGCGAGCTCGTCCGGGTTCAGTACTAGCACCTATTTCGTGCGCACAGTGATGCTCGCATTGCTGTGTTCCGGTTTGAAGGGTATGGGTGCCGGTGCTATTACACGCACACGAGACTTTAACATCTATTATTATGTCTCAGTAATGATAGGGCAGTTCAATTCATCACAAGGCATGTCCTCAGAGGACGTGCTCAGCGAGACAATGTATTGTTATATTCGTGGTTCAGGGAACTTCTTCCATTGATGTTTTTTTGTTTCAAATAAAAGTATTATTTTATACAATGAAAAGTACAAACATCCTGTGAATACAGTCATGCATGTGTGCGTCCTCACCTGTGGCTCTGTGAGTGTGTGTAACGCCATGCGTGACTGACATGAATGATACTCTACTTCATTATCAGTATTGCTAGAACGACGTGGGCGGAGAGGTGCGTGTTCGATTCTCACACCAAAACTTTTTATTGCTCAGAGTACCTATGATATAGCTACGATTATACTAGAGAGTAGAACGACATTGCTAAGTTTTTGCTACGACATCACTACGATGTTGCTACGACATCGTTAAGTCAATGCTACGGAGCAGCTACGACATCAGTACGGTAATGCTACAGGGCAGCAGTTGTTGCTACGACATCGCTACAATGCTGCTACGACATTGCTACGAAGCAGTGTCTTAGTTTGCTTAGTCAATCTTCACCGATTATCTAAGTCAAGCAATGTTCTGCGCGGTTATTATTTGGATGAGTGACCGCTAGTGGCATTTATATCTGAGGGCTTCCGTGCTTCGGAGGGCACGTTAAACTGTCGGTCCCGACTCTAGCAGTCGTAAAGCCACGATTTCCCATATTACAAGCTTTGCTTAGTTTGGGACTAGAAGGCGTTGTGTGAAATGTCCATGAATATTTATTTTTATCGTTTCAGTAAATAAGAAAGAGGTCATACAAGACTTGTCTATTAGGGGCGGCTTGCACCAGAATCACTAAACGTGTTTAACAGCTAAATAGATTTAAATCTGACGTATTTATATGACTTGACAACTCGCTAAATACTATTTAATAGTTAAACGCGTTTAGCGATTCTGGTGCAAGCCACCCTAAGGGCGTCTTGCACTAGAATCACTAAACGTGTTTAACAGCTAAATAGATTTAAATCTGACGTATTTATATGACTTGACAACTCGCTAAATACTATTTAATAGTTAAACGCGTTTAGCGATTCTGGTGCAAGCCACCCTAAGGGCGTCTTGCACCAGAATCACTAAACGCATTTAACAGCTAAATAGATTTAAATCTGACGTATTTATATGACTTGACAACTCGCTAAATACTATTTAATAGTTAAACGCGTTTAGCGTTTCTGGTGCAAGCCGCCCTAAGTACCAACATATTTTTGCTCTATAAGTAGAGCATATTTCAATGCAACTAACTGCACGCATGACGTCTTTGCGCATAGTCGACTGCACGGTTCACCGATTGTTGGTTCGATGCCCGGTTTTTTGCGTTTTGCAAATTAAGCTACACACGCCTGAAGATCTCCGTCATGGCTTCTCAAAAAACCAAAAGGTTGCCCGTATGTGCAATGATTTTTAACCGACTTCAAAAAAAGAGGACGTTTTCAATTCGGTTGTATTTTTTTTAAGTCTTTACCTCAGAACTCCGTCATTTATGAAGCGATTTGTAAAATTCTTTTTTTATCTCAAAGATTGTACTTCCAGATTAGTCCCATTAATTTTTCATCAAAATCGGTTTAGTATATTGGCTTATAAATAGAAATAACTGGAAAAAAATATGCCATCCACGTGCACGAAAATGCGTATTTTGCTTTTCTGTGACTTTTAATGATGTTTATGGTCACTCGAAAACTTTCAATGAACTGCCATCATCGTCATCATCTGATGAAGCCGGTAGTCGAATTGAAGTCAGTTTTTCTAGTTTTTTAAACTTATAAATGATTATTTCTTGTGTTTCACTCACAGCTGCTGTTTTTTCAAGTTTATAAAAAGGGTGGTAGCAATAAGGCACCCACTGAACCGAAACACCCCTTTTAAAAAGGTCTAAAACAAAATGTCATGAGCCAGCGATGGCATTTTAAATTTTTCTCACGCACCTACCTTAATTTTTTGAATATTCATGGAAATTTCACACACCGCCATCTAGTCCCAAACTAAGCAAAGCTATGGCCAGATGGCGGATATATTTTGTAAATACATAGTAACACCCAGACATATAACAAACTATGTTTGCCCCCACACAAAATATGTTCTCAGTGGGAATCGAACCCACGACCCACAGCACGGAAGGCAGAGCTATACCGACTGAGCTATGACGCCTATTCACTCAATTTAACTACACTTTCATTTTATTTAAACATAAACTTAACAAATTAATTGGGTATTAAAAATAATTTACATGAATAAAGTTAACCGATCTTAAAAATATGCATACCTCGCTACAATAATAAAATTATGTAAAACTTAGGGCCGTAAGATCAAAAGCAGTTAAAACTACGGATTTCCTAAACTACGATCACATTTGATCGATGGTTTAATCTACTGTCATAAGATCAAGTCGAAAATAGAAGCAGATTAGATAAACTTCGATTAGTCCTAAACACATGGCAACATTCTCGTATTTCGTTCATTCGTTTATGAAAAAAATGGTTATAATTAGTCAGTTTGACATATTCGACCACATTGACATTGACATACAGACGCAGTTTTTGTCAAAGCCTTATTACACTATGCGATCTCAAGTCAGGCTTACTGATAATGATGTAACGTGACGAGTTGAAATATTTCGAACTCAAGTTATTTGAATTGACTCGCATCGAGGACTTGCATGCATATAAAGTCATACAAGTGAAAATCAAGCACCAATTTCTCTAACCACTTACGTTGCATACGGACCTAGTTGAGTCAAGCCAATTGGCGGCTCGAATCAAGGTTCAGTTTAACTAAAATAATTAATTCGAGTTCGAAATAATTCAACTCGTTACGTTACATCACTGTCAGTAAGCCTGACTTGAAATTACATAGTGTAAGAAGGCCTTTTGGTTGTTTGTTTTGAATTTGAACTCTTGTTGTATGTGTAATGTTTTCAGCCCATGAAATAATTCGATATCCGAATAATTTTCCATTGCAATAGTTTTTGTATTTATAATCTCAAAACTACAAACGAATTACAATACAAATAGAAAGTTTAGTTCAAACAAACATCTGGTAGCCAGGCAACCATATTGAAAAAACGTCAAAAATGAGCGTTTAATCTTTGATTGGCAGTTTAACCGTACCCTCGGCCGAGTTTAAACTAATCGTTAGTTTAAGCTACCCATGGTCGATTAACTATCATTGATCTTATGAAATAATCGGAGACTGGAGATTAAACCCACTTTTGTCGTTTAAACCACTATTGATCTTACGGCCCTTAGTAGGTCTGTAAATAGTTCTTAGGGAGAACGCAAACCAAAGACAAAACGTCTTGTCGAACAGTTAGTGATGTGAAACTTCTCAGTAAAACTTTTTTAGTTACGATATGCTTCTTTTTATTTGCTGTTTTCGTTACTTGCTTATTTAATGAGAATCATCCTAAGTACTTAATAATATTATTAAGTACACTACATAATTACTTTATATTCTTATTTATTAAAAAAGCTCAGTTCATTCTCTAGGTATATGCGTATAAAGCAATGTTTAATAGGTATGTACTAAACAATGCTATAATAGATAGGTAAACATAATTTTATGCATGCGTGTTCGCTTTTAGAAGCCCGCTCGGCCAATTTAATTAATTAACTAAATTGTTTTAACGGCTGGTTTGCGAACCTATTAATAAAAAACGTAAGAAAAGACTGTCGTGTCAATTGATGTGAGTTTCGTTACAACGAAAACAGCATATGACGAGGAAGTATTCAGCATATGCTGTTTTCGTTATAACAGAAAATTTATTTTCACGTCACTAAGTACGCGACAAAACAGTTTTGTCGATAGATGTGCGTTGGCCCTTACTATGAACTGGGTATCTACCAAAAAAAAAAAAATTGTCCGTCTGTCTGTCTGTCAGTTCTCGCCTACAGCCAGCTACAGGTCGCATTTATCAACCGATTTGGACGAAAATTAAGACACAAATTCCTTGATTTATTAAAAATTTTTAGTCGACCACGATTTTTTATTGGGGTGAAAATAGGGGAGAAAAAAGGGAATGTTTGCTGTAGCGTTATTTATCGACGGATTTCAATCAAATTTGAGAAGCACACTAAAGACTACATTCTACACGAGATGGTGTAAAAAATGTTTCCAACAGGAGGCAGTGGGAGGGAGAAAAGAGGGGAATTTTTAAAATATTTTTTTCTTAAAAATTTACGCCTACTTTTATCAATGAGACTACCCAGTCCTCTCTGCCTTTACGAGACAAATCCGTGGACACCCAAATTCGACCTCCTAGGATTTCAACGCGATTTCAAAACATTGAACGTCATCTGTCTCCTATTGGTTCAAGGACGCAATACTAAACCAATCATATTGCAATTATAAATTACAGCCAATCAAATCTCAATAAAATGTGTCAATCGGAACCACAGAGAGTAAAAAAATTAAGAAACAATGGGCATGTGACATTTGTAATTAAAAAGAAACACGTGTCTAGAACAATGAATTGTCAATTGAGTTAGTTTTCATTTAGAGATCCTTATTGAACCTCCGACGCAAAAACGACAGGCTGTTATAAGTTTGATGTGTCTTTGTGTGTCTCTGTCTGAGGCATCGTAGCTCCCGAACGGATGAACCGATTTGTGTTTTCTTGTTTGAAATTCGGTAGTGTTCTTAGCTATGATTGATGAAAATCGGTCCAAGACTCGGGGGTTTTTTTAAATTTTTTATTTAATTACTTGTCGTTACATACAAAAATGCTAATTTTTGTAAGTAGTTGCACGTTAGTGCTTTGTTACATCACTCGAAATCAAAAACCCAGTGCTCTGAAGGCCAACGAAAAGCGAATGGAATGTTCTTTCTTAGGGAGAACGCAAACCAAAGACAAAACGTCTTGTCGAACAGTTAGTGATGTGAAACTTCTCAGTAAAACTTTTTTAGTTACGATATGCTTCTTTTTATTTGCTGTTTTCGTTACTGCTTATTTAATGAGAATCATCCTAAGTACTTAATAATATTATTAAGTACACTACATAATTACTTTATATTCTTATTTATTAAAAAAGCACAGTTCATTCTCTAGGTATATGCGTATAAAGCAATGTTTAATAGGTAGGTACTAAACAATGCTATAATAGATAGGTAAACATAATTTTATGCATGCATGTTTGCTTTTGAAGGCCGCTCGGCCAATTTAATTAATTAATTAAATTGTTTTAACGGCTGGTTTGCGAACCTATTAATAAAAAAACGTAAGAAAAGACTGTCGTGTCAATTAATGTGAGTTTCGTTACAACGAAAACAGCATATGACGAGGAAGCATTCATCATATGCTGTTTTCGTTATAACAGAAAATTTATTTTCACGTCACTAAGTACGCGACAAAACAGTTTTGTCGATAGATGTGCGTTGGCCCTTACCCGCACATCGCAAACGGTCAAGGATGACTGGAGAGATGATAGCCCTCTACAACTCTTCTTCTTCTTATTTATAGCCACTGTCCGTCATTTAAACAGATTCGCCATTGAACTTAGGGCCAACGCACATCTATCGACAAAACTGTTTTGTCGCGTACTTAGTGACGTGAAAATAAATTTTCTGTTATAACGAAAACAGCATATTATGACGAATGCTTCCTCGTCATATGCTGTTTTCGTTGTAACGAAATTCACATCAATTGACACGACGCATGCATAAAATTATGTTTACCTATCTATTATAGCATTGTTTAGTACCTACCTATTAAACATTGCTTTATACGCACATACCTAGAGAATGAACTGTGCTTTTTTAATAAATAAGAATATAGTGTAATTATGTAGTGTACAATAATATTATTAAGTACTTAGCATGATTCTCATTAAGTAAGCAAGTAACGAAAACAGCAAATAAGACGAAGCATATTGTGACGAAAAAAGTTATACTGACAGGGTTTGTCACGAAATTATGAAGTTTCACATCACTAACTGTTCGACAAGACGTTTTGTTTTTGGTTTGCGTTCGCCCTAAGTTTAGTCAATTCGAGTCATTCGTCTCGTCGGCTGTCATTTATTTTGAAAAGCAAGATGGTGGACTTTCTCTTCAAAACCTGGAAACGAATTCCATCAAATAATAAAATTATTGGCACACATTTATTCCAATAACTCACATTTTTAGCTACGACCTTAAGTATTATTGGTAAAACTTTCACCAAAAACAATAACACCATTAGAAACAATTAAAATAAAAGTACTATGTTGCTCCCAAAAATGACAGAACACGATTTCCCTTTACAACTCTTTTATTAATAAAAACTAATTACGCTCGCTGGTCAATCAATGTAGGATGAAAAAATTCTCACGATAATAATTATTATTCTGAAAATCAATCAATTTAATACTATCATTAGAATGACAGGTCTCTAATTATTATAATTGACTACTATTAATCGTCTCAATAAGAGTTATTTGTTGTGTTTTGACATTTATAAGTAAACTAAAAAACAAACATGCAGTCATAATGTTCAATACATTCTTACCAAGTATTGCATTTTTTATGGAATAAGTAATCCACTTGTATACTTACAAGTGAAAAACCGACTTCAATCCGACAATCTTCATCATCAGATGAAATAAATAAAAATAAATAAATAAATATTCTTGGACTTTACACACAACACCCTCTAGTCCCAAACTAAGCAAAGCTTGTGATATGGGAACTAGATGGCTGATAGAATACTTATATACTTTTTTTTTTGTAAATACATACTTATAATACATAGTAACACCCAGACATAGAACAAACATCTATGTTTTCCACGCACAAATGTTTGTTCTTGGTGGGGATCGAACCCACGACCCACAGCACGGAAGGCAGAGCTATTACCGACTGAGCTGTGACGCCTGTCAAAAAAGATGATGATGATAAATTAATAAAATAAATAAATAAATATTCATGGACATTTCACACGGCGCCCTCTAGTCCCAAACTAAGCAAAGCTTGTAATATGGGAAATAGATGGCTGATAGAATATTATACTTTTTTTTTGTAAATACATACTTATAATACATACACATTAAACAGACAGACAGACAGACAGTTCATTGGGAATGTTCTAGTGACTTTTAATTATGTTTGTTACCTATGAACTCCGTCATTTATGAACCGATTTAAAAAATTCTTTAATAGCTGAAAGGATATAACTTTTAGATTAGTCCCATTTAATTTTCACCAAAATCGGTTCAGTAGTGCACAAAATTGCGTTTTTTTCTTTCCTGTGACTTTTTAGTGGTGTTTACGGTCTCTAAAACATTCCCAATGAACTGACATCATCATCATCTGATGATGAAACTGGTAGTCGAAATGAAGTCGGTTTTTTCTAGTTTTTTAAACTTATGAATTATTGTAGCAGGGTGACAGATGCATGGTCATGGCCTAATATAAAGTCTAACTTAAGATCACACAAGAAAAATGTTATTACAATACGCGCAACATTATTCACACTACTTATTTTAATGTCGTAATGTTGAGACAAACTGTACGCAGACATTGCGAGTCGATTGTCTATGGACGTTCTTGATACTATACTTTTACTTTTTATATGAGCGAGAAAATACATGAAAAAACTCACGACTGTAAAGTGATCCTCCGTGGCCCGAAAAGTTTATTGTCCCTCTAGCAAAAATGCCTATAAAAAAACTAGGAAAATCGACTTCAATTTGACTACGTTTCGGCTTCATCGTTAGATGATGATGATGATGACAGTTCATTGGGAATGTTCTAGTGACCGTAAACACCATTAAAAAGTTACAGAAAAGCAAAATACGCAATTTCATTTACGTGGATGACATATTTTCCGGTTATTTGGATTAAAAAATTAAACTACTGGACCGATTTTGGTGAAAATTCTATAAGGCCAATGTGAAAGTATATCCATACGGACAAAAAAATTTAAAACCTGTTTATAAATGACGGAGTTCTGAAGTAACTTAATAAATCAATAAAAGTAAGTGAATAAATGAAAATACAACCCTCCTCCTTTTTTGAAGTCGTTTAAAAAGCGGAAACAAAAATTCCTCTACGTCTTTTTAACCCCCCCACGCAAAAACGACGGCGTGTTATAAGTTTGACGTGTCTGTGTGTATGTATGTGTGTGTGTGTGTGTGTGTGTGTGTGTATGTGTGTGTGCGTGTGTGTATGTGTGCCTGTGTGTCTGTCTGAGGCAACGTAACTCCCGAACGGATGAACCGATTTTGATTTTGTTTTTTTTTTGTTTGAAAGGTGAATAAGTCGGGAGTGTTCTTAGCTATGTTTGATGAAAATCGGTCCAAGATTCAGGGGTTTTTTAAATTTTTAATTTAATTACTTGTGTAGTGAGAGATTTCTAAAAGTATCAAGATTCATTTAGCATGCTATAAGCACATCGTTATACTAAGAACTAAATTGTGGGAACAAAAACCGAAATACGAATGTTTGGGCAACTGACCTTGTGCGTTAGGAAACTAATATTTCCGGGGAAGTTTTCCCACTAGTGGGACTGAATCGTGGGAAGGTAAACCTTGTGTACTACATTTATTCAGAATATCATGCAAGCAATACTTAGGGCGGCTTGCACCAGAATCGCTAAACGCGTTTAACTATTAAATAGTAGTTAGCGAGTTGTCAAGTCATATTTAAATATATTTAGCTGTTAAACACGTTTAGTGGTTCTGGTGCAAGCCGCCCTTAATCTTTTAGTTTGAATAAATAAATATTCAGGGGCATTTCACACAACACCCTCTAGTCCCAAACTAAGCAATGCTTGTAATATGGGAACCAGATGGCTGATAGAATACTTACATACTTTTTTTTTTGTTAATACATACCTACTTATAATACATACTAACACCCAGACATACATAGAACAAACATCTATATTTTCCACGCACAAATGTTAGTTCTTAGTGGAGATCGAACCCACGACCCACAGCACGGAAGGCAGCTATACCGACTGAGTTGTGATGTCAGAAAGGTATGTGACTATTCCGTATCCAATTTTTTTTTTTGTAAATATACTCTGCCCATCCGTGGTCAATAGTCAGTCTTGTTTTCCGACCTTAAAAGTAAAAGGACAGTACAAAATTTTGACCTTTTATAATGTAATTTCGATAATTGTTACAAGCCGAAGGCATTTGATGATCACGATGCAGTATTGGTCCATTAATTTAGGGTCATTTGTATTCCCACGGTATTTGATTCTCATATAATTTTTAGTTAAAAAAACTAGAAAAACTGACTTCAATTCGACTACCAGCTTCATCATCAGATGACGACAGTTCATTGGGAATGTTCTAGTGACCATAAACATCACTAAAAAGTCACAGAAAAGCAAAATACACAGTTTCGTGCACGTGGATGGTATATTATTTTCAGTTATTTCTATTTATAACCCAAACTACTGAACCGATTTTTATGAAAATGAAATGGGATCAACCTGGAAGTATATCCTTTCAGATAAAAAAGAATTTTTGGAATCGGTTCATTAATGACGGAGTTCTGAGGTAACAAACATTAAAAAAAAATACAACCGAATTGAGGACCTACACCTTTTTTGAAATAAAGATTGAAAATAAAAATCCTCTGAAATTTTGATGAGTTTGAAGTTCCAAGCCCTTTCCAAGGTCAACATAGCCTTTAAGGTAGTCCATTCAATGACCTAGATCTAGATGTAAGTGTCCCAGGGTCTAAATGTCAAAGAGACGGTCGGAGAATGTACTTACCACTCACCTTAATAAACATCATTGCATCATTTTGTATTAAATTCGCAGGATGATACCTACAGTACGCACAACGGATCTTTATGTGCAACAAACGATAGCGCATGTACTGTTGTGCGGAAAAATAGCTCATCTCCAATTAGTTTGGTCTTGTCAAAAATAAATATAGAAATATTGGTATGGGTATAGTGTCCAAGTATATCTAAATTAATCAGGTTTCTAAATTTTTTCTATGTTATCTTCAGACAGCACCCCTTGTTCATTACCTCGAAGTCCATTCCGTGCAAGGTGGTCTGGTAGAGATCGCTCATTAGCGATAAGACCGCCCATTGTACCATTAGTTAAGTTTTTTTATATGTTATAGTAGTCCCTAGGGTAAGGTGTGCAATAAAGTATTTTCTATCTATCTATATTCCAAAAATCCCAACTAAGAAATCCCCACCAATGGGGATTTCAGTTTTTTTCCAGAAATCCCCACCAGCTACGTCGTAGCATGCTACGGTGTAGCAGTGGGGATAGATGGATTCTTTTTCTAAAAATCCCCACTAATTTGACGGATAGCGTTACTCAGTGGTGAAACATCCCCTAAGAGGGCTGCAGGGGTATGCCAATCAAAGTTGAACTGCAAAGTTTTAAATCATGGTCAGTTCATACTAACTCATAATTATTCTGTGACTAAATAGTGACATTATGACGTCATTTGTTGTGTTTTCGCGCATATTTTGCTGTCAAGTGTCTAAAAAGAATGATCACGTGGTACAAAATTGTACCACGTGACCTGAAGAAATTACACTGGGCAGTGAAATATAACTTGACAGCAAAAGATTGGCATACGGAGGCAGATTTCAAAGTTTTTTTTTATTTTCTAGTTGCAGCTTGACTTATAATCTAATAACAAAATGTATTACTTGAAATATTCCAGTGGCTAGATAAAAACGTCAATTTAATTGTTTGCGCATTGAGTGTTGGAATTGAACGGTGACCGGCATCGTGGGAAGTGCGGTAGAGTAGTGTGAATACAACCTTAGAAAGTAATAAAGTATAGTAAGTAGTCACAGCGAATCTTTGTCACACGGCCACAGCCCCCGTATTCCAATCTTTTGCTGTCAAGTTATATTTCACTGCCCAGTGTAATTTCTTCAGGTCACGTGGTACAATTTTGTACCACGTGATCATTCTTTTTAGACACTTGACAGCAAAATATGCGCGAAAACACATCAAATGACATCATAATGTCACTATTTGGCTCTGCCTTTCGTGCTGTGGGTCGTGGGTTTGATCCCCACTGAGAACAAACATTTGTGCGTGGAAAACATAGATGTTTGTTCTATGTCTGGGTGTTACTATGTATTATAAGTATGTATTTACAAAAAAAAAAAGTATTTAAGTATTCTATCAGCCATCTAGTTCCCATATCACAAGCTTTGCTTAGTTTGTTTTAGGGCGTTGTGTGTAAAGTCCATGAATATTTATATTTATTTATAGTTATTTAGTCACAGAATAACTGTGAGTTAGTATGAACTGCAGGGGTATTCCAATCTCAGTTGAACTGCAAAGTTTTAAATCATGGTCGATGTGTCTTCATGTGTCCCTCTGAAGTATCTGCGCAGAAGCCATTTTTTGGTCGAATTGGAGGTTAGCGAATTGTTTCGTACAACAGTACGCAATCGTCGTTGCACCTAACTTCAGAGGGTTAAAGATCCGTTGTGCGTACTATATAGCGGATAAGCCGTAGCTAAGACGTATTAATAAAATACAATGAACCAAAGCTCGGTAATGCGTTTTTTTTAATAAAACAACGCTCATTTCGAAATTAAAATTTGAAACACCAATAATAATGAAGGTCACTTTTATGTTATAAGTATTACGAGGTAGAAGAAGTTTTCAGTTGCGCCGATAAAAGCACTCAAACTAGATGATGAAATAAAGAAGCTAAGAAGTTTTAAATTTCATCAAAAAATTAACGCATTTTTAAAGTCGCAGCGATCGCAAGCGACACGATAAAGCGTATGCGGTTTCAAACCTTATTCAGATGAACTTATGACCCAGTTTGAAATCGCACGCGCTGATATTTTTCTCTACTGTTTCAGAGAGATACTTGTATGCATATTTAATTAAGAAAAAAACTTGTGATAATCTTGGAAGATACAAGATACATTAATTTGCCGAAATAAGTGTTACAATTTGGTCTTATGCTAAAGTCAGAGGCTTTTTAAAACTTATTCACCCTTTTCAGGTATCGCAAAAATGTTATATTTGGGCGCTTAAAGCTATACATAGAAAATGGAAGCACATCGTACTCTGCTCAAAAAAAGTTACATCGACTTACTATTTTTTCTAATAATATATTTCAAATATTCTTATACATACGCAACACAAAAATGGCTGTAACATTCTATAGTATTTTTATTTGCGTTTGCGGCATTTTGAACAAACTTTTGCCATCATTTTTCAGCGCACGAGTGTCGTATCCACAATACGCTAACCTCTGATATATAATGCCAATTCACCTACATTCTCGCTTCAGTCGTCTGTGTGCTGTTATACTGTGTGTTTGTGTGTTGTCGGTATGTACCTATTTATGTACTTTTGAATAGTTTAAAAAAAACAGTGTAAAAATCTAATCAAATTATCAATGAATTAAAAATAGAAAGGATGTGTTCTAAAAAAAAAATTATGACTAGTCATAATTAAACTAGTCTAAAAAGGCACGGTAGACATATTTTATAATATCCTGGTACAGTACAGTCAGCATGATAAGATAATAATTACTTTTTTTCAATAAAAACAATTTATTGGACTATTATCAACGATATTTTAGGATGGAGTTTTATAAATGCATTGGCGCTCTGAAAATGGAATACTACAATTGTGCTCAGACGAGGTTGTGAGCACGTTTCTTAGTTATACATTAACGGTTTGATTAACAATCACTTTGAAGGATTAGAGCGCCAATCTGTAATGTACGCCAAACATACTGATAAGCGTTAAAACATGACATTTCGAAAGTGTCTAAATTTTTTTCTTTGTATTGTGTTGTTTGTATCATTCGAGAATCAAGAAGAAGAATCAAGAAGCCACAATAAGCGGACGAACTTCATAATGCCAGTTTAAAAAGTATATAATAAAGTAAAGTAAATTAATAAAAGTTTTTATGATACGTTTTTCGTTGTATATTTTAGTTATTTCAATTTGGAAAAATAAAATGAAAAATGGCTAATTTTCAGTTACCTACGAAATTTTTTGAGACTGCCTCATCGTGGTGTTGAATGTAATGTAAACAAGATAGCTACTTTGTAGAACAATGTGGTGCTGATGATGGAGACAGGATAAGGTGAGAGCACAGTGGTCTAGTGGTAGTCTCCGCGCCTTCTGATCCTAAGGTCATGGGTTCAAATCCGGACCTGCACCAATGTATTTTTCTACTCAAACCCGGTCCTGTAGCTATGTAATTTTCTATTCGGAAATATGTGCGCAATGCCAGTGCTCTCAAACGGTGAAAGAAAACATCGTTCAGAAACCCTTGGCTTAGTCAGCTCAGCACGTATTGTTGTCTCTCCTGTGGATAGACACTAGGCTGAGAGGATGGTATAGTGCTACAAGCCTACTCCATCTAACCACGTCCCCGGCACTGCAGCCTCCCGTACATCGGGGCATGGGGGACAAGTGCCTCCTGACGCTGGATACATCATCTAAATGCAAAGATCTAGTTCCCATATCACAAGCTTTGCTTAGTTTAGGACTAGAGGGCGTTGTGTGTAAAGTCCATGAATATTTTTATTTATTTTTATCTGATTATTATTCTAAACACGAAATATTTCACCAAGTTTTTGATTTTCATTACACTTGGCGGTCAGACCACCGGCCAGATTTTTTAAAAGATGACTTGTATTTCAATTTGAGATTATGTAACTTAAATTACAGTTGGTATGTTACTTAACGTACCTGCTTCCTCATTAAGTATCATAAGCTGAATTCAAAATTATGATTTTATGAGGTAAGTAATGTACCTATTTAATCATGGTAAATACTTTTATATATTTAGTATTTTTATCTAATTCTTTGAGAAAACTATTGCATAAGAAACGAATTTCGACGACTCATTGTGTTGTTTCCTTACAATTTGGATGTTTTCAAGACTAAAGTGAATAGGTTATTTCTAGGCAAATGTGTTATGTCGTCGACTGCATCGTCACTTAACATCAGGTGAGATTGCGGTCAAACGTTTGTCTGTAATGTATGAAAAAGACTTATTTCTACAGGATGTGAAAAATTACACAAAAACTTATACTTGGTCTTCGTCTTCGACTAAGAAGTCTTGTTATACTTTTATCATGTCTTGAGCTAAATGTAATATTTAGGTTTAGGTTTATAGACATTTATTTATTCTCAAATAAAAAAAAGACATAATATGCCACTTACATGAGAAAAGATCTTATAGGTATAAAATTAGGTAAGTAATTAGGTAAGGTAATATTTCCATTCAGAAAACGAGATTTGGTACCGATACCATCAAAAATGGTTCTGTAGTGTTTGACTATGCCGCGGTTTTCATCACGATGTTTTCCTTCACCGTTTGAGAGCAGTGGCATTGCACATAAATGTTTAGAGTAAAATGAACGACCGGATTTGAACCCACGACCTAGGATCCGAAGGCAGGGGGGCTACCACTCGACCACCGGTTCTCTCTACATACTGAGTCAATAAATAACACTTGTACATACGTAATCAGTTTTTACTTACTTCCTAATTTCGTGTCGATGCTCGTGCGCGTATTAAATTAATACAGTACGTAAATTATGGAATAATTAGTATTATAGTGTGACCAAGCTAAGTTTAGAATAAGAATAAGAATAAGAATCATTTATTGTAAAACTGTGTAGAAGAGATCTTATGGTAGAAAAGGTCGGTCGCTCTAGGGAGGGCATGTGTAGATGGGGCTATCGCGATCCTGCTCTCAGCCAATGTGACTGCGGGGTCCCCATCCAAACGATGGCCCATTTACTCATTTGCCCCTTGTGCCCTACCACCTGCACAAGGGATGATATTTTGGACGCCACAGACGAAGGGGTAAAAGTGGCGAAGTTCTATTCGAACTTCGTCTAGTGTTTGTTGTCACCATTGACACGTAAGAAGAAGAAGATGGTAGAAAAAGTTTCAACAGCCTACCCTTTTAGGGCGTACAATATTTTATTATACCTATTATCAATACCTAGGTATTGTAGTGAGGTATTTACAGTTAGGTACCATAACTAATAACAACTCAAATACCTAGCAATTAAGTATCATAATATTCCTCTAGATTATAATGTACTTTATTAATTAACCATCTTTTTAGTCTAAGGCCGGCTTGCACCAGAATCGCTAAACGCGTTTAACTCTTAAATAGTATTTAGCGAGTTGTCAAGTCATACAAATATACGTCAGATTTAAATCGATTTAGCTGTTAAATACGTTTAGTGATTCTGGTGCAAGACGCCCTTAGTTTAAATAAATTTCCATTGAGTTCTTTTAAATCTGTGGGTAAGTTGTAATATATTTTGATGGCTGTGTAATATGCACTTTTATAAAAAGTTGTGTTGTTTATTTGTGGGATTCAAATATTATACTTAAGTTTGCCATTAAAAGATGCGTAAACCCCAAAACAATTGTACTTAGTACCTAAGTATAGTAGTCGCACAACGGATCTTTGTCCCTCTGAAGAATCTGCGCGCAGCATTGGTATGCCAATCTCAGTTGAACTGCAAAGTTTTAAATCATGGTCAGTTCATACCAACTCATAGTTATTCTGTGACTAAATAGTGACATTATGATGTCATTTGATGTGTTTTCGCGCATATTTTGCTGTCAAGTGTCTAAAAAGAATGATCACGTGGTACAAAATTGTACCACGTGATCTGAAGAAATTACACTGGGCAGTGAAATATAGCTTGACAGCAAAAGATTGGCATACGGAGGCAGAACCCATTTTGAATCGAATTGGAGGTCCAATTTTTCCGCACAACAGTACATGCGCAATCGTTTGTTGCACCTAACTTCAGAGGGATAAAAATCCGTGCATACTGTTACATAACATAAAAAAAAACTGTTTTGTTACTACTTACTACTAAATAATTGTTTTGTTATACTTGAACTGTTAAACTCAAAACTTTGGTTCTGCCCCCGTATTCCAATCTTTTGCTGTCAAGTTATATTTCACTGCCCAGTGTAATTTCTTCAGGTCACGTGGTACAATTTTGTACCACGTGATCATTCTTTTTAGACACTTGACAGCAAAATCACACACACACATCAAATGACATCATAATGTCACTATTTAGTCACAGAATAACTATGAGTTAGTATGAACTGACCATGATTTAAAACTTTTGCAGTTCAACTTTGATTGGCGGTATGCCAATCAAAGTTGAACTGCGTAAAGTCACGTAATAAACTCATAACACATCTTTTGCTTCACGTAGTAGGGTAACAAGAGATAGATTGAATATTGAGAATGGCAGTTAGCAATTATTACGAATCAGGTGAACTAGGAAACAAACGGCAAACCACAGAGATTTAGAAATATCTGTCGCACAGGTATCATAGAGCATAGACCACAAGATTTGTCACTGCTATCGATTCTGTTGTTGCATTTTTCTAAACTAACTAGAGGTGTAACTAATATAACCATAACAGGTATACGGAACAGCGTTATTTGGCCTAAAGCGTTATAGCAGTTATACGCGTCGCCGCTGCTATGTTATTTTATAACAGCCAAATAACAGTCTCGCGAAAAACGGGTGCAGGCAGGTGGTCGACGCAAAAGTTGTCTTCTATAAAAAATATCAGCGAATTTCGTTTTGTATTAAACGCAAATTATGAAATTTTGACCATCATGTTTCATAGATCGTTCATTTTTTATGAGCTCAAGTCTGGTTGGAGAACATGTTATTTAATAACATGATAACAGCCAGTAGCAGGGATAACACTATAACTTTGGCCGTTATAGTGTTATCCCTGTTACTGGCTGTTATTAAATAACAAAATAACAAATCATGTTATTAAATAACATGATAACAGCCAGTAACTATTAACGGCATTGAATCTATGCCGTTCCGCAAATAACAGTAAAACAGTTTAACACTATAACTTTGGCCGTTATAGTGTTATCCCTGTTACTGGCTGTTATCATGTTATTAAATAACATGATAACAGCCAGTAACAGGGTTTCATTCAGCTTCGACAACAGAACAGACACTGACAGGACATGACAATGTGACAGTGATAGTTTCATTTCTTCATCGTGATCGCCGTTTGCTCACACCTCCGCGCCATGCCTCCGGTGGTGTGGCGTTGGCTTGGCTATACGTTGGTTTGTATCAGGCGAGAGTGAAAGGAAAATAATTGAGTCCGGTTATTGTACAACCATGGAATGCACAGCCTGGGAAAACACAACCATGGAAAGCACGACCAGGATTGCACAACCCGGGCATTCATTAATCACTACCTACCTATAGAAATCCGTAGCCTTGCCTGTTATTTGACTGTTATTTTATAACAGGTATGATAACATAGTATCACCAAACCGTTATATTCAATAACACGCATATGAAAATTTGACTGTTATATTACACCTCTAAAACTAACCTAATTTGACAGCGCTAAAATTATAGCTGTCTTTGTCGTTTCAGTTTATGAGAAGGAGACGGCAACATTTTTTGTGCTGTCAAATTAGGTTAGTTTAGAAAAATGCGACAACAGAATCGATAGCATTGAGAGTTTGACCTGATTAATAAATATATATTCCTGGATATTTCACAAAACGCCCTCTAGTCCCAAACTAAGCAAAGCTTGTAATATGGGAACTAGATGGCTGATAGAATACCTAATACATTTTTTTTGTAAATACTTACTTATAATACATAGTAACACCCAGACATAGAACAAACATCTATGTTTTCCATGCACAAAATGTTTATTCTTGGTGGGGATCGAACCCACGACCCACAGCACGGAAGGCAGAGCTAATTACCGACTGAGCTGTGACGCCTGTCAAATAATGGTTATGATAAGGTGTAATTATTACTACTGGCTAGATTACAGTTCTTGTAAAAGCAACATAGCACATTTATTTTAATTCCTTTTCTTGGTGTTATAGTGAGTATTGTTCTTTAATTTTGGTGGAATTTTAACCAATAATACTTGCAGTCATAGCATAACGTGTGAGCCATTGGAATAAATGTGTATTAAGTATGTGATTTTATTATTTGATGGAATTCATTTCCGAGTTTTGAAGAGAAAATCCACCATTTTGCTTTTAAAGCCAATGACAGCCGACTTGACTGTGCTTATTTCAAATAATCCACTAGACACTGGCAAAATTGTCTGTCGTAATGACGGACAGAGGCCATATATAAGAGAAGAAGAAGACTGGCTGAAAACTGAAAGTAAGTATGGATGCTACAGAAATTTCACCTATTTTTAGACACAATTTCATTCAAAACTCATATTTTAGTTATCCTGTAATGTCATCCATAGATAGATAGAAAACTCTTTATTGTATATACAACAAAAGAATTGCATAGACACAGAGTTCTCTATATTTGTAAAAAGGATCATAAAAAAAACGCTAGGAAGCAGGCTGTAGTTTGTTGTCCGTTCTTGTTGTCTCTGGTCGCGTGGAACTGGCACCTAGAGTTACCTAGTTATATAACACGATTCTAAATGATCCTTGTGATGCTTTGTTTTGCTTTGATTTTTGATCTGTTTTTGAATAAATGTTTATTGGTGTAGGCGTGGCAAAGACCACTCACTAGTCACTACACAAAATGTTCTACATAACCAATTTAGTTTGCAAACACCGTGAGAAATAGATACCATCTTTGACCATTCTTGTTTGCGATAAAAATTTTGCAATATCTAATGTTACAAAATTTCTATGTGAACTACAGATTTTGTTGGTCAAACGATTCATGTTATTTTCGTGTAAGGTTAGATGTGTAGTAATATTACACCAAATTTTATGGTATTATAGTACCCGCATCAAATGAACATACTTTTTAACCGACTTCGAAAAAGGAGGAGGTTCTCAATATGGTTGTATTTTTTTTAATGTTTGTTATCTCAGAACTCCGTCATTTATGAACCGATTTGAAAAGTTATTTTTTTATCTGAAAGGATGTACTTTCAGGTTGGTTTCATTTAAATTTCATCAAAATCGGTTTAGTAGTTTGGCTTATAAATAAAAATAGCTAAAAAAAATATGTCATCCACGTGAACGAAATTGCGTATTTGCTTTTTTGTGATTTTTAGTGGTGTTAATGGTATAATCATCGTCTGATGATGAAGCTGGTAGTCGAATTAAAGTCGGTTTTTCTAGTTTTTTAAACTTATAAATTATTGTGACTTATACTTAGATTTACCAGCCAACCTAAAATATAGATTTCGCAACCTTAGGTAATTTTGCCTTTGCAGAAGAGATTTTACAATAGTAATTACTTACTTATTGCGTAATTTTAATTCAAGATGCAACTGGAATGTCGCTTACGCACGAATTATTTCAGACATTTCAAAAGTAATTTAGTTTTAAATTAAAATGTACCTATGTATAGTAGTCACAACCGATCTTTGTCCCTTTGAATTATCTGCGCAGAACCCAGTTTTGGGTCGAATTGGAGGTAAGCTAATTTTTCCGCACAACAGTACATGCACAATCGTTGTTGCACCTAACTTCAGAGGGATAAAGATCCGGTGTGCGTACCTACTGCATTGGTATGCCAATCAAAGTTGAACTGCAAAGTTTTAAATCATGGTCAGTTCATACTAACTCATAGTTATTCTGTGACTAAATAGTGACATTATGACGTCATTTGATGTGTTTTCGCGCATATTTTGCTGTCAAGTGTCTAAAAAGAATGATCACGTGGTACAATTTTGTACCACGTGACCTGAAGAAATTACACTGGGCAGTGAAATATAGCTTGACAGCAAAAGATTGGCATACGGGGGCTGAATATTTATTTGTAAAAAAGATCATACAAAAACGCTAGGAACCAGGCTGTAGATTCGTAGTTTCTTGCCCGTTTTTCAACGGATCCCTCTGAAGTTAGGTAGAACAAACGAATGTGCATGTGTTGTGCGTAAAAACCAACCTCCAATACCAGCATTTTGAACTTAATGGCTGATAAGTATGATAGCCAACACTCTAACATTGGGTGAAGCTTGTTATATAGGGGTTGTATTTATTCTTTTTGTTTTAGTACCTAAAAATGTACCTATTTCTTTGTGTTTTTGTGCCTAAATGCGTGTACTATGTATGGATCTTGTTGTCTGAAATAAATAAGTTGATAATAATAATAATAATACGACCCAAAAATCGGTTCTGCGCAGATAATTCAGAAAGACAAAAATCCGTTCTTCTTCTTTTATATATGGCCTCTGTCCGTCGACAGACATTTTTGCCAGTGTCAAGCGGATTATCCTATCCTACTAATATTATAAATGTGAAAGTTTAGATGTTTGGATGTTTAGATGTTTGGATGTTTGGATGTTTGGATGTTTGTGTTTCAATCACGTCAAAACCACTGAACCAACTTGGATGAAACTTGGCATATATATAGTCCGTAACCTGGATTGACATATAGGCTACTTTTTATCCCAAATAATTAACAGGATCTACAAGATAAAATGAACGAAAAGGATTAGCAGCGCCAATTGGCAAGAGGATTTCATTGTCATGTCATGTCACGTCAGTTTGACAGGACGTAGTACTACCTCTTTGGTCTAACAACTAGCGTTTGACATTCCAGTAGGTACGAGTTCGGTGTAATGAGGTGTAATGTCAAGTTTCTCAAAGAAGTATCCGCTCGGTACACGCACAGATAATATAATGTACACTGAAACTGTAGACGCGTACGAAGTCGCGGGTAACTGCTAGTTTGAAATAAGTTTAGTCAAGTCGAGTCATACGTCAAGTCGTTTGTGTGGCTTATTCCAGCAATCCCCTGTGTGTTGCCCCTGCGAAGGGGATTTCTGGATTTTTAGTCCAGAAACCCTTAGTCGGCCCTGCGACTGCCGGCAGGGGATCTTTGGACAAAGATTCCAGAAATCCCCTGATGGGTTCATTTACACCGTTAATGCGTCCGGTCCGTAGCTACACTTGGAGCTCTTTTGTTGATATCGCTACTGATAGTCAAAGTGCAACTACTATATTTTAATGTTGACGTTCCAGTATGGTGACTTCGACAAATAATAAGTAAACAACTAAATTACAAGCTAATCATGCTGTCAATTGAGCAAAAAGAACGTACAATGTGGAAGTTACACATACTTGTATCGGTGGTTTCCTATATCGTGGGAAATTACGATACAAGGTGTATCAATTTAAAATTGTAGGAGATTTTTGGTCGACTGTCACCAAATTACCCAAGTACGCGGAAAAACAGAGAGTTATAAGTTTAACAGTATATTGTATCTGGGATCTTCATCTGTTCTTGTATTCAACTTTTGATTTAAGGCTAAAAAAACAGGAAACAATTCTAACTCATCTTCCACACTGTTCTCATATGGCAATTTTTAACTCCAAATATCTCGGAATTGTGACACTTTAGGATAATATAATATAGAACATTTTTTGCTTGTATTAGTGTCCTCTATCCATATAATACTACTTTCAATGTGCCCGGAGACTTTGAAAAAAATTTCAAAATGGCGGAGGGTCCTATATGCCACAAAGGTTATAAAATTACTAAAATCGTTCCTCGTAAAAAAATGTTATTACGAATTAAATGATTATATGAATGACAAAATGTGCAAATATAATACTACTGAATTAACACAAGAAATTGACTGAATTGAAAAATTGACGTGAATAAAACCTCGGTCTGGCTACTTTCCTGTTGCAATACCCCTGAACAGGGTTCATGTGTGATACCTACCTACAATGTAACAACTATAATACCATGTGAAACCAATAAATGTATTGAGTATTGAGGTTCTATCCCCATTTGCTGTAACGGAAAATAAAGGCATACATTTCGATTGAAAAATAATTAGTAGCTAATTTGTGTTTGGTATCAAATGAAAAGGCTTGAGGTGTAGGCACAGATTATAGAAAAGTACAGATGTACTGTATAGCCATTTTTGTGTCACAGTAAGAAGTGCACCATGATGGAGTACTTTGTGTCATTCAGTCTCTGGCCATTGACACCTCCAATGCCAAACATATTTTTATACAATTATGCCGGCGTGTGTGGTTCCCACTTGCAAAAATTGGCCTGGGTCTAAAAACAAAGTAGATGGGATAACATACATCACATTTGGGTCTCTATTTGATAAGGAATCGTCTTGGAATCATCAATTTAAAGAAAAATTACCATCAATTCAATAATGTTGCAAACAACACCAACATTTTTTTCCCAACAAAATTTATATTAATCTTTATGACTACACATCATTAGGCATAGGTATTTCAATAGGTATTTTTAATCATAGAGCGCTAAATTTGTTATTTTGAAAAAATATTTGTGTAATTTTAGGATTCTTGATGACATACTCAGACGAGAACAATGGACAAAAATCATTCAAAAAACACGTCCTGAGTCTTTCCTTAATTCTATTAAAATTTATGAATATCTATTTCAGTACCTCCTACTTAGGTACCTAAGCAGCATTTACAAAAAAAATTACCCCAAAAAATTGGGAAATAGTTTTGTAGGTGCAACATTGGGCTGCGCGAACATCATGCGCACGGGAACATTTTTATAGCATTTTGGTGACAAAATCCTTCATACAAATTATGTCAAATGCGGCTTCTACTATATTCTAAGGGTGTAGGTTCTAAAAATGTTTATTACTTTTACGCTGTCGGGTTTTAGCTATAAACTTTTGTTTGTTTGTAGAGCTCTTTGTAGAGATCGTTATGGGAAATACTAGCGCCTTGTCTGTATTAGCCGCAATGTCATACTCGCATTGCTGTGTTCTGGTCATAAAATTATAAAAAACTAATACAGTACGCACAACAGATCTTTACCCCTCTGCAGTTAGGTGTAACAAACGATTGCGCATGTACTGTTGTGCGGAAAAATTAGCACCTCCAATTCGACTAAAATGTGTTCTGCGCAGATATTTCAGAGGGACAAAGATCCATTGTGACTACTGTACATATTATGAGCTTTTATTTATCTCTCAGAGTGACAAATACAGAAAAATACTAATGTCTGTGAGAAAATGCAATTGTTAACAGAGGTAATCGCATAAAATCCGGTCCACTGTGATATTTAGTCACATTATTATAGTTTTTCTATATATTATAGGCAAACGTTTGACCGCAATCAAAGTCAAAGTCAAAGTCAAAATTTATTTATTCAATAAAATCACAAGGATCATTTAGAATCTCACCTGATGTTAGATTAAATTCGACATTAAGTATCTCAGTAAAGGTCTATCAAAAATTCAGATTTGCTCAATGTTTCTCACGACGTCAGTCTAGGAGATTCCATATTTGCTAATCTTGCTGGTTTTCTTTCGGCAATCTAACCTGCACCTCTTACATCTTAATAGGTCAGTCCCTACACCACATAGGTGTTATTTCGGGTATATGAGAACCATAGACAATCGGTGGAGAATCGAACAAAGAGCAAAAACATTGTGATGAATGTACCTGACTGGATATAATTATGACAACCACAATTATGCATATGACATGGGAATTATTAGGCTTTTAATCTATTATTTTGAAATATCGTGTACCTTAGGGCGGCTTGCACCAGAATCGCTAAACGCGTTTAATTGTTAAATAGTATTTAGCGAGTTGTCAAGTCATAGAAATACGTCAGATTTAAATCTATTTACCTAGCTGTTGAACACGTTTAGTGATTCTGGTGCAAGCCGCCCTTAGAATGTTACATCGGTCATAATTTCAAATTCCTTTGTTAGGTGTCACAGCTCAGTCGGTATTAAGTCTGCCTTCCGTGCTGTAGGTCGTGGGTTCGATCCCCACCAAGAACAAATATTTGTGTGTGACAAACATAGATGTTTGTTCTATGTCTGGGTGTTACTATGTATTTATAAGTATGTGTTTACAAAAATGTAGGTATATGAGTATTCTATTAGCCATCTAGTTCGCATATCACAAGTTTGGCTTAGTTTAGGACTAGAGGGCGTTGTGTGAAATAACCATGAGTATTTATTTAAATAAAATTTAGTTAAGATAGTTATTGCAATTTTAAAAATCTTTGACATTTTGTCATAAAATTGTAAAAGGACTTATAATGACATTCGTACAACATCTCCAGGGGTATTCCAATCTCAGTTGAACTGCAAAGTTGAACTGCAAAGTTTTAAATCATGGTCAGTGCATACTAACTCATATTTATTCTGTGACTAAATAGTGACATTATGATGTTAATTTGTTTTCGCGCATATTTTGCTGTCAAGTGTCTAAAAAGAATGATCACGTGGTACAGTACCACGTGACCTGAAGAAATTACACTGAGCAGTGAAATATAACTTGACCGCAAAAGATTGGAATACGGGGGCTGAATGGTCTTTTCCCTGGTATTTTAATAAAGAATCGCTCATTCTATCTGAGGGAGTATTTAGCGACACGTCCAAACATTACAATGAACATTAGACACGTTACTAAAGAAATAGGACCTAAATTTTTTTTCGTTGTTTCAGATTAGCCGTCGAAACAAAGGGTTCCGTTGATTTTGAAAATGACACAGTCAAGACGAGGGTCGTTATCTGGTTCTGTGGGAGTGATGGCAGTGTTTCTGTACCTTCTGGACAGATCTCTAGCAGTAAGTAACAAACCCTCGAATTTATAACTACGTCCTTCAAAGAGATGGTTCTCAATTCACTTGTTTTTTTTAAATGTTTGTTACCTCAAAGGGGTGAGTACGAGTTTACAATGTGCAATACGTCTGACGTCCAGGATTGGTATGCCAATCAAAGTTGAACTGCAAAGTTGAACTGCAAAGTTTTAAATCATGGTCAGTTCATACTAACTCACAGTTATTCTGTGACTAAATAGTGACATTATAATGTCATTTAATTTGTTTTCGCGCATATTTTGCTGTCAAGTGTCTAAAAAGAATGATCACGTGGTACAAAATTGTACCACGTGACCTGAAGAAATTACACTGGGCAGTGAAATATAACTTGACAGCAAAAGATTGGCATACGGGGGCAGCACACCGGTGTGCGCTGATTGGTATGGAAACATTGAGCGGAAGCTTGACGAGACCAAGCTTCTCAAAAAATCCGCTCAGTGTTTCCATACCAAGCAGCGCACACCGGTGTGGTTGGCGTCAACGTTTCACACCGGTTTTGTAATCGCCCCTCTGATCTCTGTCATTTATGAACCGATTTGAAAAATTCTTTTGTTACCTGAAAGGATGTACTTCCAGGTTAGTCCCATTCAATTTTCATCAAAATCGGTTCAGTAGTTTGGGTTATAAATAGAAATAACTGGAAAAAAATATGCCATCCACTCTGCACGAAACTGTGTATTTTGCTTTTCTGTGACTTTTTAGTGGTGTTTATGGTCACTAGAACATTCCCAATGAACTGCCATCATCATGATGAAGCTGGTAGTCGAATTGAAGTCGGTTTTTCTAGTTTTTTACTTATAAAATATTGAATGATCCTTCTTAAAAAGAATTACTTATACTTTTCCAGCAACTAGACAGCTACGTGCCAGACCAAGACTACCCCATCTACACAGAGGTGCCACTGGGCTTATCATTCACTTGTGATGATAAGATACCAGGATATTACGCAGACCCTGAGACTAGATGTCAAGTAAGTCTCGAAATGAACCATTCAGAGGCCCGAAGAAATCTGACAGTCGCCGTTTTACGTATAACCAGGCATTTGCATCTAATCTGATGATGTATCCAGCGTCAGGAGGCACTTGTGCCCCATGCCCCGATGTACGGGAGGCTGCAGTGCCTGGGACATGGTTAGATGGAGGCTTGTAGCACTATACCATCCTCTCAGCCTAGTGTCTATCCACAGGGGAGACAACAATACGTGCGGAGCTGACTAAGCCAAGGGTTTCATCACGATGTTTTCCTTCACCGAATTTCAGAGCACTGGCATTGCGCACATAAATTTGTCGAGTAGAAAATGACATTGGTGCACGTTCGGATTTGAACCCACGACCTTAGGATCAGAAGGGACCATGTACAAAATATTTATAAAATAAACATGAAACAGTTGAGCTACGAGTATCTACAAACGGTTGCAAACGAGTTACTTACAATTTATTTAATCATCCTTTAATTTTCACTGTCTTCTTCTTCCTCCTTGAAAGTCTTACAGCCGGTTTCTGAAAGATCGATCAAAACTAATCGGCTGTCAACTCACTTGCTGTCTCTATCTAATTTGAAGTAAAAGCTGAAATAGCAAGTGACTTGACAGCCATTAGTTTTGATCGAGTTTCCAGAAACTGGCCGTTAAACACCCACATTTGCAGGGGTATGCCAATCAAAGTTGAACTGCAAAGTCGAACTGCAAAGTTTTAAATCATGGTCAGTTCATACTAACTTATAGTTATTCTGAGACTAAATAGTGACATTATGACGTCATTTGATGTGTTTTCGCGCATATTTCGCTGTCAAGTGTCTAAAAAGTACCACGTGACATGAAGAAATTACACTGGGCAGTGAAATATAACTTGACAGCAAAAGATTGGCATACGGGGGTTGGCCTATGGTCTACATTGCGTTGACACCTTTTTTACAAGCATTTATTTAACTTGCAATGTAGGTATGTTTGTAGGTTTGTTTAGGTCCAATCTTGCAAGCCAAAGACCCACTTCCCGATGTCCGATTTAGCTGAGGCATACCTATTAGTCTTCGGTGGCAATGCAACAATATGGTGATAGCGAGCTGATCTGATGATGGAGACGGAAGGTGGACATAGGAACTGTGTAATAAAACAACGCAACCCCATCGAGTTTTGCCTCGTTTGATTTGTCCGGGACTCCGGTCCTAGATGACGTAATTGTTTTTAAAAATAACATTTTTAAACAAATACTTATTATACCTACCTTTTTCAGGTATGGCACTGGTGTGTGCCCAGCATAGGTGGAAATGAGAAGTACTCCTTCATCTGCGCTCCTGGCACCGTCTTCAATCAGAGGACCCGGGTCTGCGATTACTTCTACAAGGTAACCTTTCTTCTTTCCATAGTACAAGCTTTGCTTAGTTTGAGACTAGGTAGATGGCGTTGTGTGTTTCCAATATTTGTTTCGAGTATTAGATAGGTACTATTTGTATTTATATTATGTCTTAGGTACAGTCGGCTACACATCAACCTATACACTGTTTGAACTTTGAACGAATAAAATTTGAACGTTGCGTATCAGGGATCGCAATAGGTGTAGGCGCGTGGCGCGCAAGCAACGAGTCTCGCATAAAAACATATCGTCCCTCGCATGATTCGCAACATTCAAATTATAATAGTTCAAAGTTCGAACCGTTGGTAGGTTGACGTTTAGCTAACTTTACATGTTAAAAAATAGTTGATCATTACAGCAATACAGATTTTGTCCAAACGATCAAATTTATTGTTATAGTTGTAAAACTAATAACTATTTTTCTCCGATTTTAGGTGGATTGCGATAACTCCCAAGCATACTACGCTGTAAATGAAGATCTTTACAAGGACGAGCAAGGGAACTACATCAATGGGAAAAAGTAGTTTATTTTTAAAATAATATTAGTTTTAAACGTACACACGGCTACACATCAAGTTAAACACCCAATATAACCAAACTAACGCTATGTACCATCAGCAAAAGTTCTACCTTACCACCTTAAGGATGCATTTCCCGTAAAACGACTAGCCGTTAATTTTTGAATACCAATAGAAGCAAATTATTTCGGGTGTGAAAGTTATGAAAACAATGGACCGTCATAAAAATAAATAGATGTTTAGGTCTCTGGTTGGTCAAAATAAGAAGACAAAAGAAAAAGGCGAGGTCAGGTAGCTAACTAGCTAGCTGCTTGCAAGCGAAACAGTTTCAAGAGTGATAAGGCGGAAATTTTGTCGATAGTACAATGCAAGGAATCGTTGGAAAGAGCGCAATAGATGTAGGCGCGCGATTGTTCCACACCAAACATATCGTCTCTCTCGCACGATTCGCAACGTTCGACTTCTAATAGTTTAAAGTCCAAACAGTCTAGGTCAAGGTGTCGCCATGTGTACTAATAATACTTAGTTACAAAATACAGGGTGCAACAAAACAATATACAACTTGATATAAGCTTAGAATGGTTACACCGTGCTTTGACTCTTTCGATCGAGTTAGAATTTGGGGGATAATTCTAAACCGATAGACATTTTTTACCACGATAAATATATCTCTCAAAATCTGGCAAAATGTATTGGTATTTAATACACCTAGGTCAATTAACTCAGGTGAATTGAGTTTACGAAGCCTTGTTTTGGCAGTTTTTGGGAGATATATCTATCGTGACAAAAAGTCTATCGGTCTAGAATCACCCCCCTGCTTGCAAAAGTAACTATTACAAGCTTACATCGAGTTTATTAATACAGGATAGGTGTTTAATCAATAGAAACTTTAAAAAAAAATCACTGTTGCACCCTGTATACGAAATAGTTACCTAAACGTAAGATTCATAAATAGATTAAGATTTAAGTATTTATGCATAAGTTTATTAAAATGCATAAATAAATTAGATTATTAAGATTTCAATTCGTGATAAACAAAATATTGTGATATTTTTAACCCATCAGTGTATTTTAAATATATTTTCTAATTTTTTTTTAAGTTAAAACTATTTTTCACAAAATAAAAAAAGTGCTTATTATTTTATTACTATTATTTTATTTATCTTTCTATGCCTTAATATTATTTTTACTAAAAACCAATTAGTGTTTTTTTCTCCAATTATTTTTTATTTATTTCTATAAGTATATCTATTTTTATGTATTTATTTATTCACTAATATTATATTACAGGGGTAACTCATACAATAACGAGTATGACAGACGACGACTTACAAGCAGAAGGAAACGATACCAAAACTTGAGAAAAACAAAATCTACTGACAAAATTGACAGAAAATGTTAGTGACATTTTGACAGAAATGAAAAAATTTAGTCATGACATGACACGCATTAACGAATTTAATTAACACCTAAGTGACATTTTTTTTCCTTAACCTATACTGTCCCACTGCTGGGCAAAGGTCTCCCCCGTTTCCTTCCAGGACTTAATGACATTACTTTATTATTATTACGACTTAAACTATTATTTATATTTTACATATTATTAATTTAACATTTTAAAAACACAGAACAGAACTTTATTAAACTTTATTTTAACTCAGAACTTTTTGGTTTATTTACCAAGCTTTAATGTTTATTTTTAATTTTATTATTATTAACACAATTACAAAAATGCCATTATTTTGCCAGCATTGGAAGTAAAAAATGTAAATAGGTTTTTTTATTACATCTTTATATAAATAAAGTATTTTTACTAAGTATCTTTTTTTTCTTGTCTACTTAATCATAGTTTTAAAGTTAATATAAACTTTAAAAATAATAAAATGTTTAGGTATTCATTGTAATGTTACTAACACAAAACAGCAGGGGTATGCCAATCAAAGTTGAACTGCAAAGTTTTAAATCATGGTCAGTTCATACTAACTCACAGTTATTCTGTGACTAAATAGTGACATTATGACGTCATTTGATGTGTTTTCGCGCATATTTTGCTGTCAAGTGTCTAAAAAGAATGATCACGTGGTACAAAATTGTAGATAGATAGAAGATAGAAAATACTTTATTGTACCACGTGACCTGAAGAAATTACACTGGGCAGTGAAATATAACTTGACAGCAAAAGATTGGCATACGGGGGCAGAACTAAAAGGGATATAAAATAGGGAATAACATAAATTTAGGACAAACCTGAATACGAAATTGTAGGATTGTGTTGCTTGCAGTTTAATATTTATCACGTGATAGATAAATGAAAACTTCCAAATAAACTTCCGTTCTAAGCTACCATCAGTCGATAGGTGAAACAAAGAAATATAACAGTACCTACTTAGGTATACCTATAAATAGAAAACAGTATAGATAGTTACAACGATACAGCAATACACGATGCATTCACCCACACAAAGACAAGGTTGCATTGCGGTTTGTTTGTGTGTTGCATAATAATTAGCGTTAAGGTGGGTTTATATTGTGGCAAAATAAAAACAAAATGGCGACACCGCGCGCTTTACTGCGTAAGTCAAAGTCAAAATTTCTTTATTCAATAAAATCACAAGGATCATTTAGAATGAGACGTAGACGAAATGATCGGTGTAGACGTCTACGGGCTTCAAAACTGAGTCAGTACCTAGGTGAGTAGCAAATTAAAATGTACCTAGATGTTTCTTATTTTACGTAGTCGGGTTTTTGTTTTTATACTTTTGTACATATTTTTATTTAATTGGAAAGTATGCTTTTATTTTCCGTTTCAAAAATTATGTCACCCAGGTTAAGACATGTCATTTGGCACCTCAATTGTCAAGATCTGTTGCTATCTTTATAAACTACAAGGGAAAAAGAAACATATCACATTCTCATATAGACTGCAAAGCTCATAAGCCTATTTTGTTCAGTGAAGTTGGGTGAAAACACCAATCTAACCTATTCCTTACTGTCCCCGCCATAGCTTACCATTATTGACCACCGTCAGTCCGCGAACACCATCGGTCGTCGACGTACGGCTACCACCAATAAAAAAAAAGTCGCGGGTGACACCTGTCAAAGTGAAGTGACGTTCAAAGTGACATAAAAGGTAGGGCGCCATTTTTTTTATCTGTATGTTGCATAATATTTTCGTAATATTGTTTTGGGGTACCGTATGGTTTTTGTTGTAATTTGGTGTAAGAAATTCAATGTCAGTTTACAAATCCGATAACTTGCATGGTAATTTATTTGTTTTTTGTTTATTTGGTTCATTTTATCTTTAAGTATCGAAACTTCCGCTCAAGTTTATTTTTCCGTGGTTTCCTACAACTCATGACATGAGACACTATAAAGATTGTGTGCTATTGCTAATATAATTTTTTTTCCAACTTAATACAGCTGTTTCGAAATTTAGTCCCAAATAAGTTTAAGTCTTCAAAACTCTGGTCATGAGGAATTGGCTAGAATCACGTAGTGAATGATCCTGGTGATTTATCTGAATAACCATCGCTTAAGTGCCTATCTAACAGCTTTCAGCTATGAGAAAATCATAGTATTGTCAGTAAAAGTAATTTCACTTAAGTTTAGAACAATTTCTCACAAAGATGTGACTTTCTAGAGCAATTATATGCCTACTCAACTAGAAGTCTGTTACATCAAAATACCTTGCTAAGTAGGTACTTACACCTACCTATACCTTATAGAAAATACAAATAAAATTTTTGTTTTGTGTCACATGACTCACATCACAATAAAAACTATTTATAGACATACCTACTTAGATAACAAAAATGGACGTAATTTAGCATATCTAATGAAGAGTAATATCGAACAGTGACAGAGCTTATTTTGATCGTGTGTTTGACTTGTTGACAGTTCACACCGGGAATATTAATGGGGACAACTGGGAATGGCCCGGTAAGGATGACGTCAGTAGCAAAAACTTTCCAACTGAGAGTAACGATCTCAAACATTTACCACGCTTGGAATTACATTGTCATTGTGTTATTAAATTATCCTCATTGTGAAGTTGGTGACCATGATGATACTGGAGACATCTAAACTGAGTACGTGCCAAATACTTAGGAATCGATTTATCGATGAAAATCAGGTAGGCAGTTTTTTATCGATAATTTGCATGTATTTATAATAAGCTTTCGTGTTGTCTATGTGTCATAGTACAGTCGAAGACACGTCCACCTATAGGTACTGTTTGGAGTTTAACTATTAGAAGTTGAACGTTGCAAATCGTGCGAGAGAGACGACAGTGTGTATGTGCAGAACCGTACGGTACCTAAAACACGCTCTTGGCCGTGCAGTGTTCGGAACTCGTTCGTAATTCGGGTCACTTACTTCTTCTTATTGTATGTTATTACATCTTATGTCAGTGTTATGACATTTAACATAACCTACAAACAAAGAATCACAGATTTTTGGCAAGTTCGTGGCAGCCACAATAGAAAGAAGAAGAAGAATCATAGTATTTTTTATAGCAACAATGGGCATGTTTTAAAATCTATTCGAAGTCTGTCATTTGTAAAAGCAACGTAGCACATTTATTTTTAATTGTTTTTTTTTTGCGTTTTTGTGACTGTTGTTGTTTATATTATCTACTTGCAGTCGTATTATAAAGTCTCTGAGCCATTGAAATAAATGTGTATAAGTGATTTTATTATTTAATGGAATTCGTTTCCAAGTTTTGAAGGGAAAATCCATCATTTGCCTTTAAAACAAAATGACAGCCGACTTGACCAATGACTCGACTTGACTAAATACAAATTATACACTTGACACTGTTAAAATATTCGACAGACTATTTTGCCAGTGAAAAGTTGACGGACAGAGGTCTTATATAAGAAAAGCAGAAGAAGAAAACTAGTTCTTTTCACGTTTGTCACAAGATGGCGGCATCACTTGTTGTAAAAATAATTAAAATAAAAAAAGTATGCGAAGAGTTGTATAAAAGAGTCTAATAATGATCATTTATTATTGAAAATCAATTTAAATTTTGACAAGCAGAACCAATGGGTTTCAGTTAGAACGATCATTAGTTTTGGGTTGAATCTTTATAACACATCATAAAAGATTTCGCATCCGTTATGTAATACACTAGTAATCTAACCACGCTAAGTCTGCACTTAAAACATGATATTTATAAACTTGTAGTTGAAAACGTCTGTGGTTTTAGAAATGAATTGACATAAGAAATGATATCCTTCCTATCCTACTAATTGACCGAGCGAGCGAAGCGAGCGAAGCGTCTCAGTTTCCACATTGGCCAAAAATGCGTTTGTCCGGATGTCTGTCTGTCTGTCTGTTCTCCTCTACAGGTCGCATTTTTCAACCGATCTGGACGAAACTTGGTACACAGGTTATATAAATTATTTGATTTTTTTTGTCGTCGGGGATTTTTGATTGGGGGGAAAATAGGGGAGAAATGAGGGAAAGTTTGCTGTAGCGTTATTTATCGACGGATTTCAATCAAATTTAAGGAGCACACGAAAGATTTCATTCTACACAAGATGGTGTAAAAATATTTCCAAAAAGGGGGACTGGAAAGGGGAAAAAAGGGGAAATTATTTTTTTATTTTTTTCCCGAAAATTGACTTCTACCAATATCAATGAGACTACACAGTCCTCTTCGCCTTTATGAGACAAATCCGTAGACACCAGATTCGACCTCTTAGGACCAAGGGAACGCGAGTAATCGCTAAAACTTATACCCTTATTTTGCTCAAAAGTCTACATAAGGGCCTATTGGAAAATTCAAGCACCTGAAATTAGATTTACTTAGCCAGGGTAAAAGGGAAAGTGTTGGTCATTGCACGGTTATAAAGGCTCGCGAGGTCTATGTTCTCACAGGACAACTAGTAATATAAATGTCCAAGTTTTGATGTTTGTGCTTCAATCAAGCTGCAACTATCTACTGGTCTGATTTGGATGAAACTTAGAATATATATAGTTCGTAACCTGAATTAACACAGAGGCTACTTTTTATCCCTGAAAATTAACAGTATCAAACGGGATGCAGACGAAGTCGCGGGCGGAAGCTAAATGTATAAATATTTTTAGGGTTAACAATTTATTTCGGTTGCAGACTTAGCGTGATAAAACTCTAGTGCGTGCTTTGTTCATTCTGCCAATTTGACATTCTAAAATGCTAAAAAGTAGAAAAAAATGAAAATGTTTGGAAATAGTTTCTGAACGAGTCCCATTAGTCTCAAAAAGTGAGGGAAAATTCTATATCGCGCGTTGAAAGTCAAAAAACTTTAAAATACAATGGCGCATTGAAAGGTGACGTCCGTCATGTGACGGACATCGCTTTTTGAGAGTCGAGTTGAGTGAATCAGTGCGTATCTCCTAAACTAATAAATTACATAGCTATTAATATATTATCCAAACTATTTAAACGGCTTTATTACATAAGTATAATTTCAAATTAATGCATCCCAGTAGATTCTTCTTCATATTTATGTAATACTTGCTTATGTCTGCCAGTTTTGACGTAAGCGTCAATGTCAAAAGAGTTTAAAGAAACAACTGCCCTAGGATTCGACTTTTCACTTGACGTATGACTCGACTTGACTAAACTTATTTCAAATAATCCGCTTGACACTGGCAAAATTTTCTGTCGAAATGACGGACAGAAGCCATTTAGAAGAGAAAAAGAAGAAGTAGGATTCGAGTTTTGTCAATTGAAAGCAGCATAGCGCATTTATTTTAATTGTTTTTTTTTTGGGCTATTGTTTAATTTCGGTGGAATTTTAACCAATAATAATTGAGATCGTATCATAAAATAAAGTGTGAGCCATTGGAATAAATGTGTATTGTGTGATTTGTATGTTTTTATTATTTGATGGAATTCGTTTCCAAGTTTTGAAGAGAATCCACCATTTTGTCTTCAAAACAAACGACTTCACGTATGACTCGACTTGACTAATTATTTCAAATAATTCACTTGACACTGAAAAAATAGTCTAATGACAGACAGATGCCACATTTAAGAAAAGAAGAAGAAGAATAGGGGGTTTAGAATGCTTAGAATCACTTCTCAACTTTTGTCAGAAGTTAATCACCGCTCAAAACAGTTCTCGTTATTTAGTTAGATAGAGTAACAGCAAAAAGTCAATACCTACAGTTTTACTACAGAGTATAATATGTATGAAATATTGCTTAGTTTTACTACCTAGGTACTCAAGTGTTACCTAAGAGGCAGCTGCAATACCTAGGGTACCTGTAATATTACGTTATGCTCAACTTAGCTCGTAACAAATAGTTTTAAATAGTGTTGAAATTGAAACACGATCAGTAATACGCCTCTTTGGGAAAGAGCTTGTCCGGGAAAGTATTAGCACCGTATCTATTCCTGCCACAGTGATGCTCGCATTGCTTTGTTCCGGTTTGAAGGGTATGGGTGCCGGTGCTATTACACGCACATCACGCTTAACACTGATATGTCTCAGAGTGATGGACGCAATGCAATGTATCACACATCCACAATGGATGATGCTCAGTGAGACAATGCATTGTTATAAGCACAGGTTACCACTTCACATCAAGTGGGCCAACAACTTCTTCTATCTAGCTGGTTTGGTTATAAATAAATACCAACACCAAATAAAACATAAACTTATTCACACAACGCCCTCTAGTCCCAAACTAAGCAAAGCTTGTAATATGGGAACTAGATGCTGATACAATACTTTTATACATTTTTTTAATACATACTTCTATTAATGCGGAAATAAGCATCCATAGGAGATGGGTACATATTTCGGCCTTTTGGCGTAGAAACGTTAGGACCGTGGGGTCCAGAGGCGTGGCTTCTATTCAAAGAGTTATCCAAAAGGTTGGTGGACGTGACAAATGACCTGCTGGCTGGCGCTTACCTTGGACAGAGAATTAGTATTGCCATACAAAGAGGTAACGTTGCCAGCCTTTTGGGCACCCTACCTGCACGAGGTGATTTGAACTCTGTTTTCTATCTCTAGCATTTAGAATTCAGAGTTCATTTTAATAATTTTTTTTTTGTTAACAATGATATTTTCTTATTAGTATTTGTATATAGTTATTGTTTTGCTCAATAAAAAGTCTTCTATTAATTTATATCTATCTATATCTATTATCTAGTTCCATATCACAAGCTTTGCTTAGTTTGGGACTAGAGGGCGTTGTGTGAAATGTCCATAAATTTTTTTTAGTTGCCTCTGTTAGATGCAAAGCCCTAATTGTGTGTGTGTTTTCAGAATAAATGTTTTTTCTTTCTTTCTTTCTTTCTTAATTATTATTGAAGATGATTTATATAGCGTCAGGGGTCACTTTTTACCCATCCCCCGATGAACGGGACGCAGTGGAGATTTCAGTTATTTTTCTTGGGAAACCCCCACTAGTTATTGTGCATAAGATACTTTTTATAGATGGAGTAGGCTTGTAGTTTTAATTTCACACGGTATGTGTTTGTATAACTATTAAAAGATCGCTCAAGTTTGATGTAGCGCGTTTAAATCTTTTGTATGAAAAGTATTTTTTATCGATAATTTGTTTCAAACTTATTTTTGTGACAGAGGTCACGCGCGGCACAAAAGACGTCTAATGCCTTCCGTGGGTCGTGGGTTTGATCCCCACTGAGAACAAATATTTGTGTGTACCAAACATAGATGTTTCTTCTACTCGTATGTCTGGGTGTTACTTTGACCAACCCCCGTATGCCAATCTTTTGCTGTCAAGTTATATTTCAATGCCCAGTGTAATTTTTTCAGGTCACGTGGTACAATTTTGTACCACGTGGTCATTCTTTTTAGACCCTTGACAGCAAAACATGCGCGAAAACAAATTAAATGACGTCATAATGTCACTATTTAGTCACAGAATAACTATGAGTTAGTATGAACTGATCATGATTTAAAACTTTGCAGTTCAACTTTGATTGGCATACCCCTGCAGCACAATAACACACAAACTTTCGCGTTTATAATATTAGTATGATTGAGATGTTGTCTCAAGAATGGCTATAATTATTGGCATATATCCTATCCTGCTAATATTATAAATGCGAAAGTTTAGATGTTTGGATGTTTGTGTTTCAATCACGTCAAAACCACTGAACCAACTTGGATGAAACTTGGCATATATATAGTTCGTAACCTGGATTGACATATAGGCTACTTTTTATCCCGAATAATTAACAGGATCTACAGGATAAAATGAACGAAAAGGATTAGCAGCGCCAATTGGCAAGAGGATTTCATTGTCATGTCATGTCACGTCAGTTTGACAGGGCGTAGTACTACCTCTTTGGTCTAACAACTAGCGTTTGACATTCCAGTAGGTACGAGTTCGGTGTAATGAGGTGTAATGTCAAGTTTCTCAAAGAAGTATCCGCTCGGTACACGCACAGATAATATAATGTACACGGAAACTGTAGACGCGTACGAAGTCGCGGGTAACTGCTAGTCTGTAATATATAATAGCCTCAGAATCAGGAGTTACCAAAAACTATGCAGAAAAGTTTAGGAGAACGTTATTATTTTCTTGGATTCACCAAAAATGCTACTTACTTTCTCTATTGCGTAGATAGAGGCATGTTTGCATTTAAAACTATTGTACATACTGAATATAGTTACATAATAATTAGAGTAGAATGTAGGTACAGTATCGTATTACATAGAAAATTCTTTATTGCACATAAAAATGGTACAGAGGCGAGCTTAATGCTATTTAGCATTTTCTTCCAACCAACCTTTGTGGAGAAAAGGTAGTGCTAATAATATGGGAAACGTGGAATGGAGAATTTATAAAAATTACCGACTTAATATTTGTAATAAAACATAATCTACCCAGTGGTAGAGATTTTTCATATTTATCTCAGCAGGGGTATGCCAATCAAAGTTGAACTGCAAAGTTTTAAATCATGGTCAGTTCATACTAACTAAAACTAAAAACTCCATCACCAGAGTTGGCTATTGAATATTGAGCGATGTAGTGATTGTGTGTTGTTTGTGTGCGAGCTCGTCCGGGGAACCTACCACCTATTTCTGCCGCACAGTGATGCTCGCATTGCTGTGTATCGCTTTGAAGGGGGCATGGTTAGATGGAGTACGCTTGTAGCACTATACCATCCTCTCAGCCTAGTCCCCGCAATCCACAGGAAACACAAGCTCAATACGTGCCCAGCTGACTAAGCCAAGGGTCCCCATGGGCATCGGCCCATGTACGGGAGGCTGCAGTGCCTGGGACATGGTTAGATGGAGTACGCTTGTAGCACCTATACCATCCTCTCAGCCTAGTGTCTATCCACAGGAGAGACAACAATACGTGCGAAGCTGACTAAGCCACGGGTTTCCTCACGATGTTTTCCTTCACCGTTTGAGAGCACTGGCATTGCGTACATAAATCCTAGTAGAAAACCCATTGATGCACGTCCGGGTTTGAACCCACTATTAGGATTGGAATACGGAGTCGCTACTACGACCACCAATGCTTTATAGGACTTTAAGGATAGGGGTACAGATTTTACACAGACTGATTGATAAACTCATTATTCTCCCTTTGCGTCGCGCAGTCGGTTTAAAATAGTCTAGTTAGGTATTGCACACGAGAAACTTGTTTAGTCGCCGAAATGACTTTATTCAAGTGAAAGTATCTCAAACATCACCAGCACATTTAGACCCTTCTCATAGTCCATTTAAAATACACAATCAGCTCTTTGTGAACTGGATGAAGCAACTATTAAACGGTGACCTCTAATTATAAGCAAAATATTCACAGATCTAGTTCTCTATATATCGGTGGTCTAGTCTGTCACAGAATTACGCAAACTTTTATAAGTTGACCTTCAAATTCGGGAATATAATTTGAGAATTGAGGTCTGTGCAAAATAGTTTTATCAAAATACGACCAATTTATGCAGAGTTCAAATTGTTCTCTGTAGTTCTCCCCCGTATGCCAATCTTTTGCTGTCATGTTATATTTCACTGCCCAGTGTAATTTCTTCAGGTCACGTGGTACAATTTTGTACCACGTGATCATTCTTTTTAGACACTTGACAGCAAAATATGCGCGAAATCACATCAAATGACGTCATAATGTCACTATTTAGTCACAGAATAACTATGAGTTAGTATGAACTGACCATGATTTAAAACTTTGCAGTTCAACTTTGATTGGCATACCAAAGCTGAGTTATTTGATTCGCACGGTTTTGTGTATTTTGTTTATTTTACCTAATAATTGAAAACGATGGTAAATTACCGTACCTTTAGGCGACACAGCTCAGTCGGTAATAGCTCTGCCTTCCATGCTGTGGATCGGGTTTGATTCCCACCAAGAACAAATATTTGTGTGTGACAAACATAGATGTTTGTTCTATGTCTGGGTGTTACTATGTATAATAAGTATGTATTTACAAAAAAAAGTATGTAAGTATTCTATCAGCATCTAGTTCACATATTACAAGCTTTGCTTAGTTTGGGACTAGAGGGCGTCGTGTGAAATGTCCATGAATATTATATTTATTTATTTATTTACTGTATACGTTGACCGTTACATAATATTGATCCAACAAGATGTACCGATGTGACAAACGTAAACGTATCGTAACGCTAGCGTAGATACATTGCGCGGTAACGCTACAACGTTCGGCAGTCAAGCAGAAGCTGACGCGCAATATGACTCAAATACCTATTCGTGTCTAGATATCTTCGAAAGGACAGACGCAGACAGATTTCTTCATCGTCCGAATAATCAATTAAATATTTCTCAAACATTTTCATCATTTTTATTACAAGGAAGTTTAGTTGACATTTTGGGTGGATTGCATTGACTTTCGAAAATAGAACTGATCGACGCGAAAAAAGGAGAGTTATGAGTTTACCAGTGGGATGTTCATCTGTTCCCTCTTCCTAAACGACTTGACTGATTTTGACAAATGTGGTGTCAAATGAGGCGTCTTGACTTGACATAGGCTATGTGACGCCATTGTTAATTTGCTATAGCGAAAAAAGGGGTTTTTTTTCATCATATCCTATGCTACTAATATTATAAATGCGAAAGTTTAGATGTTTAGATGTTTGGATGTTTGTGTTTCAATCACGTCTAAACTACTGAACCAACTTGGATGAAACTTGGCATATATATAGTTCGTAACCTGGATTGACATATAGGCTACTTTTTATCCCGAATAATTAACTGAATCTAAGCATAGGATAAAATGAACGAAAAGGATTACTTAGCAGCGCCAATTGGCAAGAGGCTTTCATTGTCATTTCATGTCACGTCAGTTTGACAGGGCGTAGTACTACCTCTTTGGTCTAACGACTAACGTTTGACATTCGAGTACGAGTTCGGTGTAATGTCAAGTTTCTCAAAGAAGTATCCGCTCGGTACACGCACAGATAATATAATGTACACGGAAACGGTATTCGCGTACGAAGTCGCGGGTTAGGTGGTGTTTTCTATATTCTAAGGTTAGGTGATGTTTATTTAAAACTTGAGAGGAATTATGATATAATTCAAATTAAACTAGACTTTTTCTCACGAATACGTTAGTAAATAGGAATTTAATATTTATAAAATGTATCGGGGTGAAAGTTAAACATTTTTTTAATAGAAAAACATAATTTTGAATGACATCAGATTTAATATTCTACGCATTCCGATCTAAAGTCGTGAGTTCAAATTCATTTACAAATTATTAAAAGTATGTAAAAAAAACACGTATATAAGTATTCTATCAGCATCTAGTTCCCATATTATAAGCTTTGCTTAGTTTGGGACTAGAGGGCGTTGTTTCAAATGGCCATTAATATATATTTATTATACTTAAATAATTATTCACAAAGAAAATTACGACTAATACAGTATTTATGCAGTATATTCTGTGCACAATGTCTGTGCTGCAAAAATTGAACCCACGACCATAAGATCGGAAGGCGAGGTTACCACTAGACCACTAGTGCTCCAGTTGGTTACGATAAGAATCCAACTAGGAAGGATAACTTTCTATATTGTCCAGTCTAACAACCTAACATACAATAAAATTAAGCTCTAATTATTCTAACTTTGATTAGTATAATATTACAAAGTAATTGCTAGTATTGTGTTGTATTCTTGCGATGTGGATTATCAAAGTGTATATGGTCGGTAAAGCCTTTGCAGTTGATCACGATCAGATAGATCTCATAGTTGAAATATCAGCCCCCGTATTCCAATCTTTTGCTGTCAAGTTATATTTCACTGCCCAGTGTAATTTCTTCAGGTCACGTGGTACAATTTTGTACCACGTGATCATTCTTTTTAGACACTTGACAGCAAAATATGCGCAAAAACACATCAAATGACGTCATAATGTCACTATTTAGTCACAGAATAACTATGAGTTAGTATGAACTGACCATGATTTAAAACTTTGCATTTCAACTTTGATTGGCATACCCCTGATCCAAATCTATCTAGTAAAATTAAATATAAGTAACATAAAGTGCAATTGATGATGGCCGATTAAACAAATTAACTTTCTATATGTATTTCCGTTCGTGTTTATAAAGTAGCTTCCTTTTGTAAGTATTTCCCGTATTATCGGAAATATGTATTCACATTTATGTAACTTTGGCAATAGCTTGTTTTACAATTTACCAAGCGATATAAGTATAACATACTGTTCAGTATTGGTATGCCGATCAAAGTTGAACTGCAAAGTTTTAAATCATGGTCAGTTCATACTAACTCATAGTTATTCTGTGACTAAATAGTGACATTATGACGTCATTTGATGTGTTTTCGCGCATATTTTGCTGTCAAGTGTCTAAAAAGAATGATCACGTGGTACAAAATTGTACCACGTGACCTGAAGAAATTACACTGGGCAGTGAAATATAACTTGACAGTAAAAGATTGGCATACGGGGGCTGTTCTGTATACATACTCCGGTGGTGTAGTAGTAACGACCCCGTCTTTCGATCCTAAGGTCGTGAGTTCAAATCCAGTCGTGTACCAATGGGTTTTTCTATTCGGATTTATGTGCTCTTAGACAGTGAAGAATAACGTCGTGGAAACCCTTGGCTTAGTCAGCTCCGCACGTATTGTTGTCTCTCCTGTGGATAGACACTAGGCTGAGAGGATGGTATAGTGCTACAAGCCTACTGCATCTAACCATGTCCCAGGCACTGCAGCCTCCCGTACATCGGGGCATGGGGGACAACTGCCTCCTGACGCTGGATACATCATCCAGATTAGATGCAAAGACCTGATTATTATAAGCACATAGAGCTCTTGATTTCCCCTGATTGTCAATTTCCAATTATCAGAATCGAACAAATATCAATCAAAATTATAGTTTAGCATATTGATGAGTACTTTAACACCCCAAAGTTTATGGAGTGGCCTCAAACTTATAACCCCTCGTTTTTCATTTGGGGGTTAAAAATTGTAGGTGTTGGATGTACCTACCCGGCCATGCATATTGATTTCACGTTTCTACTACGGTCTACTGAATACCGTAAAAGTACGTTATTGTAAGTACCTATTCTGTGGTAAGTACACCCGATTAACCCATTTTGCAACAGTAACTGTCATTTTTGACATTGACATAAGAATGAGTTGACAGTTAGTTTCGATATAAATTCCAGCCAAACTGTAGAAAAATTTCCGTAGGTATTTATATTCTCTTTGAGATAAATATTCAGTTTAATTTGTAAAAGTAACACAGCACATTTGTTTTAATTATTTATCTTGGTGTTATATTAAGTATTGTTCTTTAATTTTGGTGGAATTTTAACCAATAACACTTGCAGTCATAGCATAAAGTGTGAGCCATTGGAATAAATGTGTAATATTGGAATAAATGTGTAATATGTGTTTTTATTATTTGATGGAATTCGTTTCCAAGTTTTGAAGAGAAAATCCACCATTTTGTCTTCAAATCTAATGACTTGACGTATGATTTGACTTGACTAAACTTAATTCAAATAATTCACTTGACACTGGCAAAATTCTACTATAAATACATATTATTAGTAGTGTGAAGTAAAATACAGTCTGATCACGATAACTCTGCAGCACGTAAAACACCACAGAATTTGAAAACCTATACTGTAAGCTAAATCTAGCAAAATCGTCTTATACACTAGGTGATTCTAGGTACCAGTTCCATGCGACCAGAGCCTATACAAGAACGGCGAAGACATATTAACCCTCGAGGTTTTTGGGACAGGTTTTTCTACGATTCTAAATGATCCTTGTGATTTTATTGAATAAAGAATTTTTTTTTAAAGAATAAAGAATAATTTATTCACAACCTTAAACAGTTTATGTAGGTAGCTACTTAGGCCAATATGTTACACTTTTAATTACTTAGGTATAAGATGCCTGTGAACGTTATACAATTTTGACTTTGACTTTGACTACACCCTGTATATTTTATGAATCCCCTATATTACTATAGTATTAAATTATTGGTTCTATTCTACATAACATTTTCCAAGTCACGTAGAAATGAGGCAAGTCGCCGGCGCGCGCAAGTACTGAATTTAAACTTCTATTGAGCTGGCCGATTTCACGTACTAGCTGCGCAAGAGTCGATCTGCTAGTAGGGTGACCATGTGCATTGAAATACTGGGACTTTTAAATAAATATTCACTCAGTAAAGCTTGTACTATGGATAATAATTAATTAATTACTTGTACTATGGATAATAATAAATAATAATTGCGGATGAATGGAGAGTGATCCTGTCGGAATGCTTGCGATATACTGAAAGGAACTACTGAATATGAATGCGTGTTACTGACTTTGCTTATTATTTAGTAACTTTGACATTATTTTAGATCATTAGATGTATTTAATTGACTTTTTGTGCATGTTTTTATTTAATTAATTATTGTAATTGGCGTTAGCCGTGGTAATTAATAATAATAAATAATAATAATAATGGAAACTAGATTGCCGATAATTTTTATGAATACATAGGTATCCCATCCCACTAATACTATAAACTAGTAGTTACCCGCGACATCGTGCGCGCTTACCGTTTCTGTGTACATCATATTATCTGTGTATTATATTATCTGTACGTGTACCGCGCCCTAACCTACTTTGAGAAACTTGAAATTACACCGAACCCGTACTCGAATGTCAAACGTTAGTCGTTGGACCAAAGAGGTAGTACTACGCCCTGTCAAACTGATGTGACATGACATGACATCATCCTCTTGCCAATTGGCGCTGCTAATCCCGTTTATTCATTTTATCCTGTAGATCCTGTTAATTATTCGGGATAAAGAGTAGCCTATATTGTGTTATATGTGTAAAATCTTTTTCTTTTTGGTCCATAAAAAAGTAGCGTTTACGGATTTAGTAGTAGGTACTGTGTTAAAAAAAAGAATGATTTATTCCTAGGCGTTATGCAAGAATTTGTTATAAGATGTCTGAAAAAAAATCTTTCGCATGCGGTATGCAATTTTTGGATTAACAATTTTAGTAAAATAAAAATGCTTTTGCCTATTATTATTACAAAATTATCCCGTTTACTTTCACATACATGGCAGCCCTACGTAGTATTATACTATGCGCGCACGCAATACCGTGCGGTGTCTGTGGTTTGCTGTGATTTTAGGATATTTGAGGAAATAATTATTATGATTGCCAGTTTATGAACCGAATGCACTGTTAACTTAGATTTTCGTGTGGTTTTTGGTTTTTCAAATTATTATATTTGTGTACTTGTCTACTTGTTCTAATTGCCGCCATACTTTAGTTTGAGTGGAATGTTATGTGAGCAAAATAAAAGAATTTATATAAAACTTTTTATATTATCTATATTAAAATTTGTATATAAAAAGGTACCATTTTCTGAATCGTAGGTGAGCAATGAGCATGTCCATTAGTTTACAGATTTTCATTATCATTAATTTCAGAGATAATCATTAATTTCACCTGTTAAGAGTATGCCTCTCTATTTATCCTAGTTGAAAAATTACATAGTATGAAATCGCAGCAAAACCAATCATTTTACTCCAAATATTTGTGATAAATAAATCTTGCAAGGTTCTAGAGTTTTTGCTCCATTTTTTCGAGCTATAACCAACCAAAATACTAAAATTAATCCCAATAGAAAATTACATTGTAATCTATCCAAAAACCAGCATCAGCACTTACCAACAGGTGAGATTGCGGTCAAACGTTTGTCTATAATTTGTAAAGAAAAAACTTTTGACCTCTCAAAACAAACCCAGATGTCAACGTCACTTGGCCAACGGCCTTGTACGTTCTAATCCGCAGACTGAGTGCTGTGTGGTCACTATACACAGTTGGACTCAGTTTACCCGCGGCCGTCAGCCAGTAAGAAAGTGCGCGGGAGTTGATTTTTTAGTCATTCCAGCCAGGTAGGGTTTTTGTTCTTTTGGGTGTGTTAGGAACGTTGTTCTGGTGTAAAAGTGTGTTTTTTTGGTGTGTGAGTTTTTATTATGTAATTTTTAGTTTGAATGAAATGTTTAGGACAGAGCAACTTTTATTTTAGCTTGGGAAGTTTAGAAGCGTTGTCAATTGTAGATACCTATAATTAGTTGGCTAGATTTATTGTTGAAACGTATTTTGTCCTCTTTTTAGCACATAATTTTATCACATTATTTTTTATTGTTTCTATTTTGCTAGTTTTAGTAAAGAAATTACTGTAGAAAATAAAAATAAACTGAGTAAATATTCATGGACATTTCACACAAGTCCAGTCCCAAGCAAAGCTTGTGATATGAATTAGATTGCTGATAGAATACTTGTATTTTTTTACTAAGTACTTTTATACATAAATCTTACAAATAATATTAAACACTTGAGTAATGTGTCCCAATTTCACGCAAAAAGTTGGACATTTATAATATATTTTCATAATTTTTTTATATATTATTTTTTAATATATATTTTTTTTGTTACAGAATTCTGCAATGCTATAAATGCAACCTCCCCCCGCTGAGATCAAAAAAGGTGCAATACACACCCTTTGGAATTTCTTAAAAGATTTTATCTATTTGTATTTTAAATTCGCATTATACGCAGTAGCTATTTACGCTTTGTTTTCAATCTACGAATATTATTTTGGGTGATTTTGAAACACTAGTGATGTGAAGGAAGTGAATTAGTGCATTTTAAAAGACATTTTTTGGACTATTTTTGCAACACGCTGAGTATTTTCGGTAAGTTACTTTTCAGACATTTTTAACCGTTAATTACTGACAGGCGTCACAGCTCAGTCGGTATAGCTCTGCCTTCCGTGCTGTGGATCCTGGGTTCCATCCCCACTGAGAACAAACATTTGTGTGTGCCAAACATAGATGTTTGTTCTATGTCTGGATGTTACTATGCATTATAAGTAGATATGTATATCAGCAATATAGTTCCTATATTACAAGGTTTGCTTAGTTTGGGACTAGATGGCGTCGTGTGAAATGTCCATGAATTAATTTGTTTACATCTTACTGTGAGAAATATGGTGATTTAAAGAAAACTATACCATGCACAGATATCAACGTGAGATAAAACCAAGACGTTAAACAAGTTGGGAAAATAATGAAGTTGAATTCCAATTTAAAATTAAATATGTGACCATGATATCTTTACATCCTGTATATACGCTATACATAATGCCGTGTGTAGGTACGTTAATAGGTAGGAAGTAGGTATTCTCAGCTGTGTAATGCTTGGACCATACTCGTAAAATGGCAATAGTGCTGCCATAATTATGAAAATTACAATTTACAATTAAGATGTTTTTGTTTTGGATGTTACCATGTATTTTACGTATTTAACAAAAAAAAGTATATTAGTATTCTATCAGCAATCTAGTTTCCATATCACAAGCTTTGCTTAGTTTGGGACTAGAGGGCGTTGTGTGAAATGTCTATGAATATTTATTTTGGATCAGACAAGTCACACTTTATATATTTTCTTGTAATTATAATAATTTTTATTGCATATTAACCGCTATAAATACAAGTTCATAAACCAGTAAGTAATTTACTAATTATTCACGATTGTGTGTTTGAAACCATAAACCAATTGTCGTTTGTGTAATTTGTCTAGTATTAATTAGCTTGAGCAATATCGAACCGCCCAAACTTGTTTCGATTAGTAATCGCTGAGAGATTTATTTCAAGGTGATGTGATAATGCAACTAAATATATAAATGGTTACGTGACTGACTGACTGATTGACAACGTTCTAAATGAATACCTATATACAATTTTTTTATTGTAAAGAGTTTAAAAAGTGGTTCGTTTTTGATTCCAAAGTTTTATGCAAATCACATGTTAAAATAACTGTTTCTTTCTGTTTACTCATAATAATTTTGATATTAGAACATTACCATTTGCAATGTATTCTACAAGTTACTTTATTTTAATATAAGTAAAACACATTTACATATCAAAAATATTAGTTACTATTATCCTACATTTTACGAAAACATAGTGTCACTAAAAATTGGATCACAGTCAGAGTCGTAAAATCGGGATAATAAAATTAGATTCCATATTTTCAAATGCGTTTCCAAAGTGACCATTAATTCTACAGTTCGTGAATAAGGTGCATAAAATAGTAACATTCCGCCAAGCAATCAATAATCGAAAGTTACAAATACGAATCGAATCGTCGAAATCGATTAAATCGCGGCCTGACCTCTTACATCACTCAACTACCGTTTGTTTTGAGAAATGGTCGCTGGTTCAAATCCGGTCGTGTACCAAACAAAAAAAAAAGTAAAATATATATTCACACAACGCCATCTTGAATCATAATAAAAATCGCAAGTTGCTTTTCGCTGGTAATCCGTAAATACAAGTAATAAACCAAAATTAATAATATAGTTACCGAAAATACATTATATTTCCGACCTTTGCAGGCGTCACAGCTCAGTCGGTAATAGCTCTGCCTTCCGTGCTATGGGTCGTGGGTTCGATCCCCATCAAGAAAAGAACAAACATTTGTGTGTGACAAACATAGATGCTTTTTCTATGTGTGGGTGTTACTATGTTTTAAGTTTGTATTTACAAAAAAAAAGTACGAGTATATAAGTATTTTATCAGCATCTAGTTCCTATAATTACAAGCTTTGCTTAGTTTGGGACTAGAGAGCGTCGTGTAAAATATCCATGAATATTTATTTAGTTTATTTTAAAGACAGCAATAATTATTGGGTTGAAAATTAGAAAAATATATGTACCAACAGTTTTTTGGGCTATTCCTTATTTGCACGCGGTTTCGTTTAGATAGTGACAGGGAAGTCAAAATAATAATTCTTTTATACAATACAATCACAAGAATCAGTTAGAATCGTCTTATATGATTCTAGGTGCCAGTTCCTTGCGACCACAGCCTACAAAAACGGGCAAGAAACTACGGGCTAGTTCCTAGCATTTTTTTGTATGATCTTTTATAAACAAGATTTAATACATTGTTTAAGTTGATAGGCAATTCTAAGTAAGACCGAACATGCCAACATACACATAATCAAACCAGCCTTGGCATAAAACCAAGGTTGTCCAGTATGAAAATGTTGAAATAAAAACATGTTACTTGATACTTTCAACATTACCACATTGCACTCTCGATGCGCTGGTAAATATTTAGTATCATTTTATAAGTTTAAAAAAGCTAGGAAAACCGACTTCAATTCGACTACCGGCTTCATCATCAGATGATGATGATGATGGCAGTTCATTGGGAATGTTCTAGTGACCGTAAACACCACTAAAAAGTCACAGAAAAGCAAAATACGCAATTTCGGGCATATTTTTTTCTAATTATTTTTAGTTTTAAGTCAAACTACTCAACCAATTTTGATAAAAATTTAATGGGATCAATCTGGAAGACTAAGTAGATCTTTTTAGATAAAAAAGAATTTTTCAAATCGGCTTATAAATGTCGGAGATCCGGGATAACAAATAATATTAAAAAAAAATCATACAGCCGAATTGAAAACCTCCTTCTTTTTCGAAGTCGTTTAAAAAGCTCCGGTGGTGTAGTAGTAGTTTTCTGAACCTAAGCTCGTTCGCTCGTGGGTTCGCTCGATTTTTCTACTCGGTAAAATATGCGCAATGTCATGTCAAACTTCAAACGGCTGTATCTTGGATACTCATTTCAGCGAAAAAGTCTTCCATCAAACCAACCATCGCTGAACCATTTTTTCGGCGAAACGTTCATCGATGAAGTGTAACAAGCTCTATACTTGTATTAGGTACTTTTTAAGATAGTTTTATGTACTTAGCATCTTGTTATTGCAATAAAGTGTAAATAAGTTGTTACATAAAAACATTATTGACCTTTTTGCCTAGTTTTTATCACTTCAGTTACGAAATTCAATAAAACTCTTAAAACATCCATAAGTGAGTGTTTTTTTTGGAGTATGTAGAATAATCATTTACATAATCATGTTCATAGGTCAATTCAATTACGAAGCGTTGGTAGTCAATCTTCATCGATATCTATGTTAAGCGACGTTATGCGCGGTCACTATTTGGATGGGTGACCGCTAGTGGCGTTTACTGAGCGCTTCCGTGCTTCGGAGGGCACGGCTCTAGCAGTCATTAGGCCTCGACGGAGGCCTTAAGGCGACCTAAACACTCCATCATTAGACAATAAGTACAAGTTATTTACAAAAACACTTTATTTAGGAAGTTATAGGTTTATTTTTTCGTCTGTATTTTGACAATACAAAGGCGCCATTTTGAATTTCGGTCAATGTCATTTTACCGTACACTTACAAACGTGTCACGCTAATTAACTACACAACACAGTTGTGTGCGTGTAGATTTATTTTACACTAGCAGTTAAACGCGACTTCGTCCACGAAAAAAAAAACAAAAAAATATAACCTACAAAAAAAGTGCGAAAAAAAGCCTATGTGTTAATCCAGGTTACGAACTTTAATATATTTTAAATTTCATCCAAATCAGACCAGTAGTTACGGCGTGATTCAAACACAAACATCTAAACTTTGACATTTATAATAGTAGTCGGATTTTATTACGGTTTCTTTAGAATAAAATATGTTATTGATTTTACAAATATATAAAATCCTTCTAGATCTAAGTTTAAAAAAATAAAAAATAAACGCTAGAACATGCCTTTTTTTACAGATTAAAAATATTTATCAAATTTGCCTACTTTGTGTAGTTTATTAATAAACAATTCTGAATTATTAGTAGTTTCAGCCTATATGTCCTTAATATTTTTTGAAATTGTCAAAATTGCGGTGTACTTATATTAGATTTTTAATTATTATGAATTGGCCAAGCTGGCAATTCTCACCATTACATCTGCGGAAGCGTACAGATCCATCTAGCATTGTTACATGGATTACATAACCCCTCTTTGTGCGAAGTCGGTCAAGTCAAGTTGCGGTCAAATGACGTATACTTAATATACAGAACAGATAATATAGTACTTGCGTAGAATATGTGACGGGTTGCAACCCCGTTTTATTTATATTTAACGTATTTTTAACGTTTCTTAATCATGTTCTCTTATGGCCTCTGTCCGTCATTTCGACAGACAATTTTGCCAGTGTCAAGTGGATTATTTGAAATAAGTTTAGTCAAGTCGAGTCATACGTCAAATCGATGTCTGTTTGTAAAACGTAACATTTGTAACTATAAAATGATTCTAAAAATCTTTTACCTGTCAATAGCTACATTATCCAGTGTGTTACAATAAAAGCAATCTAGTTTTCATATTACAAGTTTTGCTTGGTTTGGGACTACGGGTCCCTGTAGTCCCAAACCAAAACCTAGTATGAGGCATTTTTTTTAGACGTTTTTTTTACGACATCGTTCTTTGAATGACATTCTAGAAACGATGATGCAAAAAAAATGTCTACCAAAAAAAATGGGTCATACTAGGTTTTGGTTTGGGACAGCCGGGGTGTTGTGTGAAATGTCCGTAATTTCTTTTTGAGAGCCTTTCAAAGCACTTATTTCTATAATATTCCAATAACTTCGGTATATAATTCAGTGCAGTGTGTTGCAACTAGCGCTTGCACCCGGTTTCAACCGGTTTCAGTTCACCGGCCGTTGCGTAAGTGAAGCTTGTTTCCATTAACACACGATAATTATCGGATCACATCAAGATTTCGTGTTTATCAGAGTTTTAGGGCCGTTCTAAAGCCTCCATTATGACCTAAAAATAACAAGTCCTTCAATTTAATAATAAATAAATATATTAAAGCAAGAAAGAAAAAGCATTTATTCTGAAACACACGCACACAACCAGCACAACAATACACAAAATAATATTAATAATTAATATTAATTAATAATATAATAATATTATTAATAATATTAGTACTGCTTATTTTTTTTTTTAGTAATGACCAAACACTAGCATTGAAAAAATACTGTGAAAATTCGTGCCGCCATTTCCGCAGTGCAACTCAAAACCCCCGTTGTATTTTTAATATTCCGGTTCAGTTTAAAAAAAAAACTGAACTTTTATTTTTTGTAAGTGTTACTTGTTTTTTATTGTCCCAAGATAAATTGTTGGAATGTGGAAAAAATATTCTGAAAATTAGGGACTCTTTTTAATAGCGATTCTCAATAAATTGATCAAAGTGTATTTATTTGAGAACATGTTTAACGGTGTCAAACACTGGTCATATATGTAGGTATACCTTATACTCCAGCAAAAAAAAACATTTCATTTCATTTTTACCAAATAACATCGCACAACAGTGGAATCAAGCCGAATCGTGATTACAATCTTACCAAATTCCAACTTTAATTTGATTGCTGTCATTTTAATCTGTTTTTAATAGTTGGCAATATGCAATTTGCTTTTTGCAAACGCTATAATAATGGCTATCTAAAATAATTTAAGTTTTATTTAATTGTGTACTTACCTAACTTTTGACAAATATACCTATTATAATATATTTCAAGTTTCATCCAAATCAGACTAAGCGTGATTGAAACACATGCATCTAAACTTTGACATTTATAATGTTAGTAGTTTTCTATACGATTGCTACGCCATCTTGTAACAAACGTAGAAGGAACTAGTGTCCTCCTTCTTCTTTGAAAATTAAACGTCATTTCCAATGGGAATTTTAACAATATTTTGATGGTATTTTCAACCCCCGACGCAAAACGACGGGGTGTTATAAGTTTGACGTGTCTGTGTGCGTGTGTTTGTCTGAGGCATCGCAGCTCCCGAACGAATGAACCGATTTTGATTTTGTTTTTTTTGTTTGAAAGGTGAATTAGTCGTGAGTGTTCTTAGCTATGTTTGATGAAAATCGGTCCAAGATGGCCGCCGCCACGAAATGGCGGATTACATATTTTTTCACAACTCCCTCAATATGAGTATCGAAGTTGGGTTTTTTTTTAATTTTTAATTAAATTACTTGTTATAAGTATATTCAAATCACGTCATAAGGGATACAGTCCTTTGTTTCAAAGTTCATGGAATACATTTTGTATTTTATATTCTTTCTCAATTGTTGTACAAATGCAATTTAATTTTATTGTGTGGTTAGAGGTTTCGAGACGTGAATAATAATAGGATGGCTTTTTAACTATTACACCGGCACTTTGCCTCACAGATCACGTTCTCAGTGGCACGTCCATTAAGAGGTAACTGCTTAGCAATAGGCTCTTTGTGAAAGAGTTCGTCCGGGGAAGTACTAGCACCTATTTCTGCCACACAGTGATGCTCTCATTGCTGTGTTCTGGTTTGAAGACGAGTACCGGTGCTATTACACGCAAATTTGAGACAGCATCTTTACGTAGTCTGATACCTCACAGGGCACGTCTTCAATGGACTTACCTTTTGAGCTATTTATTGCATTGTTGTTGAAGGAAAAAGCGCGTTTATATCTTTTGTATGAAAATACTAGGTCATTACACAAATGTTTGTTCTCAGTGGGGATCGAACCCACGACCCACAACACGGAAGGCGGAGCTATACCAACTGATCTGTGACGCTTATCACAACAGCATTTCATTAAGAAAAACGCCATAATTTTGGCACTTTTAAAATGTCATGTTTTGGCGCTTATCAGTAGTATGTTTGTTGTACATTGCAGATTGCCACTCAAGCCCTTCTAAGTGTTCGCTAATCAAGCCGTTAATGTATAACTAAGAAGTGCTCACGCGCTCGTCCGAGCACAATTGTATCGTTCCATTTTGAGCGCCTATGCATAGTCCATTGTATAAAATGTCGTTGGTTGAAACGGTTAATTTAAAAACAAGCAAAGTACAATGACACTGATGAAAAACTTAACCATCCTTATTGGTAGAGTTGGTTAATATCTTCACACACATATTTTTTCTTTCTCCTCAAACTACCAGTGCTAAAAGCTATCATACTTTCTTCCTCAAAATCTTGAGAAAAAGATGAGTGACAAGACAACCAGTGACAACTTAAAATATGGATAGTTATTTTAATTAAAGAAACAGTTACATATTAAAATTCGCCTCACGAAACGTCAGTCCGTAAAAGGGTTAAGTAACATAGCACTCCTTTTTTGACCAGTGGGTAACACAGTAACCTATTAGAAGTAAATGTGGTTATGTACCTATTAACCTTGGACTATAAATAAATAAATAATCAGTCCTAAGTATGATTAAGACCTTCACCCAAAGAGGGGTCCTTTTGAAGTAGCAAATAGTAGAAAAAAATTACCCTACTAAGCTTAATTTATGTAAACTTTTTATTATATTTTTGTATGCTTTGTTTTAATAAGGAAATAAACGACTTTTTAACCGACTTCAAAAAGAAGGAGGTTCTTAATTCGGTTGTATTTTTTTATGTTTGTTACCTCAGAACTCCGTCATTGGTCAGTGGTGTTTATAGTCACTAGAACATTCCCAATGAATATCATCATCAGATGATGATGAAGCTGGTAGTCGAATTGAAGTCGGGTTTTCTAGTTTTTTAAATTATATATTATTTTTAAGTATAAAAAAATATTCGATCAGCTGTCCTGCTTCTAACCGCTAACTTTATTTTTATTTAGACCACAAACTCATGACCGCCAACTTTTTTTTTATTTCTACCACATAATAACGGAACAAGACGATTGCCCATCTGATGTTAAGTGGTAAACACTGTCTATAGCAATGCATTGTCTTACTGAGCATGTACAGTGAGGACGTGCCCTGTGTAATAGAACCGGCACCCATACCCTTCAAACTGGAACACAGCAATGCGAGCATCACTGTGCACACGAAATAGGAAATGTCATTCAGTATTTAGGACAAGTCTATCATTTTTCTAGGCTTAACAATTGGTTACGCTGTTTGTTTTTCGGTCAAGCTTCTGACCTTTTTACAATAGAAACTCATTTTGCAATACCGTATCTAGGTCCTTTATACAACTGAATTGCGCCCGCGCATACGTACTACTGTCGCATTACATAACTGTAGTATCTGACCACACGAAGTCTGCAGGACTTGTATTGTGGCAAAATTTTTAAAATCTTTATTTGAATTCACCGGCCTTGCCATGAAAACTTAGCACATGGAGTGTGCGTTGGAACTTTATAACTTGGTTCTCTTATTGTGTGCCTCAGAACTCCGTCATTTATGAACCGATTTAAAAAGTTATTTTTTTATATGAAAGGATGTACTTTCAGGTTGGTCCCATTCAATTTTTATCAAAATCGGTCTATTAGTTTGGCTTATAAATAAACAAAGCTGAAAAAAAATATTCCATCAACGTGCACGAAATTAGGTATTTTGCTTTTCTGTGACTTTTTAATGATGTGCTGATGAAGCCGGTATGTAGTCTAATTGAAGTCGGTTTTTCTAGTTTTTAAACTTATAAATTGTGTAGTAACTGTTCTAGAAGGACAGTACAAGGTGAACGACCGGGATTCACCTGCAACTCGCAAGACCCAAACATACAGCATTATATACAGCTCAGTCGGTATAGCTCCGCCTTCCGTGCTGTGGGTCGTGGGTTCGATCCCCACTGAGATCTAACATTTGTGTGTGACAAACATAGATGTTTGTTCTATGTCTGGGTGATGGGAGCAGTGTAATGCAATACAAACACGTCGTCAGGGGACTTGCTCAATGATGCAATGCATTGTTATAGGCAGAGGTAACCGCTTAACATCAGGTGGGCCAACGGCTTGTTCTATTATTCAGTTGTTTAAAAGAAAAAGATTTATACTTAAAATTACTGAATGTACCTAATTTAAAAAAATAGTAAGTAAAACATACATTTGAGACCCAATTAGCAAATATGTATGGAAATTGTTGTGTGTGGATTTTGTTTTTTGTTTGAAAGTTGAATAGTCGGGAGTGTTCTTAGCTATGTTTGATGAAAATCGGTCCAAGATGGCCGCCGCCACGAAATGGCGGATTACATGTTTTTTCACAACTCTTTTAAGGGTATCAAAGTCAGGGGTTTGTTTAAATTTTTAATTTAATTGCTTGTTGAATAAATATATTTTTGATTTGGATTGATAAGCCCCCTAAACTCTCTAAGAGTCTTATTACAACTGCATAAACGGTGTGAAGTGAATAATTGAAATTGGTTCTTTATTTTGTGTGTTCGGTAAAACATTTGAGAATGTAACAGTGAAAGTGAGCACCAGTGCGGAACATGCAGTGAGACTGCACGCACTAGTCGCACAATGTGTATAGCACTAGTTTATAACCTTATCGAACACTGACGATCCCACTAATATTATAAACTAGCACTTCGTCCACCAAAAATACAAAAAAAAATTTAGGAACCTATAAAAAAGCTGAAAAAGTAGCATATGTGTTAATCCAGGTTACGAACTATAATATATTCCTAGTTTCATCCAAATCGAACCAGTAGTTACAGCGTGATTGAAACACAAACATCGAAACTTTGACATAATTTACGAGTAAGTAGTGGGATGTCAAAGTTTAGATGTTTGAATGTTTGTGTTTCAATCACGCTGTAACTACTGGTCCGATTTGGATGAAATTTGGAATATAGTTCGTAGCCTGAGTTAACACTAAGGCTACTTTTTATCCCGTAAAATTAACAGGATAAAAGGAGACGCAGACGAAGTCGCGGGCGGAAGCTAGTAATAAAATATTCATGGACATTTCACACAACGCCATCTAGTCTCAAACTAAGCAAAGCTTGTAATATAGGAACTAGATTGCTGATAGAATACATAAAATACTTTTTTTTTAAAAATACATTCATATAATTGGCGTCACAGCTCAGTTGGTAATAGCTCTGCCTTCCGTGCTGTGGGTCGTGGGTTCGATCCCCACCAAGAACAAACATTTGTGCGTGGAAAACATAGATGTTTGTTCTATGTCTGGGTGTTACTATGTATTATAAGTATGTATTTACAAAAAAAAAAGTATATAAGTATTCTATCAGCCATCTGGTTCCCATATTACAAGCATTGCTTAGTTTGGGACTAGAGGGTGTTGTGTGAAATGTCCCTGAATATTTATTATTTAATATTATTAATTAATCTGCAAAACTATAAACCGACAGTAAACAAAATACCTACCTACTTGTATCTCTAGTGATATCCCTTCACTGGCAGACAAAGCAAGGTCTCACAACTTCACTTTCTGTTATTCCATAACCTAATAACAACCTTAAACACAAGAAAATAAGGACTGAAATGCAATTGAACTTTTTGTGATATATTTTATCTGTGGCTGGGAATTATAATACAAAGGACATGTCGAATAAAAGGTAAAATGTTAAAGCATTCATTGTATTATAGGGATTAATAAAACACCAATATAAACAAAGCCATTATCAATTTTATAAGTTTAAAAAACTAGAAAAACCGACTTCAACTCGACTACCGGCTTCATCATCAGATGATAATGGCAGTTCATTGGGAATGTTCTAGTGACCATAAACACCGCTAAAAAGTCACAGAAACGCAAAATACGCAATTTCGTGCATGTTGTTGGCATATTTTTTTCCAGTTATTTCTATTTATTAGCCAAACTACTGAACCGATTTTGATGAAAATTAAATGGGATTAACTTGGAAATACATCCTTTCATATAAAAAAGAACTTTTGAAACCGGTTCATAAATGACGAGGTTCTGAGGTAACAAACATAAAAAAAACATACAACCGAATTGAGAACCTCCTCCTTTTTTGAAGTCAGTTAAAAAACTTAACGCGTCATCATCATCATCTGATGATGATGATGATAATTGAATTGAAGTCGGTTTTTCTAGTTTTTTAAACTTCAAAGTCAAAGTCAAAATTTCTTTATTCAATAAAATCACAAAGATCATTTAGAATAATAAAGATCACTTATAAATTATAGTAAAATTATTTGTTTTTCTTTCAGGTGGAAAGATCACAATGAAACGATCCCGCCACAGGTGGCTGGGGCTGACATTATTCTGTAAGTATACACACAATAACACGTGGTTCATTGTAAATTGTGAAAGAATCAACAAATTATTGTGTAAGTACCTAGTACTTATAATGGATCTTGGTCCCTCTGAAGGAGCTGCAAATTACCGACTGAGCTGTAACGCTTGTGAAAAATCATGCATTATTTTTGATAGTTTTTGATTATCCCACTACTATTATAAATGTCAAAGTTTATATGTTTGGATGTTTGTGTTTCAATCACGCTGTAACTACTGGTCCGATTTGGATGAAACTTGGCATATATACAGTGTGATTGAAACACAAACATCTAAACTGTGACAGGCGTCACAGCTCAGTCGGTATTAGCTCTGCCTTCCGTGCTGTGGGTCGTGGGTTTGATCCCCACCAAGGACAAACATTTGTGCGTGGATAACATAGATGTTTGTTCTATGTCTGGGTGTTACTATGTATTATAAGTATGTATTTACAAAAAAAAAAGTATATAAGTATTCTATCAGCCATCTGGTTTCCATATTACAAGCATTGCTTAGTTTGGGACTAGAGGGTGTTGTGTGAAATGTCCCTGAATATTTATTATAATTATTATTTATAACTTTGACATTTATAATATCAGTGAGATAGTAATATAATAAATTCACAAAAATCTATTTTAGGTCTCGAATTAGACTTCCTACTTCTTAACCTTGCTCTATAAGCCACGCAACTGGTCGTAAAATCGACCATTTGGTCAAAATGGTCTATTGGTTGGAGCATGACGTTCAAATGAATAGACATTACTTTAGATTGCTTATTTTGCGATAGTGTGACGTAATCGTCATGTTTGTAGGTGTTACTAGCTTCCGCCCACGACTTGGGTTTGCGTGGTACAGTCGAAGACACGTCCACCTATACTGTTTGGACTTTGAACTATTAGAAGTGGAACGTTGCGAATCGTGCGAGAGGGACGACAGTTTTACATTGCGAATATTCAATAATAAGGACTTTGTGCTCTGAAAACTAGCAGTCATTTTAAATTGAGGACGTTTTGCTCTCAGAGCATTTTATATTACAGTCGATGTCTGTTTGTGTGGGTCGGGCTGCGAGCGCGGCACGCGCCCTAGCCTATTGCGCCCTCGCACCAACGTAGGTACCTCTGCATTGTATGTAGCCTAGTTATGCTTGTATTGGGTGTATAACCTGACGTGTGGCCGTGTGTACTTTGATGTACGTGGGTGAGAGTGTAATAGAACACTTTCGCTTGTGTTAGGAGGAGGTTCCCCAAACCAAAGGGTAACCCCATCGAGTGCTAACCCAATGAAGGGGTAAAGGGTAGAATGAATTAACCCGAAATCGGGGTTTTGCGGTCCCTAATTATAAGTATGTATTTACAGAGAAAAATGGAGGCTGTTGGAGGAGGCCTATACCCGCCGAGGGGTCCTTAATCTTTAAGTTATATTTAAAAACCAATACTAAGTACCTACTTATTTTATTTTTAAGGAATAATAAAGGCTTTTTTCTTTTATTTTATTTATTTACAAAAAGTATTACATATCACAAGCTTTGCTTAGTTTGGGACTAGAGGGCGTCGTGTGAAATGCACATAAATATGTATATTGATTTATGTATGTTTTCTATCGCACAAAAACACAGAATAGCTAACTTCGTCGCTGAAGATGAGTCTAAAAGTTCAAGGATGATAGAACGTACCGTATTAGTATGCAGATCTAAATGTCACGGCGTTAAATGTGTATTTAAAATTTAAATAGACATGATTGTGACAGTTATATAAACCACATCAGCCCCCGTATTCCAATCTTTTGCAAACTGCAAAGTTTTAAATCATGGTCAGTGCATACTAACTCATAGTTATTCTGTGACTAAACAGTGACATTATGATGTCATTTAACTTGTTTTCGCGCATATTTTGCTGTCAAGTGTCTAAAAAGAATGATCACATGGTACAAAGTTGTACCACGTGACCTGAAGAAATTACACTGGGCAGTGAAATATAACTTGACAGCAAAAGATTGGAATACGGGGGCAGGAGCTTAGCTTCGTACCTACTATTACCTATTACGTACCTACCTATTTGTACCTACTCTTGACGCTGTTTTGTCAGATAAATTACAGTCGCGTATTAAGTTAGGTATTATAACAGTAAAAAGCTGTACCTGTTCTTCGAAACTCTGCCATCTTGAGGAAAACATTCGGCTTTGAGAGGGTACTTATTCCAAAATCGAAGGTCAACAACATTCGATTGAGTAATATGTTCATGTTCACAGAAACACGAAATAAATAAGATGTCATTTGTAAAACTCTCAAACTGGTTTAGGTGCGAATAATGTCGAACCAATTTATCAGTTTTCCGTGGACGTGCAATGTGAGGTAATGCAATGAATATATATACACAGCTCAGTCGGTAGTCAGCTCTGCCTTCCGTGCTGTGGGTCGTGGGTTCGATCCCAATGAGAACTAACATTTTTTGTGTACCTATCAAACATAGATCAGATGTTTGTTCTATGTCTGGGCGTTACTATGTATTATAAGTAGGTATGCATTTACAAAAAAAATGTATATAAGTATTCTATCAGCATCTAGTTCCCATATTACAAGCTGTGGTGTGAAATGTCCATGAAAATTTTTTTATATGCCTATTGTAATAGTCGAATGAAAGTGACACTTTGACTATCAATAGCGATATCCACAAAAAAGCTCCAAGTGCCTGTGTAAATGAACCCAAACGGGGATTTCTGGACTTTTTGTCCAAAGATCCCCTACTGGCAGTCCCTGGGGCAACACGCAGCGGATTTCTGGACTAAGCCCTCATTTCCACGATCTTCCAGGTCTGACCCTCGTGCTGCTAGCCACAGAACTGCCTTCCACATCAGCCTTGAAAGCCACGTCACTCATCTTTGCGAAGACTAGCAGTACTACTGCAGTACCAGAGGAGGAACCGACAGGAGAAGATGGATCTGAGGTAACCCATGCGCCTATCACCATCAATTGAGTTATTAGTACTATTGAACATATATTTATTTGTATGAAGGATGATACAATGCAACGCTAGGAAGCAGGCTGTAGTTTGTTGTCCGTTTTTGTTGTCTCTGGTCGCGTGGAACTGCCACCTAGAATCACCTAGTTATATAACACCATTCTAAATGATCCACGTGATTTTATTTTTGATTATAATCGATGTTAGAATTTTTTTTTGATTAATAAAAATGATTTTTCTGTCTTAGGTGTAAGAATTTTCAAAATTACGTTCCTTTAGTACAAGCTTTGCTTAGCTTGGGGTTTTATGGCACTAGTGAAATGTCTATCCAATATTTATTAATCATTCTATTGACAAACCTATTAACCGTAAATTTTACTATTGGCTTTTATTATTTGATAATAAACTATAAATCTTATAATAAATCAAAACTTTCTAGATTACGTTACAAAAGTTCCCGGCTAATTAAATAAAGCTATCTTTCTTTTAAATCTATTATTTACTTTGACATGACTTACCTACCTAAGTTAAAATAAAATTGCACAATCAGCATTCAACCCTTAGGGCGGCTTGCACCAGAATCGCTAAACGCGTTTAACTCTTAAATAGTACATATTTAGCGAGTTGTCAAGTCATACAAATACGTCAGATTTAAATCGATTTAGCTGTTAAATACGTTTAGTGATTCTGGTGCAAGACGCCCTTAGCTTTCAAACTGAGGGCTGTCGTGTATGACGATTCTATTAGTTGAGTTTGTCACATCCTAGGCAACGAGACTGTCTAATTACCCAGACGCTAGGGCATGGCTGAAAACACTAGCGGATCCAAAGGGGAGCCCCCCTTTTGGAGGCTCAAGTCCCCCCCCCAAAAGACGACGAGACTGTTCAAATTTCAGCCCCCAGGGCATGGATGAAAAAAACTAGCGAATCCAAAGGGTTCCCCCCCCATCCAACCCCCAGAAGCTTGAGGTCTACCCAAGGGTGGACCCAGCTATAGAGTTTGGGGGAAAATCCTAAATAGAGTTCAACCCTTCCCAAAGCAAAGTTCTGGATTCGCCAGCTCTATGAAAACTTCCATCTCATACTTTAAGGTTCAAAGTTCTGTACGTACTTTGTCAATAGTAACGTAACAATAATATTATGCAAGAACTCGCAGACAATGTTACGTAACAACCAGCTTTTAATAGCCGTTAGCGTCGGATATCATCAGCCTACTGATCTTCACGACTGATTTAAAACAAATCTACATGAAGACTCCCAAATACTTCAGCAGGGATATTCCAATCTCAGTTGAACTGCAATGTTTTAAATCATGGTCAGTTCATACTAACTCATAGTTATTCTGTGACTAAATAGTGACATTATGATGTCATTTAATTTGTTTTCGCGCATATTTTGCTGTCAAGTGTCTAAAAAGAATGATCACGTGGTACAAGATTGTACTAATATTTCAAAATCAAGAGGATTTTGAGAGTCCTGAAATCCCCTTAAAAGGGAGAGACTAACCCTAATAAATGGGTTCTTTAACCCCCATCCCCCCCGTATTCCAATCTTTTGCTGTCAAGTTATATTTCACTGCTCAGTGTAATTTCTTCAGGTCACGTGGTACAATTTTGTACCACGTGATCATTCTTTTTAGACACTTGACAGCAAAATATGCGCGAAAACAAAAGCCATCAAATCAAGAAGTTGAAATTAAATGACATCTAAATGTCACTATTTAGTCACAGAATAACTATGAATTAGTATGAACTGACCATGATTTAAAACCTTGTAGTTCAACTGAGATTGGAATACCCCTGCTGCATTAGTTGTAATTTTTATACTACTTTATTTTAAAAATGACAATTTTGATTTTTGTGTTTCAATCACGTTACAGCTACAAATTCGATTTGGATGAAACTTAGCGGGCTTTGAATATTTTTTTTTAAATTTCAGTCTGAAACCATGGATGGTGAGGAGACAAATTCCACCAGAAAACTCACTGGCATCCCACAAGTGGACTATGTCTACGACCCCAACCTACCCCGGGAGCTGAATGGATACAATCTGTCAGACTACCCCTTCTACGCAACCGTACCGAAGCTGGAGAACATCGACTTCAAATGTGAAGGTCTACATGATGGGTTCTATGCTTCAGTGGCTCATAAATGTCAGGTAAGGGTTTTTTTCATTTACAAGCTTCTTTTAACCGACTTCAAAAAAGGAGGAGGTTCTCAATTCCATTGGTTTTTTTTAATGTTTGTTACCTCAGAACTCCGTTATTAATGAACCGATTTGAAAAAATATTTTTTTATCTGAAAGGATGTACTTTCAGGTTAGTCTCATTCAATTTTCATCAAAATCGGACCATTAGTTATAAATAAAAATAAATGAAAAAAAAAATATGCCATTCACGTGCAAAAAATTGCGTATTTTGCTTTTCTGTGACATTTTAATGATGTTTACGGTCACTAGAACATTCCCAATGAACTGCCATCACCATCATCTGATGATGAAGCCGGTAGTCGAATTGAAGTCGGTTTTTCTAGTTTTTTAAACTTATAAATTATCTTTTACTGTCTGAATACACTTTGAATTTCTTTCACTGCATCATTATTAACCCGTAACGCAAAAACGACGGGGTGTTATAAGTTTGACGTGTCTGTGTGTGTGTGTGTGTCTGTCTGAGGCAACGTAGCTCCCGAACGGATGAACCGATTTTGATTTAGTTTTATTTGTTTGAAAGGGGAATTAGTCGGGAGTGTTCTTAGCTATGTTTAATGAAAATCGGTCGAAGATTCGGGGGTTTTTTAAATTTTTCATTTAATTACTTGTTTTCATGATAATATTTCAGGTATATCACCACTGTCTCTTCAAGACGCGCTACGATTTTCTATGTGCCAATTACACTGCCTTCGATCAGAGGACGTTCATATGTCAGTTCGTGTCAGAGGTCGACTGTGAGAACTCACCTAAATTTTGGAACAGGTAACTTTTGCTTACGAAATTATTTAGAAATACGAGTAACAATTTGAATGTTTTCAAGAGGAGAGTGAATAGGTTTCTAGGCAAATGACCGCATCGTCACTCACCATCAGGTGAGATTGCGGTCAAACGTTTGTCTATAATGTATAATAAAAAAGTACGATTAGGAGTGGAAAGCCCCGGATTTTTTGGACATTACACAAACGGTCCTCTAGGCACAAATTAGGCAAAGCGTGTATTATAGGAACTAGATGGCTGATAGAATACTTACATAATTTTTTTTTGTAAATACATAAATATATGTGACAGGCGTCACAGCTCAGTCGGTAATAGCTCTGCCTTCCGTGCTGTGGGTCGTGGGTTCGATCCCCACCAAGAACAAACATTTGTGCGTGGAAAACATAGATGTTTGTTCTATGTCTGGGTGTTACTATGTATTATAAGTATGTATTTACAAAAAAAAGTATATAAGTATTCTATCAGCCATCTAGTTCACATATTACAAGCATTGCTTAGTTTGGGACTAGAGGGTTGTAAAGTCCTGTGTTTTAACCTTTTCCCTGGCTCACCAATACACCAAGATCGAATACCTCGATATCGGTAGCTCCGCCATTCTAGTGTGTCTGTCTTTAGCCCTGTCTGGCATTTCCCCCCACGACTCCCACGTCATGTCATCCGGACGTACGGATGACATTGACAGGTCGGGAGATTGACACCGGCAGTTACCTCACTTACTTGTGCATGTGAGATAGGGTACAGTATCTACTAAGTAGATACAAACACTACAACCCCTTTCTTATTTAAATATTTTGAATCAACAAAACATAAAGCTATGCCCCATATAGGATCGTACTGTGGTGTGAGCGCACACCTCCGGACAAAGCCCTAGATTACAATATAATTATCATTAGCCTTATGCAATTCGGTACTTAACAAGACACAGACCAATAAAGACACACTCACATTGAATACATACATTTTCATTACACGCTTTCACCAATACCACATGTGATTACATTACAAACCATTTAAATTGGACTTTTGCGCACTTGACATAATATGTCTGAAATAGGTGTGAGTTGTCTACTGGCAACTCATTGTCCACTTGCGTCTCTATGTCCGGCTTCTATTGATCTTCTACTTCATAAAGACCAGGAAGTTTATATATCTCCTTAACTCTTGCAATCTCTTCCCCGCCTAAAACATTCTCAACTATAGGTAGGTAGGTAACTATAGGCGTTGGGTTGCAATACAGAGAGAGCTTATTTTTCTTTTCTATCTCTTCCACGTAAACCTTATAAATTATTATATTTTGTTACGTCTGCATCTTCAGCTCTTTATCTCCAGTCTCCATACTCCTTCCCCTTTTTCCTCTGTCACTTATGGCGATCTCTTACTTGAATCGTCTTAAATCGGACATTTTATGTCTAATAGGGCTCTAAGCACAGAAATTCCGAATTTATTTACCTCCGCTACGAATAATAGTCTAAAAATTATGGTTCACGTCACAGAACGAAGAAAAGAGCTACACTACGCAGGCATTACTTACTAAATCTATCAAGAATTCTATTTTATTATATATATATATATAGAGAATACTTTGGAGTCAGCCCAAACTTTGTTGTGTAACCGGATCTCCTAAAACTTGCTTAGCCAAATTCCATGGTAGGCTTCTAAAACTGTTCTTAGACGTCTTTTCTGATTTATTATGAGACCCTCACTGTGTTTCCTTATTTTAACAGAGAGTTTTCGTAATAAAACATAGGTTTTCTTTCTTTTCCATCCAGTTTGTTAGTTCGATTACAAAATTAATTTTTTCTTTATTTTTTTTGTTTAGTTACTTTCATAGATTTGTCCTAGATCCGAGCCTGACCTCCAGAATTCACATCCGCTATAACTTTACTAGGTATTCATTTACATAACTGACTCACAGTAGGTATCACACCAGATAGAGGGCACTGTCGCTCGTTCATACCTATGAACGACATCCATCGACAACAAGATCTCTCAAACGCTTGGAGGTTCTAGATTCCGCAAAGACAGAGTTTGAACTTCAGTGATATTTCGGAATAGGTACCATTAATACATTAATTGTGTTTTGACTTTGCCTTGTAGTTCAATAGCATAGAAGACTCGTCCTTTTCAGTAGGTAACTTCTCTAAATAAAAGTTAAGGTATAGATATAGGTACCTTGCTTGGGAATGGCTTTCTTTCCTCATTCTTGTATAAGTTGGTTCCCCAAGAAGCAAACATTTTTTTTTTTCTATGTACTGTATCTAAATCTTTCATTAATACTTCCACTACTTTGACAACTAGGTTCGGCAGTATTATTCTTTGTTGTTCCCACAAACCAGAATGTCATATATTACACAATTTATCTTTTTTTTTCGAATATTAAATTCTGGTAATCTGAATCTTTCACAGCGAAGTTAACTTTTTGTTTCAACATTCTGGAAACATTTAAGCACGCACGATACATACATAAAGCCTTTTGTGCTTGTACCATTCGATGTTATAATTTTACACTAACATCCGGTTGCCGCTCTATTATAAGGAAAGCAGTTTTAATGTTTTTCATGACATAAATACATTATTCGAGAATATTTCACACCACGTTATCCTAGTCCCCAACGAATCTTTGGTAGGTAGCAAATGTTTTATAAATATTGGTGATTATTCCAGAGTTTTGCATCGTTACTTAGTGTTTTTTACGTCTACCTACTCATATTTACACTTCACATCGAAAGTTGGCCAAACTAATTTGATGCAGGATGCAGGCGTACAAACATACAAGAGTATAGGAGTTCAAAAACCTCTTAAGTATTTTCTTGTTTATTTCGTCCCATTTAGTTAACACTGATTCCAAATTAAAATACATCTAGGTAAACTAAACCTACCATTTCCTTATCTCTTTTTTGGATTTTGTCATAATATCACGGGTTTTCTAATACAGGTAACCGTATTAAACAACTTTTAAGCTATTTTTTTTTTATTTAAGTACCTACTAATTTAGTTATGCTTAGTTTTAATTTTCGGTTTAAGTGTTGTCCGTTTTTTAAGCAAGCCCTGTCTGGTCACCATTGAACGTGAACGGGAAGTCTTGTTTCCTCCAACCAATTTTATGGTACGCTTTTGGTCAATCATCAGCAACCAATTTAATGGTAAGCTCCTAAGTCATATTATCAACCAATTTAATGGTACGCCTCAGGTCAATCACCAGCAACCAATTCAATAGTAAGCCTTCCTAGGTCATCAACCATTTAATGGTAAACCTTGACCGTGTTCAACCAATTTAATGGTAAGACTTGACCTCTGTGCAACCAATTTAATGGTAAGCCTTGTCCATCATGCAACCAATTTAATGGTAAGCCTTGTCCTTTGTGCAACCAATTTAATAGTAAGCCTGGACTCCTGTGCAACCAATTTAATGGTAAGCCTGGACCTCTGTGCAACCAATTTAATGGTCAGCCTTGACTTCTGTGCAACCAATTTAATGGTAAGCCTTGACCAACAACCATGTAACCAGTTCAATGGTACCAAGGGAGAGCTTAACTAGTAATAAGTTCAACTTAATTGCAGGTACTTAAATATTGTAAGTATTGTTTTAAAATGGTGTTTGACTTTGCATCCGCTTGTAGGTACCATTAATTATTGTATTGTATTGAAGCTTTTCCATTATTATTGACATTAATTCGGCTTTTAAAATGACACTTTATTATTTAAATTATGTAGGTATTCTATACTACCATTGCCACATCCTCACAGGGCACATGACCGCTCCTTTAACCAACTAAGACCTAAGCTATTTATTTAAACCATGTATGCAATGAATAAATGAATGAATATGAATAATTAACAAACTTAAATTGCATAATAAAACTTTTATAATTTTGTGTACCCTCCCAGTGATCGCCTATTGAAATAACAGTAGGTATCTAGATAGATCAAGATATTTAACTTACCTACTGAATTCATTTGTAACAGTTAACTAGTAGTAGGCCGTCAATAGGTACTAATAGTACCTAAGCCAGGAGTTAGTATATCAATACATACTAAACAGAATATAGGTAAGTAGTCAACCTCATATACTTATACTAATTTAAAGTTTTATGAAATGCAACTAAAATGTTGCGTAAAATAGACGTAGGTACTAGGTACCCATCTACTGTTCCGCATGACCTTTTAGAAAATCGCTTAAAAACTGCTTCTTCTTCTTTTATATAAATATTGTGGATTTTTAATATAGTTAAGTAGGTGTAATATCTTTCTCAGTAGAATTAGATAACATCATGTTATTGTCGTCCTTATAAAATACTATGGGATAGGTTCTTGTTGTTACCTGTCTACACACAAACAAAAGTAGCAGACTTGCTAACCATTTAGTAGGTACTCATCGGATAAGTAAGTAGGTACCTCTCCTATCCACTTGTGTCAGGCAAATCACACGTCTAGGTAGGCTATCACGTCTGGTGAAACTCTTGAATTATAACTTCCAACAAAATCGGTAGGTAGCTACACTGCACGATCAAGGCGGGTGACCAAAATTGAAATTTTATAAAAAGTAGGTATAGATAGACCCGTTCATTATTGGTAAAATATCAATCCCGCTTTTATCTCCTCATAACAAGTCCAAGTGATTATATTATAATAATATCCATTTTTTTTAAATTATTATTATTACTGCACGTTACGCATTGCCTGAAGGTTAATAAAATTCTACTAACGATTCTTTTAATTGCTGGAACGCAGCTCGACTGCCCCTTCATCCGTTTTAGGTCAATTCGCACTTTACCCTCAAGCCCCGACAGCCGAAACGCAACCGAATCGGAGTCCTTTTATTTTATATGCCTTAGCCAAGCCACAGATCAATCGAATTAGGTATAGTTGAAACAAACAGAAAATCAACCGTTGTAAATAAGTAGTGGAATTGAGCCCGTGAACTCAATTTTTTCCTTAGATTTTTATGCCATCTTGTTGAATTAAGCATAAGTATAAACAGATGTTGGCAATTTTAGTATTTTTATAAATTAGAGAACGATCAATGACATCTACCGTCGCAAAGCGGAATTAAACGTCTAATGCCATTTACCGACGCAAAGCGGAACTAAACGACCAACGCCATCTAATGATGAAAAGCGGAACTAAAGGACTGATGCCCTCCACCGACTCAAAGCGGAACTAGTTGTAGCATCAGATGACTGGCTGACGCTAATGAGCCAACGCGAATGAAGCAAAGAAAAAGGAACGAACGAGGAGTGAAGTGGAGGTTCATTCGGTCGAGGCTTCATGCTTCTTCTTTTGGATGAGAGAAAATACGGCAGCCTAATTTTGTTTTCATTATTGTAATGCAACGCCACCTGTGTAGTGGATGCGGAACTTTTTTGTGCTGTGTAAACATCTGTTTACTATCTAGTGAAGAAATACAATATTGCACATAAGAAAATGTTCTACACAAAATATAAGGAGGGACCCCAATAATAATACACGCTACTTTAACAAAAAAAACCAGCACTAATAATTATTAGGTAGGTACCTAATCAATGAAGAATTGTACAGCATCAAATTAAACAATTTGTATCTGTAATGGAGATCGCACGCCACCAATGGCCGAAACCATAATTTACACAAAGAAAAGACATACCTGAACTCTTCTTCCTCCTCCTTTTGAAAATTATAGTTTCTACAGACCTTTATCCTCGTCGCCACTGTAAAGTCCTGTGTTTTAACCTTTTCCCTGGCTCACCAATACACCAAGATCGAATACCTCGATATCGGTAGCTCCGCCATTCTAGTGTGTCTGTCTTTAGCCCTGTCTGGCATTTCCCCCCACGACTCCCACGTCATGTCATCCGGACGTACGGATGACATTGACAGGTCGGGAGATTGACACCGGCAGTTACCTCACTTACTTGTGCATGTGAGATAGGGTACAGTATCTACTAAGTAGATACAAACACTACAAGGGTGTTGTGTGAAATGTCCATGAATATTTATTTATTTATATTGTAAATACATGGGCGGAACTAGCCAAGGATCGCGGGGAGTCGAAAACGAGGGGGGAGACCTTTGCCCAGCAGAGGGACAGTATGGGTTAATTCAAAAAAATATACATATAATACATAGTAACACCCAGACGTAGAACAAACATCCATGTTATACAAGATCATTGTCACACACAAATGTTAGTTCTCAGTGGGGATCGAACCCACGACCCACAGCACGGAAGGCAGGGCAATTCTGTCTGTGTGTGCTTCTTCCTTCGAAGCTAATGTTTGTTTGGTTCAAAAAGATACACTTCTAGATTGGTCCCATAAAAATTTCATTAAAATCTATTCAGTATTTCAGCTGAATTATAAATTATTCTTTAATTACGTTTGCAACGGTGTGTAGATAGCTCAACTGCTTCATGTGTATTTTGTACATATTATAAATATTGTAATTACTGTATTAGTCATAATTTTCTGTGTTAGTTATAATTTTCTTTGTGAATAAATCCTTTTAATTACTTAGTACTAATATTATGTTGACCGTCATCTTAAGCGAAGTTCCAGAATAAAATCCTCACGTATATTTTTCCAGAAACGATGCTCTGTACAAAGCTACTACCGCAAAGCCAACGCCCCCACCACCCACCACGACCACCACCACGACGACCACACAACGCCCCCCGCGCCCCCTGAGGAGGCGTCGTCCTTACTACGCCGATGATTATTATGATGATGACTATTATGGGGCGAGGGATGACTACGAATATGAAGAGAGGTAACCTTACTTTGTTTATTAACCAATAGTTAACGAGAGAATTGAGAATCTCTTTTTTCTGAAGTTACCTAGTTAAAAATCCTATCTTTCCTACTAATATTATAAATGCTAAAGTTTAGATGTTTGGATGTTTGTGTTTCAATCACGTCGAAACTACTGATCCAACTTGGATGAAACTTGGCATATAAGTTCGTGACCTGGATTGACACATAGGCTACTTTTTATCCCGAATAATTAACAGGATCTACAGGATAAAATGAACGAACGGGATAAGCAGCGCCAATTTAGCAAGAGGATGCTGTCATGTCATGTCACGTCAGTTTGACAGGACGTAGTACTACCTCTTTGGTCTAACGACTAACGTTTGACATTCGAGTACGGGTTTGGTGTAATGTCAAGTTTCTCAAAGAAGTATCCGCTCGGTACACGCACAGATAATATAATGTACATGGAAACGGTACTCGCGTACGAAGTCGCGGGTAACTGCTAGTAATTCTATAAAATGAAGTTGGGATGACATAAAATGCAATGTGCGACTACTTTCTATTTACCAGCTCTGTTGTACTTTGCAGACCAAGAAGAAGACAACGACCCCAAAGCAGACCATCAGCAAAGAAGAGACCAGTTGATGATTATGATGATGACAGGTAAATAAATCTTTTTTATACCGGCTTACGGCCCACCTGATGGTAAGCGGTTACCGTACTAACTTCCGCAACACCAGATGCATTGTCGATGCTTTGCCCACCCTGTAGAAGTCTTTTGACCTTTTTTGAAGCTGGTCATGGTAGCTGGTCCTGGTAGCTGGTCCTGGTAGCTGGTCCTGGTAGCTGGTCCTGGTAGCTGGTCCTGGTAGGGTGATGGGAAAACCTCGGGAGGAAGCTTGTTCCACATCTGAACCGTTTATCTTCAATACTTTTGTTATAAACTAAGTAGTTACAAGGTAATAGGTACCGGTTCCAACAGAGAGCTCTATAGTTGAAGATGTCAAAAGGTTAGTCGAAGGCAAGTCCACACATTAGGAGCAAAGTATTGGATACGTGTTAGGTTGTAAGCTTACCACCGCTATGGGTCACAATGAGCCCGTTTTTCTCAGTGTTTTCCGTCATCATTTTAGCATATAATAGCAAAACAAGTTAACATCTCTTCAAACTGAATTTTAGGTATGACCGACATCGTTCTGGGACAGCTAGAGGCCGACCTGCTAAAAGACCGTACGACAGAAGACCTTACGATGAAGACGAAGATAGAAGACCATACAGAAGCGGCTCCAGAAGACCCAGACCTCGAGATGATGATCAAGATAAATACGAAGAGGACCGACCAACAGCCAGAGATTCCGTCAGAGAAGACCGAGATGATATTAGACCAAGAAGACCTGTCAATGATGATGATGTAAGACCAAGAAGACCTGTCGATGACGATGTTAGACCAAGAAGACCTATTGATGACGATGTTAGACCAAAAAGACCAGTCGATGATGACGATGATGATGTAAGACCAAGAAGACCAGTCGATGATGATGTTCGACCAAAAAGACCTATCGATGATGAAGTGAGACCTCTAAAAAGACCCATCGATGACGCTCCTGTAGATTCACGAAAAAAACCACTAGATGATAATCCAGACGAACTAAGACCGTTACGGAAAGTTGACTACAATAAGCCAAGAAAAGAGTACAGACCGAGAAACGATAGACCTGTCGTGGCTGATGTAGATGAAGATGTAGATTTAGAAGAAAAGGTAAGAGATCGAGATGCAATTAGACCTAGGGATGAAATCAGACCTAGAGACGAAATTAGACCAAGGGATGAACCTAGATCCAGCACTAGAGATGAATACAAACCTAGAGAAGAACCTCGTTCAGAAGCAAGACCTCACAACTTCAGGCCACGAAACGAACGTAAACCATACGATGCAGACGAAAACGGTCCAAGATTAAGAGGCGAGGATAGATACCAATCAAAAGGCAAACGATACGAAGACAGACCGACTAGGGATAATAAACCCAAAGATGACAGACCACGACCGTTCAGAGAGAGAAGCTATGATGACGAGAGAGTGGATAAAAAAGAGGTGACAACAGCAGTAACTGGTTTGGTTAAGCCGGTGGGACACGGTATTTTTGCTCATCCTAGAATGCCACCAAAAATCAAACGTCCAGTTCCCATCAATGCTAAAGAAAAATTCGAGTACGTCCCTGTAATAACCACAACTGCAGCTCCAAAGTTTTATGATGATGAATATGAAGATTATGATGAAGAAGACACGAGGAGACCATCGTCCTCTGGCAAAAGTAGTGCGATACAGCAAAGACCTACTCCGGAGCCGGTGGAAAAAGAAAAATTCAAGCCCAATAAAGCTAATTTAGGTAATAAATCTAATAGAAAACCTGTGGATTACGACGATGAGTATTACGATGAGCCTCCAGCTAAGATCCTGCAAGTCAAAGAAATACGAAACAGACCAAAATCAGTAGACGATTATTACGATGAGTATGAGGATAAACCAGATAGAAGGAGACAGAAGGATGGTATAGACGCTAAAGTAAAAGGGGTTCGAACCAATGTAAGGGTTGTTAAGAGGCCTTTTTTACCGTCTAGGGGTGGTAGTCCGTATTTGCCGCGAGGATTGATGCCTGTTGCCGGCAGAGATTTGAAAGCTCCTATTAATACCACCCCCAGAATCACCACTTCTCTTCCTACTACTTCTGAACCTATTACCAATCCTCCTACTACTACTACGACTACTACAACTACTACTACGGAAGCACCGACAACACAAACTACAACAAGACTTACAACGAAACCAACAACAACGGTAACCACACAACAAACCACAACAGATTTAAAACCTGAAGAAGAATACGAATACTACGAAGAAGACGTGGATTACGATAAAAAGAAAGAATCCACAACAGAACTAGTTGAAACCACCACAAAAACAGAAACTACAACATACTTGAGAACAACAACGCCTCCTCCAACAGTTAGAACAACTACAACAGCAAAGACTACAACGCCTAGGCCAGAAACAACAACAGTTATGTACACAACGCCTGAACAACAAGCTAAACATTTAGCAACAAAAGTACTACGCGTGTACAATGAAAACTACGAAGCTATACGGGATAAATTAGAATCTACACACTCCACAGCAGATTATGTAAAACCTTACTTGGCTACACCAACACCAGCACAGGAGTTTAGACCTAAACTACAACCACATCCTGAAATTTCAAAGCCTTACACTGCCACAGGGAAACCGTTCGTCACTGATAATCTTTATATCAAACAAAATCTAGCTGATTCTATAGAAAGTGATTACGATGTGAGATTAAACGAAGCATTAGCACCTAAATATTCCCCTAGAATTCCTACAGGATTTTCTGTACCGGATAGGGATTACACATTTTCTAGATATAGAAATATTGTCCCGGAACCACAATTTGCAGCTTCAGAAATAAGCAATTTCCAAGTTAGAAAGAGACAACAACCAGCAGTAAGTCTAAGAACTCCAAATTCTTTTTTTATTCAACCACAGAGAATGATGTTTGATGATCTTCATAGGTTTCCCAGACAATTGTATAGACCTGAATTCTTTTAAATGTGATTTTTGGTAACCTTTGTTTGTATGAAAACCTGTAGTGTGCCTAAGCTGACTACAATTAATTTTAATCATAAGAAATAGAGCAATAATTTTATCGAAACTGTTTACAATTTTCTACACTAGATGGTGTAAAAAATTGTAAACTGTTTACAATTTTCTACACTAGATAGTGTAATAAATTGTAAACTGTTTACAATCTTTTACACTGGATAGTTTACAAAATTGTAAACAGGAGTTTGTAAAATGTAAAATGTCGGCTAGAAATTAAGTAATATAATACTACACTACAGGTTTTCGTAAATAATAATTTTGATATAAAATATATAATTGAAAAATTACATAATTCTGCGTCACTGCCAATTTATATTTATAGAAAATTTTGTAATTTTTAATTATAAGAAAAAATACTCCTTAGTTACCCTATTTTAAGTTATTTTCTCAAAGGTAAAATGTTAAATGCAATCAAATTAAATTAATATTTGAAAACTAAGTAGCATAATTAAAAACGGGTCATTTTTGAAAAATGCTCTGTCTTTGATCCCATCTAATTAAAATATCAAGTTGAAAAACATAGGAATAAAAATTGTAAAATGTAAAAATTTGTAAAATAAAAGATAAGATTTGTATAAATAAAAAACTAATTTGTTTCTTTCATTCCACATTCTGCAAAAAAAACTAAATTTCTTTTAAGTATATTTTTTTATTCTTATACAAAATTTTTCTAAATTCAATAACTATCGTAGTACCACATTTTCTTAATAAAATAACTTATTATTATTACATAATTACTTTGGAATGTTCTTCATAAAACAAAAAATCTCTTTCCACAAAAAAAAATCTAAAAATTAATTCTTTCAAATAAAAAATTTAAGTACATAATTTCAATTGTTTTTAAGTTTTTAATAAGTATTTTAAGTAAGACGAGTTTTGGATATTTTACTTTGTACTAAGACACACTCTTGCTGCAATTTTATACAAACCACAGTATCTAATGAAACAAAATTATAACAAAATTGAGACCAACATTTTGAAAAAAGAGCATGCTATGATTATGATAGATGTTATGTCTACTGGTAGCAACTAGCAATTCTGAAAGACCGTGGGTTCGACTCCGCTCGTGCACAGTTTTTTCTATTTAAATCGTGCCAGTCTGCCAGTGTTCTCAAATGGAGAATGAAAACATCGTCAGAAAACCTTTGGCTTAGTCAGCTATGTATTGACCTTGTCTTTCCTGTGGATAGGGACTAAGCTGAAAGGAGGATATAGGTGCTACAAGCCTACTCTAAATGTCTCAGGTCTACCTTTGAATTCATAAACGATGGTGAGTATAGACGCTACGGTAGACGAACGCTTGTATGATGGACTATTCCATCTCTGTTTATAAATTCGGCAGTAATTGTCCCACTACAGCGTCTACTAAAGTTAGCCGTAAACCTTGGACGAATTCGTCCAAGCCTTAACCTTCAAAAAGACAATCACATATATAAATACAGTCAAAACACTAGGTATGCGAGAAAAAATCTCAGAAAGATTCACAGATGAGAGTTTTCCACCTGTCCTTTAGCATACTGCAAGGTCCACTCGCCATCATGATCAAATCCATTCTTCTGAACCTTCTCTTCAACTTCCACTGGCTCCCGATGGAAGATCCTGTTGATGGGGAAGTGTAGGTAGTAGAACACGAAGGTGGATCCCCAGATCCCAAGCTGGTAGATGCAGACTTGCCACCAGGTCATGACGCCGAAGACTGCGTATAACCAGCGGCCGGTGAGGAAGTAAATGGAGTAGTAACTGAAAGAGAAGGAAGATGAAATGAATATTTCACACAACACTCTACTCTAAATGTAGATTGATGACTTAAAATAAGCTCAAAATTTAAGCAGGTACCTGGTAAAGTAGATTACCAGACTAGGCTTTTAAACGGTGAAGAAAAACATGCGACATAAACAAAAAAATAAATATTGTTGGACTTTACACACAACACCCTCTAGTCCCAAACTAAGCATAGCTTGTGATATGGGAACTAGATGCTGATAGAATACTTATATACTTTCTTTTCTGTAAATACATACTTATAATACATAGTAACACCCAGACATAGAACAAACATCTATGTTTTCCACGCACAAATGTTTGTTCTTGGTGGGGATCGAACCCACGACCCACAGCACGGAAGGCAGAGCTATTACCGACTGAGCTGTGACGATGATGATGTGTGATGATGCTATTTTAGCCGTGAATAGCTCGTCCGGGGAAGTACTAGATAGATAGAAACTCTTTATTGTACTGCACCGGAAATTAGATATTAGACATAGTTCTATATTAAAGCGAAGTACAATGGGCGGCCTTATCGCTATGAGCGATCTCTTCCAGGCTACCACTGTAACTATTTCGTGCGCACAGTGATGCTCGCATTGCTGTGTTCCGGTTTGAAGGGTATGGATGCCGGTGCTATCACATCATCACATTTAACACCGACATGTCTCAGAGTGATGTGCGCAGTGCAATGCTTCACAAGGCACCGTCTTCAGTGGACGTGCTCAGTGAGGCAATGAATTGCCAGAGATAACCGCTTAACATCCATCGATGGTAGTCCATCGACCTGTTCCATCCTTTTGTTCTATAAAAAAGTACTTACACAAAAAAAAAACTTGAGAGGTGTCAAGGGACACCCGGATGGAACGAAGTTCTATAAGAGAGAGAGAGACAGAGAGGGAAACATGCGACGCCGCACAGCTAGCAAAAAGTGTCGTGACAACTTTTCGTAAGAATTTTTTCCCTCTAGCCCCCATTCACAACGCGCGATAACGAACTTCGTTCCAAAAACATACAACCGAATTGAGAACCTCCTCCTTTTTTGAAGTCGGTTAAAAAAGTACTTACACAACAGCATACAGCACTCCAATACCCCCGATCAGCCCCAGTTCCATCTTCTTATTAGTAGGATGTCTTCTCGCCTGCAGAAGCGTTTCCACCACCAGCATCACCGTGATATTGGTGTGGACGCAATGGTTGAACCACCAGGGCACCACCTGGTCATACACTTCGGGGAAGACCAGCTCTCGGTCGATGAAGTAGACTGTCCAAAACATGGTTGAGATGAACTGGAATCACAAAGAACCGATTTAAAGAAATAAATAAATATACATGGACATTTTACACAACGCCCTTTAGTCCCAAACTAAGCAAAGCTTGTAATATGGGAACTAAATGCTGACAGAATACTTATAATCATACTTTTTTTTGGAAATATACATACTTATAATACATAGTAACACCCAGACATAGAACAAACGTTTTCCACGCACAAATGTTAGTTCTCAGTGGGGATCGAACCCACGAACCACAGCACGGAAGGCAGAGCTATTACTGACTGCAGGGGTATGCCAATCAAAGTTGAACTGCAAAGTTGAACTGCAAAGTTTTAAATCATGGTCAGTTCATACTCTCATAGTTATTCTGTAACTAAATAGTGACATTATGATGTCATTTAATTTGTTTTGCGCATATTTTGCTGTCAAGTGTCTAAAAAGAATGATCACGTGGTACAAAATTGTACCACGTGACCTGAAGAAATTACACTGGGCAGTGAAATATAACTTGACAGCAAAAGATTGGAATACGGGGGCTGAGCTGTGACGCCTGTCAAACACTGAAAGATAATATATTTAGGACATCCTATCCCAACAAAATCCTGATTATAATTTCTGTTAGATTCTGTTATAAATAATCTTACCAGAGTAAATGGAACGACCATGCCACAGAACATAACATCTCTATAGTACATCAACTTCTGTCCAATCTGTGATTGGTGCTTTTCCAGCCATTCCAGCACATCGTACAGGAGTGAGAGGGACAGGAACACTGTTTGGAAGAGCTGGAAAGAGAGGAAAGATATATTAATCATATGTTATGTTCATAATGTTAGTTAATATGAGTCCCTTTATGACAACGAAAACGAAAAACGTTTTGAAAACGAAAATTGGCAACTTTTTTTCTTACAAATCACGATTCTTAGGGTGGCTTGCACCAGAATCGAAAAACGCGTTTAACTCTTAAATAGTATTTAGCGAGTTGTCAAGTCATACAAATACGTCAGATTTAAATCGATTTAGCTGTTAAATACGTTTAGTGATTCTGGTGCAAGACGCCCTTAAAGTATTAAAGCAGATAGTAAATATTAAATCATTTATTTGCGTGAATGTTGGTACAAAAGTTGTTACATTATAATATAATTTGAGCCAGTACAATCTACCTCAAGGTGTGCAAAGTTTGATAAAAAGTTTGATATTTCTGAGGCTGACTGCAGGGGTATGCCAATCAGAGTTGAACTGCAAAGTTTTAAATCATGGTCAGTTCATACTAACTCATAGTTATTCTGTGACTAGATAGTGACATTATGACGTCATTTGATGTGTTTTCTTTTCGCGCATATTTTGCTGTCAAGTGTCTAAAAAGAATGATCACGTGGTACAAAATTGTACCACGTGACCTGAAGAAATTACACTGGTCAGTGAAATATAACTTGACAAAAAAAGATTAGCATACGGGGGCTGTCTATTCTTTACAATCATATATATCTATTATCGGATGACCGCTAATAACTAATTAGATGAGGTGATAGGTCACAACCCACTGATAACTCTAAATATGATTTATCTGTGTCTGTCTGTCAGACAAAATATAGTTACGTGATTGTAAATGTATTTGAGGATATTTTCAAATGATAAAAAATATTTCATTAATGTTAGTTTTATTAATACAGGGTGTAAGAAAAGTACTTCTGTTGTGATTCTAAATGATTCATGTGATTTTATTGAATAAAAGATTTCTTACTTTGATTTATGGAATTACTAAATAAAAAATGTGGTTTCCAATTATTTTGGCATTTCTCAAAACTATTGAGGTACTAGCAATCTAATATACCTTTGATAACTAAAACAATTAATTAGGTTCATTTTGTCCTTACGTTAAATAACATAACATTAAAAACTCCATCAAAATCGGACCAGTCATACAAGACTTTTTAGAGTCGCCTGGTTTTTTTAAGATTGATGATATTTTTACATCAGAATGTAAATAGTATTATTATTTGCCAAGGGGCATTGGCTACTTATGACACTCAGATATTTTGACGTACAGTCGAAGACACGTCCACCTATACTGTTTGCACTTTGAACTATTAGAAGTTGAACGTTGCGAATCGTGCGAGAGGGACGACAATGCGTTTGTGTAGGACGGGCTGGGAGCGCGGCGCGCGCCTACGCCTATTGCGCTCTCTTTCCAACGATTCTCTGCATTGTATGTAGCGTAGTTATGGTGGTATATACATATCATATATATATCATGTATATCATATATATATATCACACTTCGGATCTTTATACTGTCTGTTTTCATAACACTCAGTGCTAGGTAAGTGATAGGTATCATTTATAAAATTTTGTTTTTAAGTCTCAAACTAAGTGAAACTACTATAGGAACTATTTTTGTTGATAGAATACCAATAATACTCACAAAATTCCATCCTGTTAAGTATGCAATGTTAAATCGGTACAGATTGTCCAAACGCAGGTGACTACTTGGTCTCAAATCAATGCTAGATGCAAAATTACCGACGTAAAAATGGTGTAACGTTGCAAAAAGGTGAATAACTGTGGTCCAATATAACTTAGCATCACTTTTATCAAATAATTTTTCGTTTTCTGTTATTAAAAAGCACAAAATATTGTAATATATATTGTAATCCTTCCACACAGCTTCCATTCTTGTAATAACGTTTTATAAATTTTTTTTTTTAAAACAACAATTAGAATTGGCACGATATTTAAATTACACAACTCATTTTTAATCCAACCTAAACCAAAAAGAATAGGTTAGTTTGTATACGATTATTTTTATCTTATTTTAAAACTAATTTAATAATATTAAAAAAAAAGAATAGACGCCCTTCTCGTAGATATATTTGGGAGACTAAGCGATAATGGTATATTCTACCCTCGATGTTTATCATCTGAAAGTGTTACCAACATAAAAAAAAATATATTAAATTATTAAAAAAATATAAAAATTACCCTGTTGCACACCATTTTTAACCCCTGACGCAAAAACGACGGGGTGTTATAAGTTTGACGTGTCTGTCTGAGGCAACGTAGCTCCTAAACGGATGAACCGATTTTGATTTTGTTTTTTTTGTTTGCAAGGTGAATTAGTCGGGAGTGTTCTTAGCTATGTTTGATGAAAATCGGTCCAAGCTTCGGGGGTTTTTACATTTTTAATATAATTAGTTGTTAACAATGTATCTACTGCCATCTCCAAAATATAGCTCAAAGCTAGACTAGACTCCAAGTGTCATATCTATTTTACAAGCTTTTATTTTAACTTGCAATGTACTTATGTTTGTGGGTATGTGGATTTGTGGGTTTGTTTATAATACGTTGTAATACGTTTATAATACTAGTACTTTTTAAAGAAAAAAGAAGTAATAACTTACATTTAAGAGACATAAAGAAAAAACTATTCTTGAAGGAACTTTTTGTTTACTCACAAAAAAAACTAAGAAATAAAAAAAAATAACACGTTTGAGTAAAAATTTGAATAAAAATAGTTAACTTATGCTAAGTAAATATACATTGTAAATTATATATGTAGTTTTTAAGACGATTTATTTAATTTATTATAATACGTAACCTTTTTAAAATTCGGAAATAAAATGTTGACAAAGAATATTAAAACTAGGTATGTGTTTATAAAATATAAAACATTAATTTTTTTATACTTCTAAATGATGGTACAAGCTGACGGCCCACCTGATGTTAAGCGGGAGCAATGCATTGCCTCACTGATTATCTAGCTAACCTATTGGTACTTATCATAAAATGGTATTCCTTATAAAACCCTACGACTTTTCTCCACTTTCCCCAAAAATCGGGTAATTTTGATAAGTTGCAACACTGAACAAAGATTTATTCACAAACCAACATCGATGTAAATAATGACTTATTGTACATATTAATGGTTTAGATAACACTAACGAGTAATTATATAAATTACCTACTGCAGGGTTATGCCAATCGAAGTTGAACTGCAAAGTTGAACTGCAAAGTTTTAAATCATGGTCAGTTCATACTAACTCATAGTTATTCTGTGACTAAGTAGTGACATTATGACGTCATTTGATGTGTTTTCGCGCATATTTTGCTGTCAAGTGTTTAAAAAGAATGATCACGTGGTACAAAATTGTACCACGTGAAGAAATTACACTGGGCAGTAAAATATAACTTGACAGCAAAAGATTGGCATACGGGGGCTGACATGTAATAATTATTGAACTTGCTTAGGATATTATTATCTAAATTACTTAAGTACGTACCTACCTAGTGCCCAAGTGGATAAGAAAGTATGTCCCTAGTCATCATCATCATCAGCCTATATCAGTCCACTACTGGACGTGGGTCTCTCCCGCGACGCGCCACTGAGCCTGGTCTTCGTCTCTTCTCATCCAGTGTCAGCGCTCATTTCGCAGATCGTCGCCCCATCTCGCCGGAGGGCGTCCTACACTACGCTTGCCTAAACGTGGTCTCCACTCAAGTATTCGTTTGCTCCAACGATTGTCGGTTCTACGGCAAACATGGCCGGCCCACTGCCATTTCAGCTTGCTACACTACGCTTGCCTAAACGCATTTGACTGCATGGCCCGATGTCGCTCCACCCATCGACAGCTAACTTCTCGACTTGCAATGTCAGTGCTATTCTCGTATTATAAGTATATTTCTTTGTAAAAAGGATCATACAAAAAAACGCAAGGAACTTGTTGAATCTTCTAGGCTCTGGTCGCGTGGAACTGGCACCTAGAATCACCTAGTTATATAACACCATTCTAAATGATCCACGCGATTTTATTGAATAAAGAAATCTTGACCTTGACTTTGAAAAACTGCTTCTTGAAAATTTAAAAAAAACTTACATAATTCCAGTTGGTCCCGTAACCATATGCATACGTCCATACTTGTTTTATAACGATCTCTTTGTGATTATATGCGGTGATCAATATGATGAATCCATAGATATTCACTCCGTAGTTTTGCAAACAAAACAGTGTGTGAAAAAATGTTCTCAGTTTTAGATTTATTCCTTTTTTTGACGAATTAAAGCTGGTAGGTTCCATTTTGTATTCGATTTCTTCCGTTATTTTAAAAAAAGCAGCCTTTTAAAAAAACACAAGATCACATTTTTATTTAAGTAAAAAAATAACCTCAAAACAACATTTTTAAAATTTTAAAATAAAAAAAAATTGAAATATCTAACTTCAAACGATGCGTCGTAATCTTATTAAACACTGAACACAAATGCTAGTAAAAAAACTAGGTATCGTTACAGATAGATTTAATTGAAATCATCAATTATAAACCTGTTTATACCTACTTAGTATAAAGTTCACCAAAATTACGGTCGATAAGGTTAGAGTTAAAATATAGGTACGGTACGCACAACAGATCTTTGTCATTCTGAAGTTAGGTGCAACAACGCTTGCGCATGTACTGTTGTGCGGAAAAATTCGCTTACCAAAAATTCGATATTCGACCAAAAATGTGTTCTGCGCAGATACTTCAGAACCGTTGTTAGAATTTTACGTAAGTAATTAGATAATTTAGACAGTCGAGTGGCAACCCTACATTGCAATGACCACAGTGCGGTGTAGGTTACAGTCAACTTGATGCTTTCAGTTACAGTATCTAATGAATAAAGTACGACAAGTTTCTGTTGACCTCTACTCTGCTGTAAAAATGCTTGCTGCATTTCTTTATTTGCTGTTTCAAGATCGTGGGAATTTAGATATTATTTTGATTTTCTAAGCAAGTTCAATAACTCGGTTTGGTTTAATTAAATACATAGGTACATCTAAAAAAACCTAAATCTTACCTACTTGATAGAAAGATCATTATTATTCATATTTTTTAGTTTAAACCATTGTTAATCAGCTGGTTTATTAATTGGTAAACTCTAGGAGTTCATTAGTAATTAATAGTTACTTAATGTTTCCACTTCTATTGTGAACTGTATAATAATAGGTACTTACGTAACTTGTCCTATGTACTTATTTTTTATTTTTAAATTAATTCTACTACTTATATTATCCTATATGATTTTTTGATAATTTTACGTGCAAAAATTAACGGCTAGTTGGTTTACAGGAAATGCACCCTTAACACCTTAAGGGTTACACTTGTCTAGAAAACTATTCGAGCTGAGGATTGTTTTCGCCCTGAATTCAATAAAAAAAAATGCTTTGAATCCCCTTTGTCCCTCTGAAATATCTGCGCAGAACCCATTTTATGTCGAGTTGGCGCATCGTTTGTTTGCACCTAACTTACAAGATACAAGATACATTTATTTGCCAAAATAAGTGTTACAATTTGGTCTTATGCTAAAGTCAGAGGCACTTTAAAACTTATTCACCCGTTTCAGGTATCGCAAAAATGTTATATTTGGGCGCATAAACTTATCATAAGTAAATATAAATAAATATAAAATAAATATTCAGGGACATTTCACACAATGCCCTCTAGTCCCAAACTAAGCAAAGCTTGTGATATGAGAACTAGATGGCTGATAGAATACTTGTATACTTTTTTTTTGTAAACACATACTTATATTACATAGTAACACCCAGACATAATACAAACATCTATGTTTGCCACGCACAAATGTTTGTTCTTGGTAGGGATCGAACCCACGACCCACAGCACGGAAGGCAGAGCTATTACCGACTGAGTTTATATAGCTTATATTTGATTTGTATATAGTTATTGAACAAATAAAATTTGTAAAAATAAATAAATGAAATAGTAAATTTTGAAATCCCATACATTGATATCCAGTTAGTAGTAAAATACTTACGTAACTCCAGTGTGTTAAATACCCATAGTAATAACTCCTGAGGATATATAACTGTGGTATTTTTAAATTGTCATCTGTCAAATTGAAGAGCAACTTGACACCATAATTCGACACTAACACATACACAGTAAACGTCACACCATGAAACAGAGTATTTATAACCAAATGCACATTATTTTTAAACATTTTTCTTTCTAAAACAATGTCTGAATGACGTCTGTCAGGTTGGCTAACTAAAAATTTGTGCAAATTCATTCAATTTACAGGCATGCTTAAAAATCAGGGTTAAATTGTATTCCAAGTCGTTTTCAATTTAAGTAAAATTCATGGTCGTTACGAATAAGGTGAGAAGCAACGACAAGTGACATTTTTGAGCTGCGCCCGCGCATTGGTCGAATGCAAAAATCTTTATAAAACGTGTTATACTCGTAATATAAGTGCAGTGCAGTAGGTAAGGGGACGTACACGTACTACGTGACTCTTTCAGGGGGGGGGTCTTCAAAATACTACGCTTGGTCACAGAGACGAGGGGGGGGGGTAGGTTTTAGTCACGTAGTCAATACCCTTTAGGGAAATCTCGCGCTTTCATTTCATTTTTAGTGTTCCCAGTTTTTGTAACAGAACACTTATTTTAACTGTTTCATTGCAAAAACTAACATTTCAAACCATATGAATTACTTTTTTTTTCATTTATTTTCTTTACTGATACAGTATTTACAATATTTATAATATATTATACAAAATATACATAAAGCAGATGAGCTATCTACACACCGTTGCAAACGATTTATAGAATTACTGCGTGACAATAGTCACCGAGGGGGGGGTCACTGAGGGGGGGGGGGTCACTGAGAGGGGGGCACCGAGGGGGGGAGCTAAAAAGTTAAAAAAGGGTAACGTAGTATTGGTACGTTCCCTAACTAGGTATGTAGTTTAATTATAGGCTAGCTTCGTTAGTGTTACAAAGGTTGGTACAATAATAGCTATACCAACTTAAAGATTAGTTTGACTGTATTACTAGTTTTGCTTAGTTTGAGACTAGATGGCGTGCATCGCATAGCGCTCATCACTTTGAGACATAAAGGTGTTAAGTCTCATGTACCTATAATAGGGTGATGGCCACAAATGCGCTGGGATCTTTATGAAGCCCTTAGATTAGATTAGATTAGAAAATTCTTTATTGCACATTTAAAAAACAGTACAGAGGCGGGCTTAATGCTAATTAGCATTTTCTTCCAACCAACCTTTGTGTAGTGTGGAGAAAAGGTAGTGCTTAAACTATGGAAAACTTGGTAGGGAGAAACGTCTTTAACAATATACAAAAATTACCTACTTAAAATAATAAAACACTAACCAAATACACTCGAGAGCAATGATTCCGGGTCACTTAAAGAATGTTAAAAATCTCGGAAACTAAAAATGATAGGTTAATGCAATAAATTGTATTTAATAGACAATGTAATACTCCTTAAATGAAAGTAAAAAAATATGAGTCACCATACATTTTATTAACACAAAATTACATAAAGAAAAAAACTGCTGATCTCTCCTTAAAACAAAAATAGGAAACATGAAATTTTTGAACTTTATTACGATTTGACTTGAATTTTAATACTTCGTATTGCCTCCTCGTGCTTCCATTACTGCGTTTACGCGGTTTGGCATGCTGTACACCAAGTTCCTTATACGATTTTGGGGAATATTCTCCCATTCCTCTGTGAGAGCAATTTTGAGCTCACGAAGCGTGATTGGGGGAGGGTTTCGTTGTTTTACGCATCTGCCTAGCTCGTCCCAAGCATGCTCGATCGGGTTGATATCCGGGCTGCGCGCTGGCCACTCCATACGAGTAATGTTCATCTCTTGAAGGTAGTCATTCACAATCCTACCTGTATGAGGTCGGGCATTGTCATGCATAAATATAGCATCCTCACCTAAATTGACCATAAATGGACCAACATGATCATTGAGGATTTCTTCCACATATCTTACGCTAGTTAAAGAGCCGTTTTCTATGATCACCAGCTCTGTGCGACTTTCAGAAGAAATTCCGGCCCACACAAGTACAGACCCACCACCGTAGGCTACTTTTTCTTCGATGCATGCTTGCTTGAATCTTTCCCCTGGTCTTCGATACACTCTGTGTCTTCCATCGTGCTTGTAGAGCATAAATTTTGATTCGTCGGAGAACATAACTTTTGACCAATCTTCAATACTCCAATTTACGTGGCTCTGGGCATATCTTAGTCTTGAAATACGATGCCCACGCTCCAGTTTAGGGCCGTTTGCAGGTCTAAGGGGTTTTAAGTTAGATTCAGCAAGCCGACGTCTTACTGTCCATGCACTTGGGTTACTTCCTCCGAGGCGTCGAAACTGATTTGTGAGTTCAGTTCCTGTGAGAAAGCGATTTCGAAGCATGGTGTTCACCAAGTATCGGTCTTCTCGTGCTGTGGTACACCTGGTTCTGCCCGTTCCTGGTCTGCGTAGGTTAGAACCAGTTTCTTCGTAACGTCGGAGAACTCTTTGTACTGTTGACAGCGACACACCGACAGTCCTGGCTGTATCGCGCTGACTCCGGCCGGTTTCCAGCATTGTAAGTATTCTGGTGCATTCTTCAGGCGTAAGCGACATAATTTCAGCTTGAATAATGAATATAGAGCACTATCAACATGGTTTATATACCCACATAAATGACAGATTACAAACAAAAGCAAAACCAAATGCTGTAATTTCGTAGTTCCATCTTCGAAAGTGGCCCTTTTTCAAATTTGATTTTTTTAAGATATAACTTTACAATAACTAAGAAGTTTTAATACCTTCATTTAAGGAGTATTAAATTGTCTATTAAATACAATTTATTGCATTAACCTATCATTTTTAGTTTCCGAGATTTTTAACATTCTTTAAGTGACCCGGAATCATTGCTCTCGCGTGTATATATATATATATACTACCTAAATACCTATATAAATACATACATGAATTGCTCAACTTTGTTGAGAGATCTGAATTGATAGAAAGTGGTGATATAATTTGGATTTGAAAATACCTAAAGAAGCAGCTTCACGGATATCCACTGGAAGGGAGTTCCACAGGCGTATCGCGCTGACAGTAAAGGAATCATTGTAGAAGGAGGTACGTAATACCATCGATTTCCAACCTAAGTAGGTGAACGAACTCCTTTAGTATGGTTTCTAATTCTGTTAGCATCGATGCAGTTTAAAGTACGTATAAAATTGTTCACGAATGTCGCAAAACTATAATTTCAATGGTCATATTACCCGGGAAACACAGAAAATATTAAAACCCACATTTTTTTTTAATTTTATGCCAAACTGAAGGTTTTAATTCGCGTCGCTAACTATAGTTAGTTAACCAACTGACCACATATAATTAGATAAAAAAAAGATAAAAGATTTTTATTTGCAGTGAACATGGTAGGTAGGTACAGTATACAGGTGTTTTAAAAATAATATTATCAAGTTCAGCACATTCAGTTATTTGTCAGATAACATACAAATAATGCTAGGTCTATGTAGGTGTAATGTCAAAACTTAGACTTCAAAAACTCACTAAGGGCGTCTTGCACCAGAATCGCTAAACGCGTTTTACTCTTAAATAGTATTTAACGAGTTTTCAAGTCATACAAATACGTCAGATTTTAATCGATTTAGCTGTTAAATACTTTAAGTGATTCTGATGCAAGACGCCCTTATTGAATAAAAACTGTTATCTATTAGCCAGTTTCTTAAAACTCTATCAAATAAATTTCCCTGCAACTCTAAAATTGAGCTAGGCAAATGATTAGATATAGATTACGGCTCTAAAATGATTATGGTTCATGATTATGATTCACTACAAACATGCAGTTTTATTGTACCTAGAGATGCAACAAGCCGAATAGCCCACTGATAGGAGTTACCTCTACCTATAAACAATGCATTGCCTCGCTGAGGACGTGTCTTGCACTGCGACCATCATTCTGAGACAAAGTAAGTCCGTCTGTCATTATTCTTCAATTTAAAATCATTTTGATACGTACGTCATTGGAAAATCCACATAGAAAAATATACAAAATGATGCTACAATGGAGACTTTAAATAAAACACTTTATAAAACTACTATATAACGACTGACTGTCAACGACTTTATATTTACTTTATGCGGTCTCGCATCCATAATGGACGATACTTTTATTTAAAAATTGTTGATGTGACAAAGAAATAAAATAAAACACATGTTCGTATATACATTCTAAAACATTAACGCTTGTTAGCAACGACCACATTATCTTGTTTGGAATTCACTAGAACCTGCCAGATGTGAACAATATTGTGTTTACAGGAATTGTTCCTATCTTTTAAGAATTGTTTTTAAGATAATAAGTTGCAGGTTTATAGCTAGGGTAAATTAGAAAGCGTGTATTGTATAGATTTTTAAAGCACAGCTGGCCTAAACATATTTAAAAACAATAGAGAAATAGGAAACAATAAGAACAGGGTATCGTAAAGACATAAAATTACGGCCCCAATAGCGAAACCATGGGAACGTACCCCGAAGGGTCAAGAATGTTCCAGAAAAGCTAGGTAGAATTACTATTGTTAAGATTTGTTTATAAACCGGGGTGCTCGCCCAGAAAAGTAGTAGTCTTGTAGCAGCCTTGTCATGAACAGTGCGAACGACGAGCACCCCCCGACAAGAGAACTTGAATAAAGGAACAAGTACCGGCAGATCATCGAGTTATTATTTGGGAACTCACTCCTCCATCCAGCACCCCCCAGACGTGTATTGGAGAGGCCGCCGCACCGTCGAACGACCGATCGAGACCCCCGCGCGCCTCACCGCATACGCACGTCAGAACAACACGCGCATACAGTTTAACGCTGATTTTCATACCTATAGCGTCAATATTTACCCATTAAATAAATAAATATTCATGGACATTTCACAATGCCCTCTAGTCCCAAACTAAGCAAAGTTTGTAATACGGGCAACTAGATTACTGATTAATCGATATCTAATTGACAGCACTAAATTGAATGAAACCTGTTTTTTTGTGAACCTGGCCGTAAATCGCAAACAAAGAGGTTATATTTGACTAGCCCACTATTATACTAGTGTTTCAGTGTCTATCAGTGAAATTAAACGATGAAAAAGTCATCTAAAAAACAATAAATAAAAAATCAAACGCTTCCGATTGGTACTGATTTGGATCAGTTGAGCTATCTATAAATCGTTTGCAACGGTGTGTAGATAGCTCAACTGCTTCATGTGTATTTTGTACATATTATAAATATTGTAAATACTGTATTAGTCATAATTTTCTTTGTGAATAAATATTTGATCAGTTTTATTTGAAGTTTCACATAGTTATACGATAAATAATAAATGTTTACCCCAGTGTTTATTTAAAGTTGTAAAGTAAATAAATAATAAATATTCATGGACTTTACACACAACGCCCTCTAGTCCCAAACTAAGCAAAGCTTGTGATATGGGAACTAGATGCTGATAGAATACTTATATACTTTTTTTTGTAAATACATATTTATTATACATAGTAACACCCAGACATAGAACAAACATCTATGTTTTCCATGCACAAATGTTTGTTCTCGGTGGGGATCGAACCCACGACCCACAGCACGGAAGGCAGAGCCATTACCGACTGAGCTGTGACGCCTGTCAATAGTACCCCATTCTGTATAAGTAAAATACTAGCATCATTCTAAGTAATTTCATCTAATAGCTTACTATAGAATAAACAATAGTCTAACAAACACGAGTAAGAATGTATCTAAATAAAGCACCGGTGGTGAAGTAGTAGCGACTCCGCCTTCCAATCCTAAGGTCGTGGGTTCATCCGATCACCGGTTTTTCTAATCAGAAATATGCAATGCCAGTGCTCTCAAACGGTGAATGAAAACATCGTGAGGAAACCCGCTTAGCCAGCTCCGCACGTGTTGTTGTCTCTCCTGTGGATAGACACTAGGCTGAGAGGATGGTATAGTGCTACAAGCCTACTGCATCTAACCATGTCCCAGGCACTGCAGCCTCCCGTACATCGGGGCATGGGGGACCAGCCTCTGTATTCCAATCTTTATGCTGTCAAGTTATATTTCACTGCCCAGTGTAATTTCTTCATCATCATTCTCATTCATTCATCATCCTTTTTAGACACATTTTTAGATCATTCTTTTTAGACACTTGACAGCAAAATATGCGCGAAAACACATCAAATGACGTCATAATGTCACTATTTAGTCACAGAATAACTATGAGTTAGTATGAACTGACCATGATTTAATACTTTGCAGTTCAACTTTGATTGGCATACCAATCCTGAACGAATCAACGATCATGATTATTAATACAAATAAGAATCTCAAAACCCAAAATAAACCACAGGTCTTTGTGGAAAACAATTTTATTATAGCTACATAATCTGCTAAAAATAACATGTTTTTAGAATACCGTATCTGAACATTAAAACAGAATTCTTTTTTTTAAGAATAAGAATAAGAATCATTTATTGTAAAACTGTGTAGAAGAGATCTTCTGGTAGAAAAAGTTTCAACAGCCTACCCTTTTAGGGCGTACAATATTTTATAATACCTATTATCAATAGGTACCTAGGTATTGTAGTGAGGTATTTACAGGTAGGTACCAAAACTAATAACAACTCAAATACCTAGCAAGTTTTAAGTTTTTTTTGCTTTTTTTCTGTGATCTGACACTCAGCAGACCACGTTTTGTTGATATCATTAAAAACATGTCCATTTTGAAGTATATTGAGGATAGCATCAGGCGTCACAGCTCAGTCGGTAATAGCTCTGCCTTCCGTGCTGTGGGTCGTGGGTTCGATCCCCACTGAGAATGAGAACTAACATTTGTGTGACAAACATAGATGTTTGTTCTATATCTGGATGTTACTATGTAGTATGTATTTACAAAAACAAATATGTTCTATCAGCAATCTAGGTCCCATATAACAAATTTTGCTTAGTTTGGGACTAGAGGGCGTTGTGTGAAATGTCTAAGAATATTTATTCCTTTTTTATATGTCAACTTTAAAGTCGCCAGCGACTATAAAATATATTTTTATAATTATCTTTTTGTCAACTAATTTTTATTAAAACTTTTTGAAAGTGATAATAATAAACATACAGTACCTACAGAACCCTAGAAATTCGCACTTGTCCGTTTTTTTACAAGCTTTTTAACTACATAATCTGTTAAAAATAACATGTTTCTTTATTTTTTTACAAACATAAAACTTTTCCGCGTGCAATTTGCATTTCTGATGTTTTTTTAAGATATACTCTGCAAAATGTGTTATCAAAAATTTTAGTTACATTGCGGGTTCTCATCTTCCGCTCACGAAGTGTTACCTTTTCGCCGCGCAGTGTAAGTCAAATGTTACGAAAGTTGTCTATCGTTTTGATGTGTAGACTCCTTGGACCTTGAGGTTGCTGATCTGAGATTGACTTATACTATTTGTGGAATAATAAGTATAACCCTATCGAGGTTTTTTTACCGACTTCAAAAAAAGAGGAGGTTCTCAATTTGGTTGTATGTTTTTTTATGTGTCAGAACTCCGTCATTTGTGAACCGATTTGAAAAATTCTTTTATTATCTGAAAGAATGTACTTCCAGGTTGGTTCCATTCAATTATTCTCAAAATCTGTTGATTAGTTTGACTTATAAATAAAAATAACTGAACAAAAATATGCCATCCACGTGCACGAAATTGCGTATTTTGCTTTTCTGTGACTTTTTAGTGGTGTTTATTGTTATATACTTATAAATTATGTAATTGACCGAACATATTAAAGTTATTCTTTCAGAAGTCAAAAACATTACATATTAGGTACCTACATAAATTAATCATCAAAATTAATATTATAATTTGTAGGTAAGCTGACACTTCTTGTTATTTTGGCAAATGGCATAATAAACTTATTCACAAAGAAAATTATGACTAATAAAGTATTTACAATATTTATAATATGTACAAAATACACATGAAGCAGTTGAGCTATCTACACACCGTTGCAAACGATTTATAGATAGCTCAACTGATCCAAATCAGTACCAATCGGAAGCGTGCCCAAGACACTGGCTGCATTGCCGCGCTGAATAGCAATGCTGATTCGCTGGCCCAGATAATCACCAGCCCTCGGGTCACGCGTCGCTGCGACTAGACGCCCTGCAATAATTTTGAAAACCCGGAGGGCCTCGGTACCCCACGGACCCAGAGTCTCGACCCCAAGAGGTACAAATGTGTAGGCCCTGTCGAGACCCGCATACTTGCGCCTCTTGAGATCCTCGGCCGAATCTGCTGCCGCACCGGCCCTAGCGGATGTCCTAGACAGATGTGAAGGAGCAAGGGTGTCGACGCAAGTAGCGTCCCACACCAAAGGCCTTCCCAACTCCCAAGGAACAAGAGTCATACCGTCAGGCCGTTTACCATCGTCACGCAGCAGACCATTCGGCTCGAGAATGGCTGGCACGTTCACGCTGGTAAAAGCCCGGCGGATGATATCGTTAAGGCTAGCGTGACGGGATATCCGACCGGCGGCTCTAGTGCACGATAATCCGTGGTGACCAAGCTGTTCGACAGCCGTACCGCACTGGCAATGATGAGGCGCACAGCACCGAGCACCCAACCGTAGACAGGTTGCAATACGGAACGTGACAGGATCCATTAGAGTACCAGTGTTATGAGAGGGAAGAGCTTGCAACCAAAATCCTGACTCTTTTTTAGAAACGGCTAGGAGACGGGCACGATCTGCGGAGCTTGAACACGTTTGTAACAGAGAGTTCCGTGTTAACTCGCACAGAGGCCCGTCCCATTGCCGTTGAGCCGAAAGTGATTTGGGGAGAGCAGAATCGGGGCAAGCTCTATGCCAAGCATTTCTAGCTTCGTCTTTGTACGAAATTTTGAGATCAATGCCAGTAAGAGCCAAAAGAGACGGATTTAGAATTTTTTCTACCAAAGAATTAGTGCTATAGACGGAAGACAAGAATGCTGGTAGGGCTACACTTGAAATTTTGCGAATACCTAAGCCTCCCAATTTGACAGGCAGGGAGGCCTGCGACCATGCCCTGTCATCCAAATAAATATTCAAAACCGATGACAAGGTAGTCTTTATTATGTTGTCTAAGCCTTCCACCAGCTCGCTGTGTTTCCACAGTTGACAACATCGTAAAGAGTATGTAAATTTAGGAACAAAAAGGCAAAACTTAATAATAGTAAAAGCCATGTGGCTATTAATTTTGAGTAATCTGTCTGAAGTTTTATTGTAATTTATAATAAACTATGTCGGAAGTCATTTTAATATTTAACTGTTGTTTTTATAGTTAGTACAGTCAGAGTGGAAAATTTCCTAATTGCTAATTGCTAATTGCTGCTAAAAAATTATTAATATCAAATTGTTTTCATATACTTAATTCAAGGACAAAAATTTTTTTCTACATTCGCTCGACTCCACTTTGTATAAACAGTAATCAATTCGTAGTACTGACTGTACGTACCTATTCAGTTGTCACAGAATACCTAACAATTACTAAGAGTTCGTGATTATAATGATTTAGAATCAAGGTTTTCTTGTTCTATGAGTTCAACTGGTTTTTACCTCTTTGCGGTTTTATTAATAGTTTAAGTAATAAGTAGGTTGAACGTTTCCGTTTGGTGCGAAATTAAAAAAAAATCCGGGAAACGCAGAAAATTGAGGACGTTTTGCTCTCAGAGCATTTTATATTACAGTCGATGTGTACATAAGAACATTTAGCTTACAAAATCTCCTGATCCGTAATGAAAATTTGCAAGATTTGTGTTTTTATTATTTGATGGAATTCGTTTTCAAGTTTTGAAGGGAAAATCCACCATTTTGTCTTCAAAACAAACGACTTGACGTATGACTCGACTCAACTAAACTTATTTCAAATAATCCACTTTCGACACTGGCAGAATTGCGTCAATTGGCAAAAGCCATCAAATCTCAAAGTTGAAGTTGATAATCCACTTGACACTGGTAAAATTGTCTGTGGAAATGACGGACAGAGGCCATATATAAAAAGAAGAAGAAGAAGTTAATATGATTGAAAATAAAGACATTTATATAGATTTATTTAGTTAAACCTATGATACTTGTTCAAAGACTGACTTTACAGCTAAAAGGGCTCTTTCAACGTACTTACATAATTCCAGTTTGTCAAAAAGAATAAGATGTAATTCCGCATATCTCTAATTAAAGGGATTTCAGCAACTTCTTTCTTCATAGTCAATGCGATGTAACCTCCATACAACGACACTCCAGTGTTTATAAAAACATAAATTGTATGCACTATGGTTCTAAAAGTAAGCCTTATTTTGCACTGGCCTTTTTCATAGTAGTCAATAGGTACTGATACTTCCATTTTTGCTTTTTTTTACACTTTTAAATCTGAAGTAAACAGCGTCATAAGTTTTAGATGTTCGTTTTCAAAATCCGGTGACTGAAGTCAATCGGCTAACTTTGTTTGTCGACTCATCAACTTTTAAGTTTTTTAAATAAACTATTAATAATTAATAAAACACTTTATTGTTATTATCGTAGGTAAATATTAAAAGTTATGCCACTTTTAGTCAATATTTTCACGATTATGCTTAAAATTTCACAAAACTGTTCGATGTTTACAATTTTTTAAAATACGTCATTTATTTTGAGAACACTTTTTGTCAGCAGTCAGCACGAATTAATTGGTGATTCTTTGTGTCAGCAATTTTGTTTGTTTGGTCAGCACGTGTATTAAAGTTGACTTTTTTTTAATTGTTTGTCTGTTTGTAACAATAATTGTTGCAGTGACCACCGGCGTGTGACGACCGTAGCTATCGAGGTTGAAGCAACTATAACAACTAATCCATAGGTAGGTATAACGATTCACCAGTGCCTTGATCACGAATAAATCTGACAATCGTAAAGGTATCGTAACGCTAGCGTATCCGAGATACACTGCGCGGTGACGCTACAACGTTCGGCAGTCGAGCTGGCGTTGACGCGCAATATGATTCGAATACGTTAGGTTTACGTAACGCGGCGACTGTTAGATTTGTTCGTGATTACCCCTCGTATGAACTTAGTGGTGCGTGTTTTCAGGGTTCCTTTCCGTCCTTGAAAATGCTAAAACTTGCGGATAAAATAGGAATACCTAACTACTTTTCTTTCTACATAAACGATAGGATCCAAGCCGCTTTTAGATTTTGGATGCGAAGAACTGGCGTAACGATTCTAAATGATTCTTGTAATTTTATTAAATAACATCATCGATTTTCAAAGTAGTAATTTTCAGGTACGGTAGAAATGAAATAAATAGAAAAAAACTCATTGTTGATCACTCTAGTTTTAAAAAGTTATAACCCAAATATTTTTATCTCTGCTTGGTAAAAAGGAGGCCAATATAAAAAATATTGCTAAATTAAACCTTTATTTTGTAATAACAATGCTGAACTGGATTATTTACATTAACAAGTACATAAAAATACGCAAATTTTGGAGATCAAAATATATCAATAAACCTTTAGGTTTTTTGTAAAACCTAAAATTCAGAAATATACGGAACCTTCTAAACGCGGGTGACACGCGCTTGACCAAGTTTATTTTTGCAATAAAAAAAACAAACTGGTTTTATTGTAACAAACCAAGTTTCAGAGGAAACCGGTATATACATTCATTTTTATTTTATAAATAACTATTTAACTTCTAAAAACCCCAGTCACCAGTCAGCTCTGCCCTAAACAAATTGTTATTCTAGAATCGCTAAGGGAACGTAAATCAAATTTTAGCAAGCAATCGTTTGCCAACTAACTTCAGAGAGATAAAAATCCGTTGTGGATACTGTACAATTTCTTACAAAAACAATACCAATTAACAGATCATATTACTATTCCCTACGACGGAGAATATTTCTTAGAAATTCTAGGTTGAATAGTTGATAGCATAAGATTCAAGATGTTTATTGATAAAATAATAAATAAATATTCATGGACATTTCACACGACGCCCTCTAGTCCCAAACTAAGCAAAGCTTGTAATATGGGAACTAGATGCTGATAGAATACTTATATACTTTTTTTTTTGTAAATACATACTTATAATACATAGTAACACCCAGACATAGAACAAACATCTATGTTTTGCCACACACAAATGTTAGTTCTCAGAGGGGATCGAACCCACGACCCGCAGCACGGAAGGCAGATCCATTACCGACTGAGCTGTGACGCCTGTCACAGCTCAAATAATAGCAAATAATAAGTCAAATAATTTACACATTTACACATAGGTACATTTTTTTGTTATAGAAACCTATAGACATGACCCGGACTAACATAGAATTTAGCAAAAATGGCGTGTTCTCTGCAAAAATCAAATTAAGTACCTAACCTTGGAAATAATTTTTTATAAGTTTTTACCTAGGTACCTTTGTTTTATGAGTTTCTACAAATTGGGCCGAAAAAACCCACCGTGTAGATAATTACCTAAATGACCAATTTTGTACCGACATAAGTAAATGATGTTTTTAACCCCCGACGCAAAAACGACGGGGTATTATTATAACATTATTTATTTTGGTGGAATTTTGGACTGGATACTGTATGGACCTTAAATAAAAATAAAACTTTTTACTTAGAAATCTATGCAGATTTTTGATGTTTGTGTTTTAATCACGCTATAACTAGGTCCGATTTGGATGAAACTTGGAACATATAAGTAGTTCGTAACCTGGATTAGCACATAGGCTACTTTTCCCATTTTTTTAGGTTATATTTTTATTTTTGTTTTTTTTTCGTGGGCGAAGTCGCGGATAAATGCTAGTTATATTAATAGTAGATATTAGTGGGATGGGATGTAATGCATCTTCCATCTTCGCAAAAATATACACAATGTTTCTATTTTGTTATTGACCAATAAATAGAAGTAGTGTTTTGATTTCCGGTTATTTAGACATTGAATTCAAGTCGGTGAATTCGATTAGGAAGTGAATTAATTAATAGAAATATTTTGCATCTGACACTGTATTGACCTTCACTTCAAGATCAGTTCAAGATCAATTTATATCTAACGTGTGATAAAATACAAGGTGTAAAACTACCAGTCTTGAATTATAAAAAACGGAGAGTACATAATTCAAAAAACTCATGGACATTTCACACAACGCCCTCTACTTAGTCCCAAACTAAGCAAAGATTGTGATATGGGAACTAGATTGCTGATAGAAATACTTTTATGTAAATATTATAACACCCAGACATAGAACAAACATCTGTTTGTTCTCAGTGAGGATCGAACCCACGACCTACGTACGGAAGGCAGAGCAAATAATATTACCGACATTGCGTTTAGCTCAAAAACTTGCAGCCTACAACGAGTTAATAGCAATTCTCAATTTAATTATTTTTGCTCTTATTTAATATGTAGGCGATATTCATTAACGAGACCTACATTACACAAAAATAGTACCTAAGTATCTAGCTAACTATTATTTTACGACAAAATTACCAAAGATAATTTCGGCGTTTTTTTTTTAATTATCTAAGCGGCGAGCTAAGATCTTCACAGATCAATATTTCTAAGTAGGCACCCAAAAAGAATTCTACATAGGTAGATCATATAGGCATTTTTTAACCTCGCGAAAAACGGAAGGGGTGTTATAAGTTTAACGACGTTGTGTGCCTGTTTGCTCTAGCTCGGTCTACCTCTAAAAGTAGGGCTCCGATTTGTATACGGTTTTTATTGTGAGAATGCTTGTTGATCTGCGATGATTCTTAGCCGTGTTTGGTGAAAATTGGTGCAGCCGTTTCCGTTATTCGTTATTCTAAATGATCCTTGTGATTTTATTGAATAAAGAAATTTTGACTTTGACGTTGACTTATGGGTATTTCATCTGATCTGAAAACCAGTTTTGAGAAATCTAAGGCATATTGCAGTTTGAAACACTTAGTTCATCTCAATTTATTTCAGATTTTATAAACTGTAGTCTATACTCCAAGGTCTGATGATAACCAGCAATGATGGAGAGGATCTTAAGAGATTAACATGGCTTTACAATTTTTGTATTTACTTGTTAATACCTATCAATTAAGAGAAATTAACTATCTTGTTAAAAGTGCCTAACCTTTGACAGCGATTTGCACATAACTTAACCCGGATTCAAAATGAAAACTAATTTTCACCTGCCTCCCATCACATACCTATAATTGCCCAAAGAACAAACCGGTTAAAAGAAAGTAGACTTTTTATGTTATTCATTGACACTGCTACCAGCCAGTGAGTCTTTGAACGTTAGTAGCGTAGGACCTTTCAAAAGAAAGTCGCGAATAATCTTAAAAAAAGTTAAAAGAACACATGCCTTAAATTCGCAACAAAAAAATAAAAAAGCCCGCCTAAAACTGACAGTTCATTTCAAATCAAAATGGCGGGCAAAAAGTTTTTAATCCCATTTTTATTTTTATTTCTAACCAGCCAGGTTGAAAGTGCAACATTGATGGAAACTTCGTACGAATATGTAATGAGTTTTGGAAAAAGTATAGCTCCTAGTATAATGTCGATTTGGGAATGTATGGCGGGAGAAGATGCGTGGGCTTGTGCGAAAGAGAAAGCGGGAAAAATCCTGGATGGATGGGGGGAAAAGGTGGAGAGTGAAAGAAGAAGCTGGCAGGGTGAGTTTTTTTTTATTTCACACAGTTTGTATTCTAGTTTGTAGTTCAATAGTGTGTCAAATTATTTATAAAACGATTCAACACTAAAAAAAAGTTTATTATTTTTTTATTATTGCAAAGTAAAAAGGTTTCGTATATTTTATAATATAACTTATTTTAGTTCATAATTATGTACCGCTCTTCACGCAAATAAATCTATTTCTATTAAAATTTGATTAGTCTTGTTAATTCGTCCAAGGTTTGTCTGTATACTATTTTTAGCTAAGTATATAATACTATTTTTTACGTCATGGTAAATACTGGATTTTAGATACCGTTAATTTTAATTAAAATAAAAAATCGGTAATAACCAGCCAAATGAAAGCTTTATTATCTGTTATTTATATATTTAAAGCATATTTAGCTAATTTAAAGTAATTAAATATAACTCAGAAACACTTTTAATCATACTTACAATTAATTGAAATAATGACTCTAAAGATAATTAAATAAATTAAATCTTACATTTTTATGATGTTCAACACTTAAAACTGACTTTAATTGCAAAGTAGATCTAACATGGTCTATAAATTTTATTCACATCTAGAAAGAAGTAATAAATTATGTATTGTTTAATTATATGCTCAATAAATTATACGTTCAATAAGAAACGATAATATAGAAAAGTTTTAAAAGAAATTTATTGTCCCACGCAGGAATTGAACCTACACAATCATTAAGGAAAACTTAAAAAAATATAGCACCTATTGTTACTACATTATAACTACAGCTTTGCTAAGTCTGAGCACACACCGGCTTAGTGGTAGCATCTTCGCCTTCCGATCCTATGGTCGCAAGTTCTAATCCGGTCGTGCATTAATGGATTTTTCTATTCGGTAATCTCATGGTATCGGATTTAAAGAATCAGAAAACCACACTGGAACGTATAAGCACAGATAATATAATACTATACTAGTAATAAGTATTTATTTGTATGAAGAATAATACCTACAATGCAACGCTAGGATGCAGGCCGTAGTTTGTTGTCCGTTCTTGTTGTCTCTGGTCGCGTGGAACTGCCACCTAGAATCACCTAGATAAAAGACCATTCTAGATGATTTGCGTGATTTTATTGAATACAATTTATAAGTCAAAAAAACTAGGAAAACCGACTTCAATTTGATTTCTGATGATGATGGCAGTTCATTGGGAATGTTCTAGTGACCAAACATCACTAAAAAGTCACGGAAAAGCAAAATACGCATTTTCGTGCACGAGGATGGCATATTTTTTTCAGTTATTTCTATTTATAAGCCAAACTACTGAACCGATTTTGATGAAAATTAAATGGGACCAACCTGAAAGTACATCCTTTTAGATAAAAAAATAGTTTTTCAAATCGGTTCATAAATGACGGAGTTCTGAGGTAACAAACATTAAAAAGACTTAATTTTTTTTAAATACAACCGAATTAAGAACCTCCTCATTATTTGAAGTAGGTTAAAAAGAGTTATGAGTTTGACTTTATGACAGAGGGTAGGCATGTGTGGCGCTCCGTCGCGCCGTGATATCTTATACTTTCTTCAAAGTGTTGTAATCTGAATTTTTAAGTAGGCTTTTATATTTTATTTTGCGACAAGAATGCCACTTTCTATGGTTTTATGGTGTCTAAGTTACATAGGTGTGACGACATAAGTGATGCTAATATACACCTTACACATCTCACTTTAATAGACTTTTACCTTTTAAAGCAATGGGTAAATTCAAACAACCTTTTTGTTCACATTTCAACATTTTTGAACACATCTGTCAAAAATTTTTTCTGACGCGGGATGGTTTGAAAAATTTCTTGCTAATTAATTTGTTTTATGCGGTATAAAGTATTGTTTTGAACTTGGTTTTGTGATCAACGATTGTAATTAATTACGGGCTATACGAAAAAAACATTTTCAGTGGGTTTGTGCGCGGTCCTAAATATGGACGCGACCGAGGTCGACCTCAGGCCTCGGTCCAGAAACAGTACCATGAGTGAAGAAGAAATAGCTGTGCAGGCAATTTTAGATGTTAGTCAACAATGTGCGGAATTATTCCCTGTGAAGGAGACGCGGGCGCCGGCGGCGAAACGATTGAGGACCAACAATAGCAGCGATGAGAGAGAATGTGTTGATGAGGAGGGATTTACACTTGTGCAGAGCAAGGCACAGCGTGTTGCAGCTAGAAAGAACCGAGGACCAACAACTGTACGAGGTATCAATAATGCATTGAATATCAATGATAACTGTTTTGAAGTAGTATCTCATCATATCAATTGCTCCCAAAACAAATCGGGCTGGCTATGTTGTTGAAGGCTGAAGGAATTACTAATGCGACACAGATAAAATATAAGAGCCCTTACAGAGTTCTCATTACTTTCGAAAAAAAAGAAGACGCGGAAAATTTAGTTTTGAATAAAACCTTCATGGAGTCTGGATACAGATGCTATATGACTAATGAGGTTGGCATTACTTATGGTGTGGTGAAGTATTTGGAGCTTCATGTTAAGGATGAAGATTTGATGGAATCATTGCAGTGCGATCAAAAAATATTGTCTGTAAAAAGGTTGAATAGAATGTCGGAGGAAGGTGAATGGGTCAGTAGCGAGACCGTGCGCTTCGGTTTTAAGGGCTCTTCCTTGCCTCCTTATGTGTTTGGATATGGTTGCAGATTCAAAGTAGATTCCTATAGATTTCCGGTGACGCAGTGTGCTTCGTGTTGGAAGTTTGGGCATTTGACTCGAACATGTCCTAGCAAAAAGATATGTTGTCCAAAATGCGGCGGACGCCACACAAATTGCGAGACGACAGAGTACCGATGCATTAACTGCAAAGGCAAGCACATGTCGCTGAGTAAGTCTTGTCCTGTATATTTGAAGGAGAAAGAAATTCGATCTATTATGTCCCAAGAAAATTGTATCTACAAATTAGCGGCAGCAAAATACTCAGAGAATAAAACACGTAAGTTTGATGAGCACTTGACACCACCATCTTTCTTTAAGTTTGGCGATGGATCTAACACGGCGAGCTTTGAACCTGTTAGGCCAACCATGTCCTACAGTCAAAGTGTTGGAGCGAAGGTAAATCGAACGCAGGCCTCAGTACACCTAGATAAAGATGAAGTTTTGCGACGTGATGTTGTAGAAGACGTTAGTGATGACGGCTCAAATGACAGCAGTGACGAAAATGTGATTACGGGTGAGCATTTGAGTGGACGGAAAAAGAAAAGCAGAAAGAATACGAGACGCGGAAAAAAATCGTCACGGAATGTTGATGGTAGCGCAAAATCTTCATCAAAAACTGCGGCGGCAGCGGCGGCGACAGGCGAGGGCAGTGATCGAAAGAAAAAGCAAAGTTTCGGTAGTATTTTTATAAAAGTAAAAGACATTGTGTTTTCAACATCAAGTTTTGAACAAAAAGTTAGTCAGGTGATTAAGTTACTTTTAGATGAGTTAATGTCTTACATAATGCAGATGGTGAGCAGTGGAGATGTATTCACTAAACTGTTAGGCTTCCTTCATAATGGATAACAACATCTCTAATGTAACCGCGGCCAGGGCAACAGGCCCTGTGTGTTCCGTTGCGCAATTTTTAAATATTGCGCAATGGAACTCGCAGAGCTTGATGCCCAAAAAACAAGAACTCGAACTACTGCTTTGTCAAGAAAAGATAGGTATTTGCTTACTTAGTGAAACATGGCTTGACTATGACACTAATTTGCGTATGAGTAACTACAACATTTTTAGGAAGGATAGAACTGATTCTTATGGAGGTGTAGCTATACTAGTCCATAAAACTATTAAAACTCAAGTGTGTTCCATAGGTATTAACAATAGCGGTATCGAACTTTTATGCCTAAATATCTTGAACTGTAAATATTTGAAACACGTGGTATCGGTTTACTGCCCTTCAAATGTAAGAACTTCACAATGCGATTGGGATAGTATTTTTTCGAAGTTTTCGTCAAAGTCAATTGTAGCGGGTGATTTCAATGGTCATCATTCTAACTGGTCATCTAAAATAGATACTAGAGGGTTGCAACTTTTTGATTCATCTTTAGAACATAGCTTTGTATCACTTAACAGCGGTGAATACACGAGGGTTAAATTAGTTAACGGCCATTTACAGGAATCGTCGCCCGATATAACATTTGTGACATCCGATATTGCAATTTACTTTAAATGGTTAGTAACAAGGGAAAACCTAGGTAGTGATCATTTAGTTATTAAATATTCTCTTCAGTATCATGATTCACGTAAATTCACAAGGCGACGAAACTTTAAACTAGCTGATTGGCAGATGTATAAGGAAATTTTGACAGAGAGCTTTAGAGAACTTGTTTGCGATGATAACATTCAGCTCAGTTATAATTTATTTTTAGAAAAGCTGAATAATGCTGCTCGACAAAGTATTCCTCTAATTAAAAATTGTATAGATCCTTTACAATCTTTTCAGCCCAAACCTTACTGGTGTCCAGCCATATCTCTTGCTATAGCTCAACGTCGTTTAGCCTTGAAGATGTTTAGGCGCAATCCTACACCTGATAATCTGGATAAATTAAATGATAAAATTGCAGAAGCACAAAGAGTTCATAGACGGGCCAAGTCTGCCAATTGGCAACAATTTTGTGGAACAGTAGATGAAAGCATGTCAGCCTCGGACATGTGGCGCCGTATGCGCTGGATGAAGGGCTTACGCAGAGATTACGTCCACGCTCCCAGTGACAAGAAAGAGGAGCTTTTGTGTAGTTTAGCTCCTGATTCTGTGCAAACTTCACAGCCATTGCTCAGTTCTAAAAATGACCTCTTAGACAAGGAGTTTTCTTTGCAAGAGTTTCAACATTGTTTGAAAAAGAAAGATACGGCCCCCGGGGAAGATGACATCACTTATTCAATGATTTATAATCTACCCCAGGAAGGTAAATCATTTCTGTTACAAATTTTTAATCTGATTTTCAAACAGTCGCTAGTTCCTGAACAATGGCGCAGTATAAAAATTGTGCCTATTCCCAAACCTAACTCAAATCCTAACTTAGAACCGAAATTAAGACCAATATCGTTAATATCTTGTATTTGTAAAATATTTCATGTAATGCTGTGTAAACGTATTGAGTGGTTTGTAGAAAACCATAAAATCTTAGCTCCAGTTACGAGCGGCTTTCGGAAATCTCAATCGTGCATAGATTGCTTAGTTCGTCTTATTACTCAAATTCAGATAGGATTTTCCAAGAATATATCTACGCTAGCAGTTTTCTTAGATGTTGAAAGTGCCTACAATAATGTTTTAACTGACCAACTTGTTATTATGCTTGATAATTTGAATATAGGATCCCTAACGTGTAAATATTTATGGTCTTTCCTGAGCAATAGAGTTTTAAAAATTAAAGATGGTGATGACGGTGAAAGTCTCGTCAGGTGGACTGGCAGGGGACTTGCACAGGGTGATCCCCTTTCTCCTCTTTTATTTAATATCGTTACTCATTTAGTTTGCACAGGATACGATAATGTAAATGTATTGCAATATGCTGACGATTTTGTTTTTTACACACAAAATAGAAATGCGGGACTTAATGAGGTTTATCTCCAAAGGGCTTTAGATTCTGTTGTAGGTAAGTTGGGAGACTTGGGTTTAGATGTATCTCCAACCAAAACTCAGTGTTGTAGTTTTAAAAGAGGACGAAGTACAGATAGTGTTACACTCTCTATTGATAATAATAGTGTGACGGCTGTATCAAACATTAAATATTTAGGTATTTGGCTGGATAAGTCATTGTTGTGGAGTAAACATATAAATGAGACTCGTGAAAAATGTATGAAAATAATAAGTCTGTTAAAAGTCTTGGCTGGTGCTTCTTGGGGCTTACATCCTAAACATCTTCGTCGACTTTATATAGCTTTGATTCGTAGTAGAATAGATTATGGATGTTTCTTCTATGATAGTGCTGCACAGACACATTTACTAAAATTAGACAGAGTGCAAAACATGGCAATGAGAGTAATCGGTGGCTTTATTAGGACCACTCCTATACATGCTATGGAATGTGAAATATGTTTACATCCACTGCAGTTTAGACGTCGATACCTTGCTACTAAATATTGTCTTAAAGTACAGTCGTTTTCTAATAACATTACAGTCAATTTCACACACAATCATACAAGCACTCCTGCACATGTGCACTCACCCTTACCGTGACACTTCTGTCGGTATCTGCCGCTGCACAGTTTTCTTTAATTGCTACTCTAGTAGTTGTGCTTGATCTATTTAGCATAATTAATAAATTAGTTTAATAAAAAAAAAACCCCGCCGAACAGTATCGCGAACACTCACTCAACGAAAATTGTTTAAATTCTTCTATTAAGGTAAATCGCATTCCTGAGACCCAAGATACAGGCTTTTGCCTAGTTTGGGCCTCGCCGTTCCTATCATATTTTATATAATAACTTGTGAAACTATTGTGTCCTAATACTGTTTACCCTATACCCTGTGTTATATTTTCGGAAATAAAAATTATTCTTATTCTTATTCTTATTCTTAATCTTTTCGAAGAATTACTAACTAGATGCCGGGGAAAAAAGCCTTTGCTTGTATCGGTTTTTGAAGAAACTAAGGTAGAAAGAATTAAAGCTAAAGGTCTTTTAGATATGTATTCAATGAATACTTGGGTTTCCGATATAGAATTAGATTTTATTGAGACTAGGGTAGATGGAATAGATCAAGCAAAGGGTCAATATGATGTGAATATGTTAAAGACTTTAACGTTGGTAATGCTAAATGATAAATATAGAGATTTCCACAAACTGTTCACCGATGGGTCTAAGGTTGGAACAGATGCAGGTGCAGCTTTCTACGATCCCAGTCGCAATTTGAAGGAAACATTCAAAATAAAGTCTAAATATAACACTATTATGTCTATTGAGCTTTTTGCAATCTCAGAAGCATTATCATACGCGGTTACTTTAAGTTCTAGGAAAGTAGTTATACTAACAGACAGTCGAAGTGCCTTACAACATATAGTTGGATGTGGCTTTGGTGTTCGGTGTGCGTCAGTCGCGTACGGTATAATAGTAAAAGCATTATTCCTGATAAACAATGGCATGGATTTGAGGTTGCAATGGGTTCCATCACACGTTGGTGTTCAAGGCAATGAGGAGGTTGATAAGTTAGCAAAGCAGGCTATTTCAGTAGGTGTGGAAACATACATTTTACCGGAATATACAGAAGTGTTGTTTAAATATAGATACAAAATTTTTGAAAAATGGAAAATTCATTATCTAAATATTTCGGAGTCAAAAGGAATTTGGTATAAAATTGTACAGTCTGAACCTCCTCGTATACCCTGGTTTGTAAATAGTAAACTTAAGAGATGTTTTGTTGTGATAGCTCACAGGCTGCGCTCGGGGCACATTCCTCTTGCCAAGTTCACCCACCTTATGAACATTTCTGACTCCCCCAATTGTCCTAATTGTGGAGTCATAGAAGACGTTCACCATCTTCTGGTGGAGTGTGAGCGGAGCCAGTCTCTGAGGTCTCACATGCGTAACCAATACGATTTGAATATGTTGGATGTTGGCGCATTTCAAAGTGTATTATCTGTCCCGCTGTGCGAGGCGGCTAGTACACTTTTTAGATTAACTCATAATATTATTAGGTCGTAGTTTTGTATATATTGCTAGCTTTAACAGGGCTGACATAGTCGCTAAGCGACTCAAAGTCCTTTATAAAAATTAAGAATTAAAAAAAAAAAAAAAACATTTTTGAAGATTATATATTTTTGATTAGCTAGTGTATTATAAAGACCCATTAAAACAGTGACACAGTCTACTTTTCCATACCTCGAACAAAAAAAAACAAAAGCACTTATAGTAAGTACCTATATATCTGACAGACATAGCTTAGAACTGACAGCACCGCCTAAGTAGTGGTCAGTTGTCATTCTAATCTGATCTTCTTCTTTCGATCAATTTTCAATCAATTTTGATGTATTAAAAAATTTATGTGGATGAGACTTCTGCCCTGCTAATCGTAATTGCAGTAATCGACATTTTTGTGATTTTCACTTTTTTGCAAAAATGACATCCCAAGGAGATAATCTATGCGTAAAAAATATATTTACACGTTGTTTCTTATTAAAAACATGTTTTTTATGTAACATGAAACGCAGTACTTGCACCTAAATGTCGCTTTTGCTAAAAAGATCTGCAGCATCAAGCATGTGCTAGAAGATTATGCAGTACTTGCTACGTTTACTGTACAGTACTGCATTTTCATCAAGTTTCTGGGCTTGCGGGCATTACAGTATCACTAAGATTAAATGCAGTACTTGTGTTTATTACTGCAAAATCACCTAGCACGTGCTCAATTCTGCGTTAGTAGTAAGCAATTATTTTCTATTTTCATGCCTGGTACTAGTTAAAATTACCTACATTTTAACTTCTGTCAAATATTTAAGCGACTAGGGGCGGCTTGCACCAGAATCGCTAAACGCGTAAGGCGCTTAACTCTTAAATAGTATTTAGCGAGTTGTCAAGTCATACAAATACGTCAGATTTAAATCGATTTAGCTGTTAAATACGTTTAGTGATTCTGGTGCAAGACGCCCTAGGAAACGAAATAAAACAGAATTTAGGTAGGTATTCAAAAAATAATTTTAATTTTTTTATTATTCTTCTTATCACAATCAAATTTTTGTTTTTTTATTCATATTTATACTCAGTCTATAAAACTAGTTTCACAAACATTTTTAGGTATTATAGTCTTTAAACGTACCTTTACTCATCAAGTTATCATTCTTTTGAAATATACAATAAATTCAGAGAAGGTGAATGTAAAGTCCATGGATGTTCCGGACTTTTACAAGTATGAAGATCATTCATCTCAATATAAATTTAAAAAAAAATGATGAAAGGACGTACATAATTAAATAAAAATACATAAATAAAATGAGGTAATATTTAGGGGCTAAAACTTTTTATTTCTAAGAGTTTGTTATAAGAAGAATTGCTATTTTGAGTACCTACCTAGATTAGATTTTAAGTGCCATAACATAAGTTATTGTATATTTCAAAAGAATGATAACTTGATGAGTAAAAAAGGTACGTTTAAAGACTATAATAATAAAAATATAATAATAAAAATGTTTTTGAATCTAGTTTTATAGACTGAGTATAAATATGGATAAAAAAACTAAAATTTGATTGTGATAAGAAGATTAATAAAAAAATTCAAATTATTTTTTGAATACTTACCTAAATTCTGTTTTATTTCGTCTCCTAGTCGCTTAAATAATTGACAGAAGTTAAAATGTAGGTAATTTTAACTAGTACAAGGCATGAAAATAGAAAATAATTGCTTACTACTAACGCAGAATTGAGCGCGTGCTAGGTGATTTTGCAGTAATAAACACAAGTACTGCGTTTAATCTTAGTAATACTGTAATGCTCGCAAGCCCAGAAAGTTGATGAAAATGCATTTTATCTAAACAAGGCCATAAAGTAAAGATAAAAATATGTCAATAGAAAGCTTGATTTTTTTACTATTTTTAGGTTACACTTTAAAAGTTATATAACGGAGATTACTTGCTTAGATATCAAGAAATATGTTTCGCGCGTTTATCTCGAAACCGCCATTTTGCAAGTACTGCGTTTGCAATAAGGAGGGCAGACTTGGACTCAAGATCTGTCATTTTATTTTGTAAAAGCAACATTTTATTAATTGTTTTACTTGTTGTTATTGGACTCAAAATCTGTCATTTTATTTTGTAAAAGCAACATTTTATTAATTGTTTTACTTGTTGTTATTGTGAGTCTTGTTCCTTAATTTTGGTGGAATTTTAACCAATACTTGCAGTCGTAGCATAAAGTGTGAGCCTTTGGAATAAATGTGTATTATGTGTTTTTATTATTTGATGGAATTCGTTTCCAAGTTTTGAAGGGAAAATCTACCATTTTGTCTTCAAAACAAACGACTTGACGAATGACTCGACTTGACTAAACTTATTTCAAATAATCCACTTGACACTGGCAAAATTGTCTGTCGAAATGACGGACAGAGGCCATAATTTTAAAAGAAGAGGAAGAGTGTTAGCTACACCGACTGAGCTGTGACGCCTGTCAAATAAATATGATAATGGTTGTGGTATAGCCGTTAGTCTTCAATCCAGAGTAGGCTGATGTTTTTAATACATTACTTTACTGGCTATATCCATGATGTTAAATATCATTGCCTACCGGTTACCCCACTTTACGAGGCACGAACAGTCAGCGTCAAAAACTTAAACTTAAGTAAAACTTAAGTTTAAAAAACTAGAAAAACCGACTTCAATAATTCGACTACCGACCGGGCTTAGTTGAATTATTGAAGTCGGTTTTTCTAGTTTGAAGATGATGATTTGAATAATTCTTTTTCATCTGAAAGAAAACACTTTGAGGTTAGTCCCATTCAATTTTCTTCAAAATCGGTTCAGTAGCTTGGTTTTTAAATAGAAATAACTGAAAAAAAAATTGTCATCCACGTGCACGAAATTGCTTATTTTGCTTTCTTGTGACTTTTTAGTGGTGTTTACGGTCACTAGAACATTCCTAAAGAACTGCCATTATCATCATCATCTGATGATGAAGCCGGTAGTCGAATTGAAGTCGGTTTTTCTAGTTTTTTAAACTAGAAACTTTTATAAGTTTGATTCTAATTTTTTTTTAAAAGTCATCAATCTCTTGAGCTGTGTGTACGCACGGTGCAGTGTGGTCGCGGCTATCAGCCATCTTGTGACTAGAAAGGTTGAAATTGTATTAACACCATTGTCAATGTATCCGTGTTATATTACTAGCTCAGATTATACTATATTCTAAGATTACTAGCTATTTACGGGCTTTACTTTAGTCTAGGAATAAATTAATGACAGAAACAGACGTTTTGTGTTCTCCAGCGATTGTAGAATTTCAAATTGTCACAAAATGGCAGCCAAGCTGAACAAAACTGTAATGATATTTTCACGTGATTTTAATCCCCAGATCCCACTACTATTATAAATAAAATAAATAAATATTCAGGGACATTTCACACAACATCCTCTAGTCCCAAACTAAGCAATGCTTGTAATATGGGAACCAGATGGCTGATAGAATACTTATATACTTTTTTTTATAAATACATACTTTACTTATAATACATACAAACACCCAGACATAGAACAAACATCTATGTTTTCCACGCACAAATGTTAGTTCTCAGTGGGGATCGAACCCACGACCCACAGCACGGAAGGCAGAGCTATTACCGACTGAGCTGTGACGCCTGTCAAATGTAAAATGTAAAAGATGTTTGAATCACGCTGTAACTACTGGTCCAATTTGGATGAAACTTGGAATATATTATAGTTCATAACCTGGATTAACACATAGGCTACGTGTTCCGCTTTTTTTTAGGTTATATTTTATTTTGTTTCTTTCGTGGACGAAGTCGCGGGTACCTGCTAGTGTTTAATAAAAACGGATGCTTACGTTGACTTATCTTTCTTCCTCAGAGGCTGCTGATGCCGAGGTATCCTCATCAGGGAGATCCTTTGAGGAGCTGCCTTCGAAGATTGGAGAGGAAGTGGAGAGTTCTCTCAATAACTTGGTGGAGATCTTTCATCATGGAGTTGTCAGGTATTCCACATAATGATGATGATAGATGATTAAAATAAATTGATGATTGAAATACGATTATTTCTTGAAAGTCACTATCCAGCAATTAAATTAATTCTGAGAAACGGGGTTTAATACTGATTGAAAAATGTGAAAGGTAGATATAGAGGCAGGTATTTAGTACCTACATATAACAGGTACCTAGATATCTGGCTGGATGTAGTCTGACCAAGATAAGCCTGCAATGAAAACCGAGCTAAAAAGTAAATTGTTTTTTTTCGTGATAAAAGCTTGTCTCTCCTGTGGATAGACACTAGGCTGAGAGGATGGTATAGTGCTACAAGCCTACTCCATCTAACCATGTCCCCGGCACTGCAGCCTCCCGTACATCGGGGCATGGGGGACAAGTGCCTCCTGACGCTGGATACATCATCAAGATTAGATGCAAAGGCCAGACTAATAAAATGGATAATTGTCACATACTCTAAAGATAATATATATGTTGGAAGTTCTGTTGATTCTATAACAAATAAATAAATAATTTGTAAGTTTACAAAACTAGAAAAACCGACTTCAATTCAACTACCAGCTTCATCATCAGATGATGATGACAGTTCATTGGGAATGTTCTAGTGACTATAAACACCACTTAAAAGTCACAGGAAAGCAAAATACGCAGTTTCGTGCACGTGGTTGGTATTTTTTCAGTTATTTCTATTTATAACCCAAACTACTAAACCGATTTTGATGAAAATGAAATGGGACCAATCTGAAAGTATATTCTTTCAGATGAAAAAAAATTTAGAAATCGGTTCATAAATGACTGAGTTCTGAGGTAATAAACATTTAAAGAAACCGAATTGAGAACCTCCTCCTTTTTTGAAGTCGGTTAAAACGGTTACGGTCGGTTAAAGAGTCTATAACAATCACGTGTTATCTAGATGTTAACTTTTTATTCAAACAATTATGTAGTGAGCACGTAACATTTAGCGCTTTGTTTTCACACGATCAAGTGAAACCTACCTATACCTACCTACCGCAAACTTTCTTGTATCTTCCCTTCTTTACACATGACCTAGAATTATTAAGGTGCACGCCCACTAAACCGGAACGGATTCGTCATAACATGAGCTATGTTTATTTTGTAAATTAGTAGATAAATAGATTTTGGTAAACATTTCGCAGTGCGACACAGATCTAAACTAAGCTAAACTTGTACTATGGAAATGAAATACCTAACATGTATTTATAAATATCTTTTATTATTTATTTGTAAATATGTAGCTTCATACTTTTGATACATATAATATACAGACACCAAACAAACATCTTTGTTCATAGAAAATCACACAAAAAAATAATTACATTATAATAAATAAATAAATATTCATGGACTTTACACACAACGCCCTCTAGTCCCAAACTAAGCAAAGCTTGTAATATGGGAACTAGATGGCTGATAGAATACTTATATACTTTTTTTTTGTAAATACATACTTATAATACATAGTAACACTCAGACGTAGAACAAACATCTATGTTTTCCACGCACAGATGTTTGTTCTCAGTGGGGATCGAACCCACGACCCACAGCACGGAAGGCAGAGCCATTACCGACTGAGCTGTGACGCCTGTCAATATAATGTATCATACGTACAACGGATCTTTATCCCTCTGAAGTTAGGTGCAACTACGATTCCACATGTAGGTACTGTTGTGCGAAAAAATTCGCTTATCTTCAAATCAACGATCAAAGTAAAATGAAGCGACATTGATGCAATTTTGTAATCAAGGCCAAATGCGTTAAACTCCAGCGCAAGTAAATTTTACAATAGATTTAAACGATTGAAAAGACGGTATTACGAAGAAAAATAAAAGCAAATGAACACAGCCATCTAAAATAATTCTTTATTTCAATTGGCTCAAATACATCATTTAAAAAAAATGTTAAAAATCATGTCGCTTAGTACTGTGTTATTAAAAATGATGCCAAAAGTGGTCATGGATTTAAGCGCCAAAAAAGTGCTCCGATTTGAGTGAAACCCGGATCATACGACGCAGAAAAAATAGACAAATCCAAATATGTATATAACTCAATATCGCAAAAAATGTCGCTTGAGTCAAGTCGCCTTTTAACCGTCCAATTATAAATATAAATCCATCGGAGATGGGTACATATTTCGGCCTTTTGGCGTAGAAACGTTAGGACCGTGGGGTCCAGAGGCGTGGCTTCTATTCAAAGAGTTATCCAAAAGGTTGGTGGACGTGACAAATGACCTGCTGGCTGGCGCTTACCTTGGACAGAGAATTAGTATTGCCATACAAAGAGGTAACGTTGCCAGCCTTTTGGGCACCCTGCCTGCACGAGGTGATGTGAACTCTGTTTTCTATCTCTAGCATTTAGAATTCAGAGGTCATTTTAATAATTTTTTTTTGTTAAAAATGCTATTTTCTTATCAGTATTTGTATATACTTAGTTATTGTTTTGATCAATAAAAGTTTGTCAATTATAAATATTGTAAATACTGTATTAGTCGTAATTTTCTTTGTGAATAAATTTATTCTATTCAGTACCTACCTACTTAAAAAAAATATGCATCAACAACTTCCGATGAACGCAAATCCTGAATCATCGAAATTGAAAGTAAAACTTTCACATGTGACCGACATGTTATGGTTTACTCGTGTGCTCGCGAAACTATGATTTGAGTTGAAAGTACTTGCAGGCTAATTACTTAACCTGCTTCTGCTTCTTAGAAGTTGAGACAATTTTTTTTTATACATTATAGAAAAACTACCTAAAGTAGTTGATGCCTACCTAAAGGATTGGTCCACAGTTGCCCAAAACAGAGAAGACTGGAGAGAAGGAAGGGAGGCCTTTGCCCTGCAGTGGGACACCACAGGCTCTTAATAAGACAAAACTATTCATTACAACAGACCAGACATCACTCTTCATGACAAAAGAAACAAAATAGTGTACCTAATAGATATTGCTGTACCCAACACCCATAATCTTGCAAAAACCCACACCGAAAAATTGTCGAAATATACAGATTTGGCAGTAGAACTCAAGACTCAGTGGAGAGTAGATACTGTCAAAACTATACCTATCATTATCTCATCAACGGGGGTAATCCCTCATACCTTACACACCAGCTTAAAAACTCTTGATATTCACAAGAATATCAAGAGTAGAAAAACGTTTGACCGCAATCTCACCTGATGGTAAGTGACGATGCGGTCGACGATGTAGCACATTTGCTTAGAAGAAACCTATTCACTCTCCTCTTGAAAACATTCAAATTGTAAGTGTTCGGAAACACAGACGCCGGTAAAGAGTTCCACTCCTTGGCGGTCCTCAGGATAAATGTTGAGGCGGCGCGCTTGGTGCGGACAGGTGACTGGTGGCATGTCGACCATGTATGGGTGCCGCGTCTCCGTACGTCTGGTGGTCCGATGATGGAATGGGGATGGGGGAACTAACTCATGGACTATCAAGTTAAAAAGAAATAATGTGCTGAAACTTAAGTACTTAGGTGTCACTTTCAAATAGTTAAACATACCTATTATTCTAAATGATAATAATTAAATTAAATTGTATTTTTTTATGTTTGTTACCTCAGAACTCCGTCATTTGTAAACCGATTTCTAAAATTTATATTTTATCTAAAAGGATTTCTTCCAGGTTGGTCCCATTTAATTTTCATCAAAATCGGTTTAGTAGTTTGGGTTATAAACAGAAATAACTGAAAAAAATATGTCATCCACGTGCACGTAATTGCGTATTTTGCTTTCCTGTGACTTTTAAGTGGTGTTTAACTGTCATCATCTGATAATGAAGCTGGTACTCGAATTTAAGTTGGTTTTTCTAGTTTTTTAAACTTATAATTTATATTAAATAAAAGAAAACAAAAATAGTTATCTGGCATTATAAAGATTCCTTCTTATCTTAAAATATAACAATATAATCAAAAAAACCTCTTCCCAGAGCTCTGCAGTCGAGAAAGCACGACAGCGGCGGCGGCATCGACAGCATAACAATCTCCACTGGCGGAGACAAGAAGATGAAGAAGAAAAAGAAGAAGCAGAAGCCTCCCAAGATCCACCTCGTCCATCCAGTCATGATGCCTCATCGCCAAGCGCCGAAGGAGCAGAAAGGTCGGAGTTTTCCGAATGGAAGACAATCCTGGGTTATTGGGGACACTGTGCCTTTTAGCATCGAGGATGCAAGGGTGATCAAAACGGAATCAGAAGCATGGAAAACTGGGGTAGATTATGAAAGTGGGGTTGCAAATTTGGGTGTGAAACGGGAGAAACGGGATGCAGGAAGTTGGAATGGGGTGGATGATAATAATATGGGAAGTGGTGAAGTTAAAGGGGTTCTGGCAGATCTATGGAGTGTGGGGGCTGATGCTCTGGATGTGTTAGCAGAATCTGCGCTGGAAGCTGAGAATAAGGAGAATGGGGTGCAGGATAAAAGCACGTTTGCAGGTGACGGTTTTTCTTACTTGACTATTAGATACGATCAATTTTACCACATCAATAAAATCATGCGGATCATTGAGAATCAATGCTAACAAAAACCTGTGAACTTTTCACAAGGAATGACTGAGGGCGTGCCTTGTGAGGTATCGCACTATATCCATCACTTTGAGGCATTGTGTTGAGTCGCATGTTTGCACTGGCACCGATACCCTTCAAACAGGAACACAGTAATGCAAGCATCACTGTTTTGCGCACGAAATAGGTCGTCAAATGGTCTATCTCGGTCATCGGACATCGGACATCGGTCGACAGGCGTCACAGCTCAGTCGGTGGTGTATCGTGCTGTGGGTCGTGGGTTCGATCCCCACCAAGAACAAACATTTGTGCGTGGAAAACATAGATGTTTGTTCTATGTCTGGGTGTGTATGTATTATAAGTATGTATTTACAAAAAAAAAAGTATATAAGTATTCTATCAGCCATCTAGTTCCCATATCACAAGCTATGCTTAGTTTGGGACTAGAGGGTGTTGTGTGTAAAGTCCAAGAATATTTATCTGTGGGTAAGTAGGTATGCTAGGTGTAGCAAGCAAACAACCTTTCTAGTTCAAGGATAGTTTATTACTGGCTCGCAGACCAGTGACAGTTGCAGAATACGTAAGGTAGGTAGGTACATACAGTTCGAAGGTAGCACAGATAAGCTATGCCTACGTTCATACATATCAATTTTTCTTAACAAATCCTTTTACAGTCTTACTACTTATAAACTATTATATTTAAATTACAGATCTTTATAATATATTTTCAGATATTCCATACTCTCAATAAATGTTGGTAATATTTTTAGAATATTGCATGTGCATTTTTGAATGCCTGTTTTGTCTTGTGAATGTTATTTTTAGTCCAATTGAATTTAAAATAAAACTTGTTCCTAAATATTGTGGTTATCATGCATTTAGATATAAGTAAGTAGAAACCAATCACAGAATGTTGTGGCATGAACTATTATTTTGGCTAAAAGATACTTAGCATGTTTTAAATTGAAGTTTAAAAAAGTATTTTTTTTAATATTATGTGTATATTTTAGAGCAAAGAGGCAAGAAGAAGAAGAAAAAGAAGGCCATTTTGAAACTCCTTATTCTCGGCGCTGTTTTGAAAGCTAAGATCGGAACGTTATTGCAGATCTTGTCATTCAAATTACAGGTTAGACACTTAATTTACCTACTAATAGATTATGTACGTAACTACTTTGAAACTATGCCTTAAATATATGTAGTAGGTACTAGATGCAGGTATCTAGTTACCTACTTAGTATAAAGAATAATTTCTAGTATAATTTTATTCCAAAGAAAACAGTATAGCTACTGATTTTTATCCCTCAAATTCAGACACTATAATCACATCACTTTAAAAACTAAAAAAAAATCTGTTTCTAGATTTAGGGCGGCTTGCACCAGAAACACTAAACGTATTTAACTGCAAAATGGATTTAAATCTGACGTATTTGTATGACTTGACAACTCGCTAAATACTATTTAAGAGGGCTATCACAGTTTGGCCGCGATTCAAGGGCTGGCGCGCGTCTGAGTTCGTCTGAGAGTCTGAGATCGCATTTCATGCAGTTTTAAATTACGTTTATTCAATATAATAAAATGAATTATTTAAATAAAAAGTATACAATTTTATTGATTATGAACTAACGTTTATTTTGGTATAATTTTTACTTAATAATATTAATGTAGTATGGAGAAATTAACGGCTAATTCTGAACGTTTTTAGCAATTTTATGGTTTTGAATTGATTTTTTTTTGTAGATATCCCATACTTATTTCTGAATTCCGGGGCCGCTACGGTCAATGGCAGTATATAAGAGATATTTGTAGATATTTTTCATTTCGTTTGCTTTGCACAGTAGTTCAATCCAGGAGCTTGAAAAAGTGTCTGCGCGAGTTTTATTAAAAACTTGTTTCGGAATTTTGGCTTTATTTAAATATATAAGGAAAAATTGCAAAAAGCGAGGCCGCTACGGTCAATGCGAATAACTATTCGACATCATACAATAAATCGAAATTATCTAAGAGTTTCAGTTTCAGAGATCCAGAACGTCAAAAATGGGCATTTCACGGTTTGACCGTGATATCCGCCTTAAGAGTTAAACGCGTTTAGCGATTCTGGTGCAAGCCGCCCTTAGAGTATTTGATAGTATTTAGAAACAGATTTATCATCACTATTTTTGATAGATTATTCGCATCTTAGCCGCAGGAAAAATATGAGTAGATATAACGTAAATACTTGGTCATTAAGTTGCGCTAACTTTGTGTTTTAGGTTAAGTTTTTCATCGTAGCAGTTCTGGGACTTGCCATCAATCTGGCTAGGTTATGGATCGACTTGAAGAATAAACACCAGAACCAACCTCAAAAAGTAAGTACCATCTAATATGTATTAAGTATGTATTTACAAAAAAAAAGTATATAAGTATTCTATCCGCCATCTAGTTCCCATATCACAAGCTTTGCTTAGTTTGAGACTAGAGGGCGTTGTGTGTAAAGTCCAAGAATAATTATTAAGAATATCTAATGTGTCCGACGATCATGCAGTGAATACCTAACTATAACTGATTTGTTTAAAGTTTGTAAGTACTGTTGTGCGGAAAAATTCGCTTACCTCCAATTTGACACGAAAATCAATTCTGCGCAGATACTTCAGAGGGACAAAGATCTGTTGTGATTGTGACTAAGGGCGGCTTGCACCAGAATCACTAAACGTATTTAACAGCTAAATCGATTTAAATCTGACGTATTTGTATGACTTGACAACTCACTAAATACTATTTAAGAGTTAAACGCGTTTAGCGATTTTGGTGCAAGCCGCCCTAAACGTGTTTAACAGCTAAATGGATTTAAATCTGACGTATTTAGGGCGGCTTGCACCAGAATCGCTAAACGTGTTTAACTCTTAAATAGTATTTAGTGAGTTGTCAAGTCATAAATACGTCAGATTTAAATCGATTTAGCTGTTAAACACGTTTAGTGATTCTGGTGCAAGCCGCCCTTATATAACTTGACAACTCGCTAAATACTATTAAATAGTTAAACGCGTTTAGCGATTCTGGTGCAAGCCGCCCTTAGTATACTTACTTACCGTACTGCCTAGGAAAATGTAATTAATATTGGTTACTGATAATTCCAAAGAGAGAATTGTATAGAAAGTCGAAGGGTCATGTTAACCGGCTTGCGTAAGGAGGTTATGAGTTTTGCTTATTCATGAAAGCGGAAGTCAAGTTCATGACTGTTTTACAAAGTTTATAAACATTTTTATAAATAAACATTATGAATAATTAATAAATTTAAAAATTAAAGACAGAAAATTACAACTAATACAGTATTTACAATATTTAATAATATAAACGCGAAAGTTTGTATGTATGGATGTTACTCTTGCACGTAAAATCTACTGGTCCGATCTAGATGAAACTTGGAATACATAGTTCTTAAAACCTGGATTAACATATAGGCTACTTTTTATCCCGGAAATTCAACAGGATGACCTAGTTATATAAGACGATTCTAAATGATCCTTGTGATTTTATTGAATAAAGAAATTTTGAATTTGACTTTGATGAAACGTTACGCGGACGGAGTCGCGTGCGTAAGAATCACATCGTAGGCTAGACTTATTTGGATGAAACAGAATACTCGTAATAGATTTCTAGCTAGACTTACATTTATTTTAAGTTTATTTCTGCCAGAACGAAATCATTATAGCAGGTCTAAGTTTCTGCAACGCCAAAAGCGTTTTTGCTACGCATCTTTAGGTACGCCATAAAAAAGGTATAAACGAGTTTGCTTTATTTTGCTCTTTTTCAATTTAGATCAAGACTTATCAATAGTTTATACCGTGTGGGTCACGACTTCTTGAAGGGTCGTACAATCATTCATTCACGTTTGGATTAGCTGGCACTCTGGCAGAGAATATTTCAGCATTAAGTCTTTGGGTGTTCTGGTATCTCGAAATAATAAGCACCAGTTTCCACAATTCTTATTTAATGTTTGCTCACATCATAGAGGTACAGTAGGTATGTATAACTAGACTTATATTCAATATGTAGGGACGTGTGATCGCCCGAGCGGTCGGCGGCAGAGAGAGAGCTAGCCAAGCCTCGAAGCGTGGCTTCGTAAATATTTTGACACTGTTGCCAACCACTCGAGACAGAACCGCCCATTTTGACAACCCAACAAACGCAACGGTGCGTTCCGTTCGCGAATTTGCTGAAGCTAATCGCCACAAGTCTTCCCTTTGTGTAAATGTACTGTTGTGCGGAAAATAACTTACCTACAATTCGACCCAATGGGTTCTGCTCAGATACTAGAGGGACAAAGATCCGTTGACTTATTTTAAGAGTATATAATCATTCAAGAGCCATGTTTGCATAAAATACCTACTCAGATTTTGGCTTGAGTCTCGAAGATCTATGATCGGCATACGTGCCTATAAGGATCGTCATTCACGTTTGTGTTGGCTGGCAGAGAATGTTTCAGCATTAAGTCCTCCTTTTGTATAAAATTTATATATTTTTGTGGATTAAAATATTAAAATAAATAACTTAGGAGAAACCAATTTTCAGACAAATTTTCTTTCGTCTTTGACTATCGTCATTATCCATATCGGTTTGAAATTAAAAAAAATACATTACTTATTTGTTACTACATTGCTGAGTGCAACTTACAACTTTTTTACAAGATGACGGGGAAAAAACTGGTACCAGCAAATATGGAATTGACATTCGCTGGGTGAAACTGCCCTCATAGCCCACATAAAAAGCACGTTGTCAGACTAGTCCAACACCTGACTTCGGCCGCATATCTTACCGTCTTTGATAGCTCAGATCTTTTAGACATAGACAGTGCGACATAGACTTTTAAGAGAAAATGTGATGGAACTTCCAAATGGCTTGATGTTATGCTAAACTACTGTTCCGGTTTGAAGGGTATGGGTGCCGGTGCTATTACACGCACATGAGACTTAGTCTCAGAGGATGCGCTCAGTGAGGGAATGCATTGTTATAGACAGAAGCATCAGATTGTACACACAAAGACACGTCGAGCTAGACTGTTAGACTTTGAACTTAAAGTTGAACGTTGCGAATCGTGCGAAAGAGACGATAGTGTTTATTGTGATTTCAATGATTCTCTGCATTTAATAGAGGTTATGGTTATGTTGGGTGTATAACCTGACGTGTAGCCGTGTGTACCGTCATTAACTCTAAAACCCCCCTAATTTTTTTTGTATTATAATCAGTCAGTCAGTAATAAGTTACTGTTAGATTTATACATGTTGGCAAGTAGATGGAAGTGTGACCGACTAACTGACCAAAAGGAGGGTAATGCGTTTGTGACGTTTAGAATATTGATTCATGATGACTCCTCAAATATTGATGGTCATCCAAACTCTGTGTTCATGCTATCGACATGACACGTACACGATATTAGCGAAGATCTATCAAAGTCAAAATTTAAGTATTCAATAAAATTGCAAGGATCATTTTGTATTGTCTAAAACTAGGCTAAGAGGGGTGCTACAAGCCTACTCCATCTAAAATCATATCCCAATCACTGCAGTATCCCGTTCATGAAAGAGTAACCCCTGACGCTGTCTAAAGAGGTAATTTAGAGGATTTTTCGACCCCCATCTCTCCCCTTGGTGAGATGTATTCTCTAATCTCACGTGAGATTTATCAAAATGCAACTAAGTTGATCTGTGCATACATTAGAATCATTAAAAAAACATTTACCTTATATTTGATTTCTGTTTCTTTCCTAAAAATAAATTACGTGATACTTGCAGTGACCACCCTCTCTCCCGCATGAGATTGGGTGAGGTTTGGCTCGACCCCCACCCCCTTACGCCGCACTAATTAATGGATACCCCCTTAGATGCAAAAGGCTTGATTAGTACCTACAATAAGAGGAACTCGATTTCCCTTACCGCATCGCATACCGAGTGGGGTCAACGACCCGGGTCACAGTATAACCAGTAGTGGCTCGGGGTCACAGTGAAAGTGGCAGGATCGTGATGTGAAGGGTGGGGCCGAAACCGCATGCTTGCGCAGCTTGCATTGTCATTGCCATTTTATAAAAAAACGCGTTATAAATAAATATTCGTGGACATTTCACATACCGCCCTTTAGTCTCAAACTAATAAATTACAAAGACGAAAAATGTCTATAAGTAGGTAGTAGGTATAGTCACGATCACAACGGATCTTGGCCCTCTGATTCAGAGGGCCAAGATCCGTTGTGTCCCAAAAATGGGTTCTGCGCAGATACTTCAAAGTATCTGCGCAGAACCCATTTTTGGGTCGAATTGGAGGCACAGATATTGGAGGTTATTTTTTAACCTAAGTTATTTTTTCCGCACAATACTTAGGGCGTCTTGCACCAGAATCACTAAACGTGTTTAACAGCTAAATAGATTTAAATCTGACGTATTTATATGACTTGACAACTCGCTAAATACTATTTAAGAGTTAAACGCATTTAGTGATTCTGGTGCAAGACGCCCTTAGTACGAGGTACGAGTAAATGAGCAATCGTTTGTTGTTCCTACTGTAGGTACCTATTTACCTATTTGTCCGATTTTTTTTAGAAAGCAGGCACGTTTTTTCATATATTTCACATGTTTTTCCTGTAGACAAGACAAAAGACCGAATCGTGGACAATTGTTTTCCCTTCATCAAACTAATTAGATTCTCTTGTCCCCAGGTGATATACTATGAACATGCACAGCATCAGCATCATTACGATCATGAAGATGAGCACGAGTCCCACGGCTGGGGACCTTGGTCCAGAAGTATGGAGCCAGAGGTGAGGCACTTCAATACCTTAAATACTTATTATTTTCACACACACATATTTATTTATTTATTTTTTTTATTTGTCACAGCTCAGTCGGTATTAGCTCTGCCTTCCGTGCTGTGGGTCGTGGGTTCGATCCCCACTGAGAACAAACATTTGTGTGTAGCAAACATAGATGTTTGTTCTATGTCTGGGTGTTACTATGTATTATAAGTATGTATTTACAAAAAAAAAGTATTTAAGTATTCTATCAGCCATCTAGTTCCCATATTACAAGCTTTGCTTAGTTTGGGACTAGAGGGCGTTGTGTAAAGTCCATGAATATTTATTTATTTATTTTTATAATTTATAGACAAACGTTTGACCGCAAATCAAGTGACGATGTGGTCGACGATGTAGCACATTTGCCTTGAAACCTAATTACCTACTCTCCTCTTGAAAACATCCAAATAGTGTTTCTGAAACACAGACGCCGGCAGAGTTCCACTCTTTATTATGACTAGCGACATGTAGCATGTCGTAGATAGACGTTGGAAGGTGACCATGGAAAATAATGAACCCAGAACTCTGGGCAAAGCATCAGCTGTTCTGCAAACACTTCGAACCTCGAATTCGCATTCTATAAAACTCGATAGCGCCTGTTTCGCCTAAAATAGTAGTAAAATGTACTAAGTTGAGTGAGTTTATGATATTAAAACTATTTATTTTTATTTTCTTTAAGAATCAAACTTCAATGATGCACGATTTGAAACAAACAGAATATGCCATTTCAAAATGAAGTGGGTTCGGTTTCGAATTTTTACAGAACCACTCTGCTGAAAGGGCACACAGCGTTCAGCGTTAGGTAGCTGCTCTGGGTTGTGGGTTCGATTCCCACCAGGACAAATGATTTTCATACCACCTATATTTTTTCTTTTTTTTTCACAGGAAACTGATGTAGAAGTTGACGTAGACTTACAAAACTCACCGTACAGAGGACAGATCCAAAATACACCATTCTCAAGACATGTTGCGTAACCACTGAACTTGTGGTCTGTGTAGGTCCATTTCGAAATGTATAAAAATTTCAAATTTACAAAAAAAAACAAAAAAAATGTTATTAGATGTTTACAAATTTAGACAGAATTCTTTAGATTTTAATTAAATTTTAAGTTGTGGCCATACGCATGATTGTTATTTATTCGTGTGAATGTTAATTGTTAATTATTTATTTCAATAAACTATTTTTGTAACTTGAAATCGTTATCGAGTTATCGTGTTTAAAATATTGTTGCGAATGCTGTGCATGCTTGTAATTGGCACACATTCTATAGTATATTATGGTTTTTAAGTGTTATTTTCAAAAGTGTATTATGTGTGCTGTTGGCGATGCCTATTAAACAAATAAATAAATAAAATACTTGACTAAAATTTCGCTCCTATTTTCCTTCCTACAACTTTTCTTCTTCTTCTTCTAATTTAAGAGCATAGCTCTTAAATATGTTATGTTTATGTTATGTTATATATATGTTATGTTATATATGTTATGCTCTTGTCGGCGTAATGTATGCATTTCCCGCCAGGTTCTTCTTTTCAGGGCAGCTTCCTTGACGTCCTTATACGACATGACATCTATCTTCGCCTTCACTTGGCTCATGTAGCTAATACGCGGTCTTCCTCTTCCTCTCTTTCCTTCTACCTTCCCTTCAATGATATTTCCGATTAAGCTGTCATGTCGTATAAGGTGTCCAATCATCTTTCCTCTCCTGTTCTCAACAACTTTTATAAGGGCTCTCTCCTACTTTTTCTACAGGTTATAAATAAAAAGCATTGTTTATTTAGATGTTATATTATATTGCGTAGTAGTCAGTGGCAAGGGCGGCCGTGTCCGCATTACACAGCGCACGCAGTCGACCGCGCTTAGCGCCAGAATACACGTGATGGAGCAACACTGGGGTTTGAGATGATGTTGATCTGAAAATATTCATATACATTTCACACAACGCCCTCTAGTCCCAAACTAAGCAAAGCTTGCAATATGGGAACTAGATGCTGATAAAATACTTATATACATTTTTTTTTTGTAATTACATAGTAACACCCAAACCGAACAGACATGTATGTTTGTCACACAAATGTTTGTTCTCAGTGGGCATCGAACCCACGACCCACAGCACGGAAGGCAGAGCTATACCTACCGACTGAGCTGTGACGCCTGTCTCAGCCGTACAACACACAAAAAGTTTTTGAAATATGTTTTTACATACAACGTGTAACATAATGACCCTATAAGCCGAAAAGGGGCTTATTCAGACCAAACACGTGAATAGATTGACATGTGCAAAAGTTAAATACAACAATTTGGAAATTTCCATTTTTTTTTAAATGTCTTAGATATTTGCGACCACTTTTAGTGTTTATTTACTTTGCGTATGTATCCAGCCTGTTAGTACACATGCACACGCACCCACACATAGACACTTTAACGTGTGTGCTATTTTTAAGGAAACTTTAAAACGCTTTTCATGAATGAAAAACTTCTAAACATTAAAAGCTGTAGAACAAACATTGTTCGGCATGACGTGTAGAATACCCCCCTTTCGGACTTATAGGGACATTAAAATAAATGATACAATAAATGATTCTTATTCTTATGTTACACCCTGTATAGTTGAACTATATCTTTATAAAATGTAATATTAATAGCTAAATATAAAAGAAAGCATATAACATAGCTAAGAACCATCCCAGATAAATAACCATTCCTACAAAGAAACTGCAATCAAATCGTAGTCAAAACTACGAGGTCACAGACAGACACAACGCGGTCAAACTTATAACTCCCCTTGTTTTTCAGGGGGTTTAAAAGTGAAGAATAGTAGATTACATACCCCGTCCAAACACTAGGCATGCTCTGCGGATTCTCCTGTCTTCGTTTCTGGACGAGAGCACTCCTTATCATCTCATCGGCAAAACTTTTCATTGCTGATAGTAAAACCGCGTGCACGGCGCTGGAAATAAAAATATTCATTAGATTTTATTTAATTTACTTATTAATCTATCGGGTGAGCTTACAACTTATCGGGTTAGCTAAACGGAGGCCTAGGGCGTCCTAAAAACTCCATCACTAATAGCCACTAAGAGTTATACGAACGAACGATCGGGTGAGCATAAGCGTCCTACACTTCGCCTTCCAGTTCATGGTCGCCATTCGAGAAGCTTAGGTCCGTATGCTCAATAAATTGCTCAAGCACTGATCTGGACTCAGATTAGCTGAGTAGATTCTTGTGGACGTGCTCAGTGAGACAATGCACCGTTATAGACAGTGGGTTGGCCATCATATTGTTGTAAACAAGTAATTAAATTAAAAATTTAAAAAACCCCCGAATCTTGGACCGATTTTCATCAAACATAGCTAAGAACACTCCCGACTAATTCACCTTTCAAACAAAAAAACAAAACCAAAATCGGTTCATCCGTTCGGGAGCTACGTTGCCTCACACACACACACACACACACACACACACACACACACACACACACACACACACACACACACACACACACACACACACACGCACACGCACACGCACACACAAACACGAAACTTATAACACCCCGTCGTCTTTGCGATGTGGGTTAAAAAAATGACGACGCTCCGATCTACTAACGGATGTTTGTTAGTATATGATTGACTTACCTGTACGAGTATCCATTCCCAACATTTTCATTCCTCAACTCAATACCAATATCAGCACATTTCTTCTCTATAAACAAGAAGCCCATTCTATCATCATCATTATCCACCGGCAGTACTTGCAAGTTCGTCACTTCCGCCTCCTTTTTGACGTTGACTTTGACAGCATCTGACACGACGTCAACTTCTTCGTCATCTGACAGCTCTATTGTGTCAGTCAGAGATCTGTCAATGTCATATTTGAAGATGGAAAGTGAGGTTATGTCGGATGAGTTTGGGTATATATCTCGTATACTAGACTCGGTTTCTGAATTAGAATAATCCGCTTTTAGAATAGGGTTCTCGTTCCGTATCGGGTAATGGCCGTGCAGTCTAATAAATAGGAGTATTTGTTTCGTCCGCCATATTGGTCCGTGTGTAAAATTTTCCGTAAGTAATTTGTTTATGAGTTTCGCCCGAGACCACTGTGAAAAGATAATATAATAAATAAATATTCATGTACATTTCACACGACGCCCTCTAGTCCCAAACTAAGCAAAGCTTGTGATATGGGAACTAGATGGCTGATAGAATACTTTTATACTTTTTTTTTGTAAATACGTATAATACATAGTAACACCCAGACATAGAACAAACATCTATGTTTTCCACGCACAAATGTTTGTTCTCATTGGGAATCGAACCCACGACCCACAGCACGGAAGGCAGAGCCATTACCGACTGAGCTGTGACGCCTGTCAAAAAAGTAAATGCAGTAGTTGTAGCGCCATCTAGTACGCTATAGTAGAACTATCCTAGATCGCGCAAATGCAGTTATCATGGAGTTTGAACATAAGCACGTTTTGAGTGGACGTGCTCAGTAAAGCAATTTTCTTAGCTTTTAAAGCTATTTTTATAACCGGCCTCCCGCGACACAGGGTAGACCTATAGTGCGGAGACCATCAGTAATTTTTATTTCTTTGTAACTCTGTGGTAAATAAATGAATTTGTACTTATAAAACGTTTTAGTGCATGCTGTAAATTTTTAAACTATCTGTATTAACTGTCATTTTAAATGTCTGTAAATTTCCTTTATAACCATCACACCAGTGTGACAGAGAGGTGTGCAGTTGAGTCAATCGCGATTTTAAAAAAAACATTTTTACATTAATTTTCGTAATTTACCTCAATATTTCTTCTTTTAGCGTAGTCCAATTTCCAATACTTTTCGCTGTCTTCAACGACAAACGGAAATAGGCTCAAAAAGTCTGGATCTCGAACCTCCGAAGATATTATAGGTATCCTTTTTACTAAATAATTCACTGCGTTTCGTACCTCGTTGAACCTAAAATATAATAGATAGATAAGTTTTTTATTTCACACCACATAAATATATACTAATAACAAAATAAACAATATAGATAGACTAAAAAATAACTAGAATTATAACTATAAATATACATCATAATTATGTTTCTGTGGTGGTGATAAGGCCACTACAGAACTCCGTCATTTATAAACCGGTTCGAAAAATTCTTTTTTTATCTGAAAGGATGTACTTTCAGATTAGTCCGATTCATTTATCATCAAAATCGGTTCAGTAGTTTTGCTTATAAATAAAAATAACTGGAAAAAAAATATGGACGACATTGCGTATTTTGCTTTTCTATGACTTTTTAATCATGTTTACGGTCAATGGAATATTCCTAATGAACTGCCATCATCATCATTATGATGAAGCCGGTACTCGAAGGTTTTCCTAGTTTTCTAAATTATTTGAAGTCGGTTAAAAAAAGGTTTTGGGGCTAGATGTTACATACCTGGGCATAGCAGACACAAGTTTGTCATACAAATTCTGTTCCATCTTAATTTCTTCATTTTGAATTTCTGAATTTTTCACTTTTGGATTTGACAAATAGCAATGATCATTTTCTAAATGAGGAAAATTTTGTTTAATCCGATCAATTTTTATTGAATTCTCTGCCTTCAATTGGTGTTTAACCTCGGGCTTCAGAAGCGATACACCTTTCCTTTTCCTCACATTTTTAAGTCCGTTCGATTTGATTGGACTTATTTTAGTTGTAGTATTATTTATTATAATCTCCTGTACTTTTGTTAGATCTAATTCTCTATCCATTTCAAGGTAGTATATCTTCCCAGTGATAGGATCTATGTATTTAACAATTCGTTTTTTGACTGAGGACGGTTGGTTGAGTATTTCTGTCGGTACTTGAAGGATATTTTGTAGGTTTTTGATGTCCGAATCGATTTGCTCTTCAAAATCTGTTTCCGTTTCAATTTCTTGTTTGATCGTTTTTGGAAATAATTCCTCTTGGTTTTTCGCTTTGAGGAATTCTTTTCTTTCTTTTTTGACGCCATCTTTTTTCAGTTCAGTATCTTCTTGTTTCTTGTTTATGTTACACGTATCTTGTTTAACTAATTCTTGTTTCTTGTTTATGTTAAACGTATCTTGTTTAACTAATTCTTGTTTCTGGTTTATGTTAAACGTATCTTGTTTAACTAATTCTTGTTTAACTAATTCTTGTTTTTTGTTTATTTTAAACGTATCTTGTTTAACTAATTCTTGTATTTGTGGTTTTATTATATCGTTCTCTTGTTTAACGGATTTAAACATATTGTCATCCTCTTTTATTGTCTTTTCATTGTCTTTGTTTGTTTTAATAATAACTTCATTAGTTTTAATAGGTTTTATGAACATTTCATCAACATCTAACTCCGTTGGACTTTTAAAGAAATCCATCCAATCTAATTCAGTGTCTGTAACTTCTTCTTTGATTTTCGTGTCTTCTTGAATGTTTGTTTCTATGTTTGTTTGTGTGTTTGTTTGTGTGTTTGCTTGTGTGTCTGTGGGTATGCTAGCTTGTATGTCTGTTAGTGTATGATCGTCTTCAATGTATTCATATTTTAGCATTTCTGGTGTACTGTATAACCAGACATCTACTATTGTTTCTGAACCTGTAAAAAAAAAACAAATTAAAAATATCTTAATAACGATTGTCACGCAACTTCCGATCCTAAGGTCGTGGGTTCAAATCCAGTCGTGCAGGAAATTGCGCGCAATTCCAGTGCTCTCAAACGGTGAGGGAAAACATTGTGCTGAAAGTGAGCTCCCACGTATTGAACTTATCTCTCCTGTGGATAGACACTAGGCTGAGAGGATGGTATAGTGCTACAAGCCTCCATCTAACCATGTCCCAGGCACTGCAGCCTCCCGTACATCGGGGCATGGGGGACAACTGCCTCCTGACGCTGGATACATCATCTAGATTAGATGCAAAGGGCTGATTATTGTAGTACATACCTAAAGTCTGCATCCCAGTATAGTTCCGATCAAGTTTAATATTGTGTTCGACTGATGCCGGCTTATTTCTCTCCGGCAATGTGAAGTGCAACTCTATTTTAGCCGGAAACTCCCCCCAACCGCGGCGACTTATGTGAAATGGGTGTTTACTGTAAAAATGATTGTAAATATTCATGGATATTTCACACAACATCCTCTAATCCCAAACTAAGCATAGCTATTCTACGGAAATGAAAAAATGAAATGATATATGTTTATTGTGGCACAAAAGTTAGTTAAACAGGTATACATACACCAAGAACAATAAAATAATATGACATAGAATAACAAACAAGATACAAAGATAATATATATTATGTAGGTAGGTAGGTATAGGCAGGACACAAACTTATATATACTATGGGAATGGAAACTACATTAAAAGGGATTACGACCAAATGAGATAAAAACATGCCTCTTACTACTACATTAGGGGCGACTTGCACCAGAATCACTAAACGTATTTAACAGCTAGATCGATTTAAATCTCACGTATTTGTATGACTTGACAACTCGCTAAATACTATTTAAGAGTTAAACGCGTTTAGCGATTCGCAAGCCGCCCTAGATGTATTCTCTGAAAAACAATAGATTTGATGAATTTCTTTACAAAATTTAATGGAATTTCACAAAATTTAATGTTTTTGCAACAAAACAATAGACTTTCTGTCAAATTTGATAGATTTTACACAAATTTTGACAAACTTTTTACCAAAACTTGCAGATTTTCACAGAAATATTTGACGCATACCTTCTTGAGGTAAATTGTAAAGGATCAAATTATATTATAATAACAACTTTTGTACCTACACTCACGCAAATAAATGATTTACTATTTACTACTATTTACTATGAATTTCTTTACAAAATTTAATGTTTTTGCAATAAAACTAGACTTTCTATCAAATTTGACAGATTTTACACAAATTTTGACAAACTTTTTACCAAAACTTGCAGATTTTCACCAAATTTAATGGAACTTCATCAAATTTGATGGATTTTTCACCAAATTTGATATACTCTTATATTTGTCAAATTTCCCAGTAGTACTCACTCGAGATGCACTCTATGATGCGGCGCGTACGAGTGATGCAGCGTGACGTCAGCGCCGGTGAGCAGCGGCGAGGGGTCCGGCGCGTGCGCAGCTCCGCGGATGTACACCAGCCACTTATGCGTGGACCGGTCCAGCCGGGACGCTGCCGGCACGTACTTTGACGTATTACCTGAATTAAATAACAACAATTTAATCGACGCCGCAAAACAAAATAATGACTTTCCATCATCATCATTTACAAATCATTAACCCCCGACGCAAGAACGACGGGGTGTTATAAGTTTCACGTGTGTGTGTGTGTGTGTCTGAGGCATCACAGCTCCCGAACGAATGAAACGCTTTTAATTCTGTTTTTTTTTTTTTGTTTGAAAGGTGAATTAGTCGGGAGTGTTCTTAGCTATGTTTGATGAAAATCGGTCCAAGATGGCCGCCGCCACAAAATGGCGGATTACATTGAAAGGGTATGCGGAATATTAATTAGCCTTTTTACGTTCATACTAGGTACTTTCATTATTTTGTGGAGGGGTCTTCAAATTTTTAATTTAATGTCACTTAGACATAGACAGTTATTTATTGGCCACAAAAAACACACAGCACAGGTAAAGTATGTATACAATAGGAGATAATTATTACAATCAATTAATTCTCAAGAAAAAATTTTATAAGTAGGTAATAATAAATAATAATTTCATATTTAATAATAATAATTGACAATAAATTAAAATTAGATTTCAATGACAATCACAACTAAAAAATAAATGGAAATACACTTGTTTAACTTACCGATAATAAATCTATATCGATGTTTCATCTGGTTCCTCGTTGCTTCATCCAGTGTGACGACATTGGTAGCCCTCGGCTCCATGTGGCGCGGGATCTTCTTAGGCAGTTGGCTGCTGCAAGGGTCTGCTTCATCAGGACGGAGGGACTTGGTGGAGTCGGCTGATATTGTGTAGTTGCGTTTCTGCAGCATTGCCTGGGGAGTTACAGAACTACTATAAAAAAATTATTCTTCTTCTTCTTCTAACTTAAGAGCTATGCTCTTGTCGGCGTAATGTATGCATTTCCCGCCAGGTTCTTCTTTTCAGGGCAGCTTCCTTGACGTCCTTATACGACATGACATCTATCTTCGCCTTCACTTGGCTCATGTAGCTAATACGCGGTCTTCCTCTTCCTCTCTTTCCTTCTACCTTCCCTTCAATGATATTTCCGATTAAGCTGTCATGTCGTATAAGGTGTCCAATCATCTTTCCTCTCCTGTTCTCAACAACTTTTATAAGGGCTCTCTCCTCGCTTACTCTACTTAATACTTCTATGTTAGTTACTTTTTCTGTCCAGCTAATCCTTTCCATTCTCCTCCAACACCACATCTCAAATGCTTCTAAATACTCTCTATCTTTTTGTGTCATTGTCCATGTCTCACACCCATACAGGGCTAAAGAACGAAAATACTCAGGCATAGAACAAACATCTTTGTTTGCCACGAACAAACCTTCGTTCTCAGTGGGGATCGAACCCACGACCCACAGCACGGAAGGCAGAGCTATTACCGACTGAGCTGCGACGCCTGTCAATTCTATAAGATGAAAGTACTTACAGAATAGTCCTTCCTAGTTTTATTCCTAGGTCCTCTGGACCTGAATATCTCGTCGATATCCACAGTCCGTTTGCCCAGCAGCTTGCGAAGAGATGGATGGATGTGACGCTGCCCATCTCTGAGCGTGTTGCTGATCTGTGGAAATATTACACTAGCTGTTACCCGCGACTTCGTACACGTGTACTCTTCAGGGGGGGGTTAAGCCCCCCCCTGAAAGCTCCAAGTCGATCCAAGTGTGGACGAAGAAAACCCTAAATAGCTGTGTCAAAATCCTTGATTCGCAACTGCATGTACACACGGCCACAGGGCAGGTTATACAACCAGTATAACCATAATTACGATACATACAATGCAGAGAATTGTTGGAAAGAGAGCGCAATAGGCGTAGGCGCGGCGCGACGCACTCGCAGCCCGTCCGACACAAACACACTGTCGTCCTTCTTGCACGATTCCGCAACGTTCAACTTCTAATATTTCTATAATAATAATTATCTTTAGATAGCACCCCTAGTTTATTACCTAGTTTAGTCCTTTCCGTCCATGGTTGTCTGGAAGAGATCGCTCATTAGCGATAAGACCGCCCATTGTACAATTAGTTAAGTTTTGTTTTGTATGTATAGTGGTCCCTAGGTTAAGGTGTGCAATAAAGTATTTTCTATCTATCTATCTATCTATTTCAAAGTCCAAACAGTATAGGTGGACGTGTCGTCGACTGTACCAATACAAAAAATACAAAGAAGTAGCGTCGCCAGCCTGACGGGCCAACTGCTTGTGGTCGGTGATTTTAACTCTATTTTTCTACCTGTAACTACCAACAGGTCGAAATCGTTAGTTAAGTTCGAAGAGATCGTTTTAATAACCTTAAATGGATAAGGCTCAAAACCATTCCTCCTGGAAATCCTATGCTTTGTCCTAAAAAATGCTAGTTTCAAAACCTAGTTTAGCAACTTTCAAGATGGGTTACCTCAGCCTTAGCCCTAGGGTCCCTCTGGACAGCAATCTCATCTTGGATCTGGGCCGAGGTAATCTGCAGCTTCTGATCCGAGTAGTATTTGCTGACGATGGAGTACCGCAGGCGATGCAGCAACCGACGGGATGATACCATCCTGAAATAATATCATTATCATTCATTCATCAAGCCACTTTTTCAAACTATTCATTCATGCCTACACTCATAGCCAGAACACCCCTTACACATAATGGACCAACCTTAAAGTCTAAAAGCGGAAATGGGAGTCCATTCAATTTTATTCATTCATTCATATGGGTTAGTGGCCATTTCTAGAATCACCAAAGTTATATGTAGTATTGTAGTGTATTTCATATCTTCTTCTTTTTATTTACACTGTGACAGGCGTCACAGCTCAGTCGGTAATGGCTCTGCCTTCCGTGCTGTGAGTCGTGGGTTCGATCCCCACTGAGAACAAACATTTGTGCGTGGAAAACATAGATGTTTGTTCTATGTCTGGATGTTACTGTGCATTGTAAGTATGTATTTACAAAAAAAAAGTATATAGATATTCTATCAGCCATCTAGTTCCCATATCACAAGCTTTGCTTAGTTTGGGACTAGAGGGCGTTGTGTGTAAAGTCCATGAATATCTATTTATTTATTTATTCTGGCTGTTCGGTGTCTAGGGAGGTATCTTGTGTGTGAAATATTGACAGGGCACTGACATTTAGCCAGTTAGAATACATGTGGGTACCTGGAGAAAATATAGAACTACCCTATACTTTAAGTTCTGATACCCAAGTAAGTACATTAAATATAAGATGATTCTATATGATCCTTGTGATTTTATTGAACAAAAGATTTTCGATTCACTTTCACTCTGGTGATAGTTTTTAGGCTGCTTTATGGTCTCTGTTGTAGCTTACAACTGCTAGAACTGGATCATTATGGTCCCAATTATTGAGCTATGAACCAGTCAAATTAGGGTCAAAGAATAATCATATAAATTCTATTTTATATTGAGCTAGCTATAATCACATGCCATGGCTGGAATTGGCTAGGACATCACAACATCAGCAGTTGGAGTTAGAGAATCAATTCATTTATTTGATTAGGTTAGAATGTTATTGTCAGAAAGTTTAGGGTAACTTTTTAGGTTATAAGGCCTAGGGTACCGAATATAAGCATTGGTATTGGAATATTTACATTAGAAATGTGAATAAAGTAGCTAATGATGTAATAGTATAGAGGAGCTAGAAAATGTGATATAAAACTATTTCTATGAGATGAAAACAAAGCGCTGAAAATAGCAACAACATAGTTGCCAAAAAACCAACACATGGTGTTGTTTTTATGAATTTTATCAGCGCCCTATGGATGGATAGTGTAAAAGGTAGGAAGTACAACATTTTGAAGGTCGAAAGTACAGCTTACCGTTGATCAATGAGCCTCACTTCGCTTTGACGAGCCTCCAGCTCGTTCGAAAATTCCCGGCGAATGATCGACTTGATTTTATCGACTCTCTCCTCTTCCGACATACTTGGGGGCTCCTCCTTGACACACACAGCAGCCTCGGGGTAGTCCGGGTCATGGTATTCCTTTAGTTGATCCATTTTACTGCTATTTTTACACTTACAAACGAACGACGCCCTTTAGCGTCTGACCAAAATCACTGGTTCTTTTACAGTTCAGTGCATATACTTAGTAACTACAGTCGGGCACTTTGGTATTAGTAATTATATCACAATTATTCACAGCTCCAATAGGTGGGTTTTCTTGTTTTTAGGAATTTATCAAAAAACTATCAAAAAATTAGCCAAAATCCGTGTTTGACACTCGCTTTTCGCTTTACTTTTCTCTCTTTCACGCCCACCGAGAACACTTATCCTCTTTATATTAATATTCTCTTTCGCTCTCTCTTTTCTTTTGCTGCGCGTAGAGGGAGAAGGGTACCTACGCTACGATGCTGCGCTTTTTTTTTGTACTGCCTACTTCGGCTGTGTGTTCACCTGACATTGTTCTGACTGACTGGTTCGATTAGTTACTACATTGTTTGTAATGTTTGTAACAATGGCTCAGAGTGTTCGCATTTACTGCTCCAACACAGATCCGAACTCAAGCATAGATTTTTTTATGAAAATCTCTACTCAAACCTTTGTTTGAGTAACGATTGGTTTATATGAGCTTTATTATGAGAAAACTTGATGAAACAAAATACAAAATATATTTGAGAGGATCGAGTTCAGAATCGAACATTTGCTACCTACTGGCAACAGTGTGCTTGTAATTTTGCAACTGCCAACCCGAATTTAAAATGTCAAAATCAAAAAACGCAACAAAAGGCTATTTTGACAGACAGACGCGCAATCTCTTGAGCAAAATAGAAATTTCTACCAAATAACCATTGCGGAAAGAAAGGAGAAGCAGCAGCGTAGACCGTGATGTGAGGGCTCGAGTCGAGCGCGCTCACATGTCCGACTCCCAAGCAGATGGCCAAGAGGCCATGACAGAAAGAAGATCGTTTTTCTACCCTGATAGCAGCAGCGATTCTGACGACAAAAGCTACAGACTGGACGAGGAGCGTAGGAAGAGACTATCCAAACGCAACGGGCCGAATATCCGCCCCAGGGTCTGCACGATGCCGCCCAAACTAGCTACCCCGTCCACATCTACTGCAGATCAGCCGAGGAATGCGAAGGTGAACCTGGGCGATGACAGGATCACCCTGGTGGTAGATAACACCAGGTTCGTGGTGGATCCAGCTCAGTTCACGGCGCACCCTAATACTATGCTGGGAAGGATGTTCAGTTCAGGTACTTTCTTTGTTATGAGTAATGTTTGCTCGTTGAAAAGTACACAACCTGATTCACTAATATTTTAAAGGCTAATTTGCTAATGCTAATTAATCTAATTTGGTATAATCTATAACTTTATGATACCACTCTTTGCAACTAATGTAGGTGAAAGTTATAACTACTATTAATTTTCAAATACATTTATACACAAAGAAAATTACGACTAATACAGCATTTACACATGAAAATACACATGAAACAGTTGAGCTATCTACACACCGTTGCAAACTATTTATGTATGACATTAGCTTTCGATATCCAGGTATAGAATTTACACATCCAAATGAGAGAGGTGAGTACGAGGTTGCTGAAGGGATATCAGCGACAGTCTTCAGAGCGATCCTGGAGTACTACCGCGGAGGCACCATCAGATGTCCACCCACAGTCTCGGTGCAGGAGTTGAGAGAGGCATGTGATTATCTGCTCGTGCCGTTCGATGCTAATACTGTTCGGTGTCAGGTTAGTTCAGCCGATAGTAAGATTTTTCTATACATAGGTCATAGCATAATATGGATTGAAATATTTATATTGCGGCTAGTTTGGTACTTCCTGATTCTGTAAATAAGAGACCAAACAAAAGGTCACTCAAGTGACTGACATTTGACCTTTGAGGTCAAATAATATGGACATAATTACTGGTAGGTAGTTTCGACTGTGTAGAAGACTCACTCAAGGTCAAAGGTCACTCAAGAATGTTTCAGTAACCTACAGTACAAGCTTTGCTTAGTTTGGAACTACAGGACGTTGTGTAAAATATATACAAAATATCTATCTAACTATAATTCTTATTTTTCGCTTCTTTTGAAAATTTTAATATGTTTGTTCTTTCCTCAGAATCTTCGCGGGCTTCTACACGAGCTGTCAAACGAGGGTGCTCGCCGTCAATTCGAGTCGTTCCTAGAACAGCTGATTTTACCATTGATGGTCGAGTCAGCGAGACGTGGCGACAGGTGAGTTATCAAAATGACAGTTTTTGAGTGATTTTTTTGATCAAGTCTGGTTTTCAGTAAGTGTTTGCTAACAATAAGAGTTGTGGAGGATTATGAAGCATTGACAGGCGTCACAGCTCAGTTGGTAATGGATCTGCCTTCCGTGCTGTGGGTCGTGGGTTCGATCCCCACCGAGAACAAACATTTGTGTGTGCCAAACATAGATGTTTGTTCTATGTCTGGGTGTTACTATGTATTATAAGTATGTATTTACAAAAAAAAGTATAAAAGTATTCTATCAGTCATCTAGTTCACATATCACAAGCTTTGCTTAGTTTGGGACTAGAGGGTGTTGTGTGTAAAGTCCATGAATATTTATTTATTGACCTTGACCTGAAAAAGACACCTGATAGTTGACCTTCATATTCAAATTTATTTTTTATTTCAGCTTTCATACACAACACTGTAGGTAGGATATGACAGCCATAATATTCACAAACATCACTTTAAGACACTGATAATTGACCTTCAACTTCAACTAAGATTTGACCTTTGACCTTTCAGAGAATGCCACGTAGTTGTCCTTCTAGACGACGACTCAGTTGAATGGGACGAGCAGTACCCCCCACAAATGGGGGATGAATACAGTCAAACGGTACTTTCCACTCCTCTGTACCGATTCTTCAAATATATCGAAAACAGGTTAGTATTGAGGTGGGTATGATGATTTTGATGATTTTTCTTTTGTGTGTTTTCAAAATGGAAAAGTGGAGGTGTTATAAGTTTGAAACTGGTATGTGTTCAGTATTATTGTATTTTACCTTTCCATTTATACTTATTTACCTTTCATTTTTATCTATCATTTTATTTATTTAAAAATTTCACATAAATAAGTAGTGCTAGGAGGACTTAATGCTGAGAGCCTTATCTACCAGTCTACCTCGGCGTGCGAAAAGATGGTGTGATTTGTTTTATGCTTGTTTTTTTTCCAGTTTAAACTTTATTATATTATTACTTTATTAAAGTTTATTCTTTGTTTTTCAGGGATGTAGCCAAGCAAGTAATGAAGGAAAGGGGGTTGAAGAAGATACGCTTAGGGGTAGAAGGCTACCCCACGTACAAGGAGAAAGTTCGCAAGCGACCCGGGGGCCGGGCTGAGGTACATTTTTTTTAAACCTATCCTGTCCCACTGCTGAGCAAGGGGTCTCCCAAAGATTCCTCCTCCCACCATTTCCCTTCGAAGGCGTCTAGGTCATCCCGCTGAGGTAAATATCAATATTTATTTTGTACTAGCTGTTTTCTGAGCGGATTCTTTGAGAAACTTATGTATGCAGTTACCTGATGCTAAGCGGCTACTTATAACAATGTATTATCCCACAAACCACATCCTGCATAAATCCAGCATATACTACTCTACTGCGATTATCTATCTTCGACCTCATCATCATCAGCCTATATCAGTCCACTGCTGGACGTAGGTCTCTCCCGTGACGCGCCACTGAGCCTGGTCTTCGTCTCTTCTCATCCAGTGTCAGCGCTACATCTCGCAGATCGTCGCTCCATCTTGCCGCAGGGCGTCCTACACTACGCTTGCCTAAACGTGGTTTTCAATCTGAATCTTCGATCTAAACTACTAAAATTAATTTTATTCATCAGGTAATTTACAACTACGTCCAGCGACCCTTCATCCACATGTCCTGGGAGAAGGAGGAAGCCAAGAGTCGGCATGTAGACTTCCAGTGCTTCAAGTCAAAGTCTGTCACTAACTTGGCTGCAGCCACAGCTGATCCGCCCGCACCTAATGGTAAAAACCTATTTTACTCTTCACAACGTAGTTTACTCGTTTACAGCTCATTTTACTATTGCAACCCATTTTACTCTTCATAAAAATATAGTTTTTACCTTTCACACTTCATGATACGTCATCGAAGTCTTAATTTTTTAATTTTTGTTTTTCACTTATTTTAACCATGTTGAGATAACAAAGGGTGTTATAAGATTGAGCACTTCCGTGCTGTAGGTTGCGAGTTCGATCCCCACGCACACCAACTTATTTTAACTTCCGTTTGTTTTTTTTCAGAGTTGGAAGGGCCCCGCGCCCCCCGCGATGAGGAAGCGGAGGTGCCCCCCGACCCCCCGGAAGAGGAGTGAAGGTGGCGCCCCCGCGGCTTGTGCGAGCTTTTATGTATACTTCGGTTATAGTCACAAATACAAATTAAATAATGCGCGATTTAAAAAAGTGAAAATACGATCTAGTATAATATTAGGGCGTTATAAGATCTAAAGTCTTCGAAGGGTGAAAGTATAAATAAATATGTACCAGTACGCACAACGGATCTTTACCCCTCTGAAGTGAGGTGCAACAAACGATTGGGCATGTACTGTTCGAAAAAATTCGCTTACCTCCAATTCGACCCAAAAATGTGTTCAGCGCAGATACTTCAGAGAGACAAAGATCCGTTGTGACTATACAATATTCTAATGGTTCTTTAAATTCCACTTCCATCAGAAAGTGGTCTCATACATGGGGTTGGCCCCGTGACCGATGGGGTCCCAAATCATGCACCGATGGCGTCCTAATTTCATTTTAAAGTAAAATCGCTTAGCTATAGGTTATTGGTCGGGGGATCGAATATGATTTTTATCGAATTGACGTAGATTTTTGTACCTAGTGGTAATTAGCTTAATCTATTTTATTTACCGAAGCTTAGGGCGGCTTGCACCAGAGCCTTAGGGTGGCTTGCACCAGAATCACTAAACGCGTTTAACTCTTAAATTTAGCGAGTTGTCAAGTCATACAAATACGTCAGATTTAAATCGATTTAGCTGTTAAATACGTTTAGTGATTCTCGTGCAAGACGCCCTTAATGTCTTTTTGCAATACACAATGTCAACTTAAATAAAATTAACATCTAACTTAGGTCTGATAGTCGCATTCAGAGTTACTTAAAATCAGAGTTAAAATTCAATAAAGCACCTGGAATCATTTAGAATTGTGATAAATAACTAGGTGATTCTAGGTGCCAGTTCCAAGCGACCAGAGACAACAAGAACGGCCAACAAACTAGAATCTTTCTTGCTCATTTTTCTAGTTAGTCATAAAATATACACAAATAATTTTATTTTAACATAAAAATACTTAATTAACAATCAATATAACAGTGTTCAATAAATATAAGCTTTTGATATTTAGATAAAACATAAATTACTCCATAAATCGAAAAAAAACATTCCTCTAATCTAATTTTTCAGAAAAATTTAGTTTTTGGTGTTAGAAGAATTAAAGTGGTTTTAATACACTATCATTGCTATTGTAACCTTACTGCCGTATTCATAAACGCTTGATTAATCTCGTATTAGCTAAACAGTCAACACTGACGCTACACTAAAATTCGTTTTTGTGGATACTATGATATCAAATATTTTTTGTACTATCAAATTTTTTAACTGTTTAGCTATACTGTATAATAAGATTACAAATATACGTCCAATAACTATTATAACGTTATCAAGCTGTTATGAATAAGGTTGTACACACGGCGACACCTCGACCTAGACTACTAGACTTTGAACTATTAAAAGTTGAACGTTGCGAATCGTGCGAGAGAGACGATGTGCGGAACGCGCTGCCTACGCCTATTGCCCTCCCTTTCCAACGATTCTCTACGTTGTACATCACAGAACAAAGGAAGTAAATAGAAAGAGCATGATGACTTTTTAGTATGAGAACCAGTGTAGCTAAACTCACACCATGTCAAAACTAACACACTTAGAAATAAAGATTATAATTGGTTGAAAGAGAACGTAAAACGGACCTAAATCCATTAAAATAATTTTATTGATATAAAACCTTAGTTCCATCGGAACATGGTTCAAAACTCAATAAAATAAACAAGTGATAAAAATTAAAGTTTACTTCGTCTACTCAGCAAAAGGTGGCGCTTTTGCGAAGCATTTTTGTTATAGTCTTTATTAACAAATCTTAAGATTGATAATGCAATGGCTGTTATGACAAACATAGCTACTCACTTAGTGATGTGACCAATGAGGATACATGACGAATTTGTCGATATCGATTATTACCTACCCACTGATTGATAACGAAATAGCTACGTTTAGCCGCAATTACATTTGTCTGATACGTTGTGTCCAAGGGCTCTGCCGTTTGTGGTGGTCGAAATAAAAATATTTTCTTTCTTTGTTTAATTATAATCAATCACAAAGGTTAGTATCAGACTGACACTATTGTCAGTCTGATACTTGGGTAAGGACCAAGAATGAAGGTACCTACCTAATTAATTAAAACTTCATGAATATAAATAATAACACTATAATTACCTGAAAACACAAAATTATTAGAGTCGGTATAGCTGTGCCAACAATGTATTTGTTTCCACTTTTTATAATTACAAAATCTTGGTCCTTAAAGTGCAGCAAATTGTACCTACTGTATTTTGTAGGAAACCAATTTTGTTTCCCAGTTGCATCAATCAATTTTTTTTATGTCTGGCACATTGGGTAAACTGAAACCAGAAGATATACCTATTTTTTCAAAATATTTCTGTAATTTTCATCTGACCCAGCCATTAAAGTTATCGATAACGCATTCATCAGTTTATTGGGGCCACATCCCTAACTGAGTAGCGAAAGTTGAGGTTTAAAAGAAACGCGACTTTAACATGTATGATTTACAGTCTTTTTTTCTTTGACGGTTTTGCATTTTAACAAAACTAACAATTAACAATAAAATATTACTTATCGGTGATATGATATGCCCCCATTTGTTAAATTTTTGATTCCGCTATCGTTTTTGCACTCTAAAACAGCACAATATGGCATGTTTATATTTTTTAATGATTTTTTTCAAGTACGGTTACCATGACAAAATTCAAACACGACTGAAGTGAGCGGAGCTAGGCGGAGCTTGAAGTGCGTAATGCGATGCAGACTTGATATTAAGCGGATCCACCTACTTACTAATTCTACTTATTTTCTTTTTTCTGTGTTGTACATAGCGTCGTTATGGTTATGTTGGGTGTCTAAGTTGACGTGTAGCCGTGTGTACGTAGATAAAGTAGTGTTTTTTTAATGGTATACCAAATGTATGTTATCGAATTTTTTGTAATAAAAATAAGATGAAAAAATAAATATTTTTATTTCAACAAATACTAATATTATTAGAAGTTTTTAGTTTCGTTTGTAGAGGTAATCTATAAAATTACTAAAACATATTTTGAAAATTCTTTGACTGATAGATAGGTATAACCTCCCTGTCATAAACTACCTAAGTATTGTGATAGAAATGGGTTTTTATTTCGTTATCCCAATATTAGTAAATCAAGTCTGAGACGGACGAATCAGCTAGGACAAGTTCCATCGTTCAGTGCAATGCCTCACAGGGCACGTTCGAAGTGGACGTGCTCAATGAGGTTGTATATCATTATAGACAGTGGTTATCACTAATAAGTGATAACCACTATAGCCCATTTGATGATAATAATCATCAAATGGGCTATTGGCTTGAATGATTTTGATGTAAGTATAAAAAAATTTACTTCAAGATTTTTCATAAAATAAAATTATTATTATTAGGGCGGCTTGCACCAGAATCACTAAACGTGTTTAACAGCTAAATCAATTTAAATCTGACGTATTTGTATGACTTGACAACTCGCTAAATACTATTTAGGAGTTAAACGCGTTTAGCGATTCTGGTGCAAGCCGCCCTTAGTCATAATTTTCTTTGTGAATAAATTCGTTTCAAAGCTGACAAAATAAGAAAATTAGAGTTCTGTCAATTTGTAAAAGCAACTTATCACATTTATTACAATTGTTTTTAAAATAAAACAATATTTAAATGAAATCTTAATTAATTTATTAAAATACACTAACAACAAAGTGACACTTAGCAAATATCGTAAAATAAGAATAACACTTAGATACAAAATACATCTATAGAAAATTTTTCACTTTTAGTGACCGGAGTTTACCTACACTTGGAAATTACTGAATTTTTTTACTAAAATCTATACTACACAGAAATACAGCCGCATAGTCCGGCCCCGCGCTAGATTTCCTTACCTATATCGTAGGTAGACTCTAACCACGTTAAGTCTGCAGCACGTGAATAATGGCAACCTTTAAAGGTACCACGGTTACTGTAAGAAGTCTACCATGTACAAATTTTTAGTGTTGCCAATTTATTTCGTTGCAGACTTAGCACGACCAGACTATCAGTAACTAGAAGAACCAAAATGTCTTGCCGTGGGATTTGATATCAAAACTCAAGGCTTTTTGAACTTTTCTAGGTGAATTACATGAATAATACATACGATTTCAAGTTTCATAACATTAAAAGTAAGTTTTGTAGCTTCTTCAATCTAGGTACAGGCAAGACTGACGCACTTATCGCTTAAAGATTTTTCCCCCAGCTACACTTATCTCTGAAAAAACCAATTGACTACAGCCGCGAACAACGCAAACACTATGTACAAACAAGTCGCTGTGGCCAGGAAGAAACCAGTGTTGTGTTGCATCCACTGAAAATAAAAGGTATGCTATAACCACTTTTAGTACATCATTTATGTAAATTAAAAACAAGAACGGCCCTAGTATTGATCCTTGTGGTACACCCATTTTTACCCACTGACCCGTAGAATGATTTTCATTTACTATGCTTTATTTTGACTACCCCATGTCTCATGTGCCTGTAATAGCACCGGCACCCATACCCTTCAAACCGGAATACAGCAATGCGAGCATCACTGTGCACACGAAATAGGTAGTAATACTTCCCTGGACAAACTCTTTCACAAAGATTCCTAAACCAAAAATGTTATAATTACTATACTTTGTTTGGCCCTGACTATAGACAGCGCAGTTGGTTATTTCATCCTAATATCAAGGGTACACTCGTATCTTTGAATTTCATTTGGTCGAAAAGTTTTGTGATAAGTTTATAGAAAAAAAAAATATGAATTCAACTATGTAGGTATAAATGTATTTAGTTGGACAGAAGAAAGAATGTTAGGTACCGTTAGACGTAGGTACTATATGTTGACATTGTTCTGCCGTAACGGCTGGACAACTTTTAATGAAACTTTGAATAGATAGGTAGACCTCTATAGGTCTTAGAATGCTGGTAAGCCACCGCCGTAAACTACATTGTTAGTAAGTAGAAGATATTAAATAAAATGTATTTATTACCACAGTTAAACGTCTATTGCTTTGTATTCTTTCAGCACTAGATGATCTTTTACGTTTTCTTCTTTCCTTCACAAACCCAACAGTTATTTGATTCCGCAGTGAGTTAGTATAAACAGAATCCTGTTTTCGTATTTCTGTGAGTTTAGCTATAGCGTTCGTCGTTGGTTCTTCGTACCTTTTCAATCTATAGATACCATTTTCTTCTCGAATAAATCTATCGAATTCCGTTCTTTGTAACGTGTTTTTCGTACTTTTCATCGGTTTTCGTACAAACGTTTCGACTTTTCGATCTTTAGTGAATTTTTCTTTTGTGTTTGATTCTTCTAGATGTATTCTAGAATCACTATTTGTGTATGAATCAGATCTTTTTCTTGGTTTTTTGCTTCTCTGTCTTCCTGTCACATCGTTTTCATAGAATTTTTTTAGATCATTTGACTGACCATTGTCGTGAATGTTGAAATTAGAGATTTTGATTGGATCAGCCTCTTGAAACAAAGGATTTGTGTTAGATTTTTATACTTTTAGGTCTGTACCTTTTCGCATAGATTTTTTAACAGTTTTGTATGAGTCTCTACCTAAATCTATGCTTGACTAAAAATTTCTTTAAGAACGTAAATACGGATTTCAATCTTTTTTAGGGAGTACTTTTAGACACTAGAAATAATAAATGTAGAGATATTATTGTAAAAAATTAAAGATAATATATTCAAATTTAAAGAGAAGGAAAAAAATCTGGGTGGTACTATACAACATTTTCACACAAAAACCATTTTACCGTCGCAAGATATAAGTAAGTAGGTATACGAGTCTTGGTAACTACGGGATTCGAACCTGCTTCCTACTTAGGTATTTTTACAAGTGAAAATTAACAAAATTCAATATTCAGACTTGCCAAACCCCCTTTAGACCTCAATAATTTTTAATTTTAGAAGTTCTATAAGATTCTTTTATAAATCGATGCGAGGATTTTTGCTAGTCAAAGGTTTTTTTAAAAGGTCGTGGGTTCGAATGCCTCTTGTTGTCGTGTCGACCCATAACTTTTGGGATGTGGTCAAAATCTTTATGACCTCCATTATCTTCCACTTCAAGGGTTTGCCCTCGTTTAATGACAAATAAAATAAGGTCGTAAAATTATAATGATTTTGTCATTTTTACCTTCAAACTGATACCATTTTCTGTTTCCTTTCTTTTCTTCGGTCATAACGTAGTTATGTTTCACCATGGGTTTCAAGGTTGTCTTCGTGACTTCCTTTGCAAAGGACATACCAAACTTTTGTAAAATACCTTTCTCTATGGAACTAACAATGTTAGCGATAAACGAAAAATCTATACCTACACCTACACTAGTTATTTTACAAAATAAATTAAATCCCACGATAACCTCGTTAGATCCTCTTCATCATATGTTATTTTATTATAATACTTAATAAAGAATTTAATTTTGATGAATTTGCTGGTCATTATGAGACCTTATGAACACAAGATACAAGATACATTTATTTGCCAAAATAAGTGTTACAATTTGTTCTTACCAAAGTTACACCAGTTAATTTCTGAATACGTTGATATCTCTAAATGTTTCAAACTGCAATTATGCCTGAGAGCTGACGAAGCTGATTTTCAAACCTGATAAATATAACACCAAAACGGCTGCACCAATTTTCACCAAACTTGGCTACGAACCATCCCAGATCAACCTGGCTTTTTAAATGTTTCAAACTGCAATTATGCCTGAGAGCTGACGAAGCTGATTTTCAAACCTGATAAATATAACACCAAAACGGCTGCACCAATTTTCACCAAACTTGGCTACGAACCATCCCAGATCAACCTGGCTTTTTACAAAACACCAGCCGAATTTCGAAGCTACCAGAGCACTGACAAAAAACACCGTCAAACTTATAAAACCCAGAAAAATACCTTTTCGTTTATGACCTTAATTCCAAACTGATGGACCAACTTCTCCAGCAACCCTGGGTGCGACTGCAGGTTAGCTGGCGCTGGTATCTCCAAGTTCTCCAACTGTGGTCTTATGGACTTCAGACTTTGGAAGATGTCGTAATCTATGTTTTGTTGCAAGGGTTTTGCTGTGGTCCTGAAGTTTAAAATCACTTAAATAACTACAATGAGGTACCACTAGGCTTCATGTCAGAGCACCGGTGGCTTAGTGGTCACCCAGCCTTCCTATCCGAAGATCTTGAGTTCTAATACATTTTCCATCTAAATCTATATGGAAAAATGTGCGCAATACCAGCGCTCTCAATGAGACAATGCATTGTTATATTCAAAGGTTACGGGGTAGTCTCAAAATCCCCTTTGAGTTTTCCCTCTTGAGGGTACACACGGCCACAGGTCAGATTATACACCCAATATAACCACAATAGGTAACTACAATATGCGTAGGCGCGCGCCGCGCCCGCAGCCCTCCAACACAAACACACTGTCGTCCCTCTCGCACGATTCGCAACGTTCTACTTCTAATAGTTCAAAGTCCATAGGTGGACGTGTCTTCGACTGTACCACTTAACATGATAATATAATGTTATTTCCATCACTTAATTAAAAAAAAACTTACATTGTTGACTGTAGTTTGAGACCCAAAAGAGTATGTTCAATATCATCGAGATCTTCCACCGATATATTTTCTACTAAATTAGCTTCGTCCATTTCTTTCTCAAACTCCTCATCGAGGCTCTTCCTCTCTTTATCCAACTTACCTCGTTCATAATTTATAAGTGAAAGCAATATATTTTTATACTTTGATTTCTCTTTTGTATCATAAGCATGTGTGGTGTCTTCATTGATTATAAGAATCGTGGGGTTCAGCTTTGACGTAACTTCTGATATTACGTTAGAATCTAGCTTTTTAGCCTTATCTTTTGTGGATGCTGCAGTAGTAACAGTTTTCGTTTGACTTTCTTCGTCGATCAAAGTGTTCGAAGTCGGCGAATCAATCACACGGTTTCCTTTACCTATTTTGTTTAGAAATCCAAGCGTCGCCGTTTTGATTTTGTTGAATAAATTCTTTTTAGTTGTGGACTCTTTTGCATTTGTTCTCGTTTCTTTTAAAGATGGCGTGAACTCTTCTATTGAAAAGGAATCGAATGTATTTGTTGTAGTAGTTTTAGGTTCTGTTGTAGTTTTAATTTCGTTCAAATCGACTGCTTTACTAGTATTACCATATGTTGTGTTAAAAGTATTTGGAGGTGTGTTCTTTATATCAGTCGTCATGTTAGTTTTCTCGGTCTTATATTTATGAGTTATTTTACATTTAGATGTTTTATTAGTTTTCTTATGTTTCTTAGTTTTTACTTTCTTTGTCTTGTGCTTTTTCGTATGGTATTGTGTCACGATAGTTGGATCTGTGAACGTATTTCTGGCATCTTCGACATCTTGGATTGTGCCAATCAGTTTAAAAAGTTCATTCATGTTGTAGCTCAGTGAATCTGTTACATTGTTTGTTATTTCAGCCCTGGCTGGTGTCGATAGTGTAACTTTATTTTTACTCTTGTATATACTCTTTAGTTTGTTTTTAAGGGAGTCTGAAACTTTCACACTATCTTGCGTAACAGGTGTTTTTGCACTGGTTGTTTGCACGACTGCAATATCAACATTAGGCTTACTATTATCGTTGCTGGCGTCAACATTGCCTTTACTTAAGTAATCATGCCAAAACGATCCACCAGTATCTGCTATGATAGGAGACTCAATTTGTTTGTATATTGCTTCTCTTTTAAAATTATCTCTAGCTGTTACTTTTGTGTCATAATAAGTAAAAAGTTTGTCCAATTTCACTTTATTTTTTCTTCTAAACAGGTTTTTGAGTTTGAATTTTTTACAATTCCTTTTATTTACATCGTAGTCGAGAAATATATTACTGTTTTCTCCCTCTATGTTCGTAGAATCTACTAAACTTACTGGACTTGTTTGGGTTGATGCGGTAGACGCTTCTGGATTGCAAATTATATTGACACTGATATTATCAAGAGTGTAAACCTCTTTGTCGTAATTTCGCTTCATAACATTATTTATGCTTGATCTTTTACTGATTGGTTTTAAAGTGATACAATTACTTGCAGTCTTAACAAATTCAGCTACTTTCTCCTTCAAAGTCCCATCATAAGGAATGAAGTTTGATGATAAACCAAAAATAGTATTCAAAGAATCCAGATCGTCAATTAAAGGTTCTCCTATATAACTGGAGTCTTTTTTGTTTTTATCGAAATCTCGTTTGTCGATATAAGTAGCAAATGTTTTGCAGGTACGTCCTTGGCATTTTCCTCTCACCCTTTTATAATAATCGTCTAAGGATTTATCTATCCTGTGTACAGCATCTCTTAGTTTTCTGCCACCGGTCGGGTTCATCCAGAAAAAAGTCTGAATCTCTGTGCAATGGTCACTCATGTACTTCGCCAGATTATCAAACTCGAATGTTAGTTCTTTTATTACAGCATCACTTGCTGCACAAGCTCTGCACATAGTTTTGTTTTCTTTACATTTGCAGTTGCAAACTCGATCGTGTCCAAAGAGTTTCTTTATTATATTCCAACTTGTTTCTCTTCTTTTAACTGTATGTCTTTTAGTCGTCGCTGTCATATTCTTATACAGTTCAACCAAGTGCTTATTGACAGCAGCTACAAACTCCTTGCTCAATTTCACCGATTCCTTTTTTGTTGTAACTTCCACTTTTTTAGTAATGTCATCAGCATTTCTCATATGTATTGACGGATCCGCTATAGGTTTGAGAGAAAAACTATTTTTTAAAGTATTTTCATCTTCAACTAATAAATACATTCCGGGAGTAAAGCCACCATCTAAATCTGGACTCACTGCAGCTGTAGCAATATTGTCTTCTATCGAATGTATTTGGTATTCTAAATCTACTGGAGTTGACATTTTAGCTGAGAAAACTTTTCTGACTTTAAGAGGGTCTAACGATCTTCTCTTATCTGGTACATCGTAGGGTATCGCTATGTGAACTTGTATAGAGTTTGTTATGTGCTCCATCGATTCATTAGTGTTCTTTCTGGGTTTCGTACGCTGGGCTGCCATAACTTTACTTTGAGAAATCATTTTAATCATGTTTTTTTCTTCGAAGCTCGGTGTGTTCTTCATGAGATCTACTATAACTTCAAGAGCAGCAACATTTTTAGCTGTGAATGTTTCTTGACTCACATCTCTCTTTGGTTTACTATATGAATTAAAGTTAGTATCTTTTTTACTTTTTTCTTTTACATTGCCATCAGTTTCGTAACTTCTGATTTTTGTTTTATTAGCTACTTTATTTGGTTTGCTTCCTGGTTCGTAGTAAACCTAAAGAAAAGTTATATTAGAGTTGATATTATTTAGCTTATTTTTGATTACAGTTCTACGCAAATTATAATTGTACTGCTTACTTGGTTATCATACTCTTCTACGTAGACACCTTCATCATCAATGGGTTTGATTTTGGGTTTAGTCTTGCCGTTATCCATTTGTTTATTCGTTATTATAAAAATTGGATGAAAAGTTGGTTCAGCAGCCTGCAAGAACTTCAAAGAGAATGGAAAGCCTGAAGATATCAGTGCATATTAATTTAAATAAATGAAATAAGATAAGGGAGGTACCTTTTTATTTTCATCATCTATGTCACCTTTGTAATCAAATATGTCATAACTGTTATCAGATGTTTTAAAATTTCTTCCGCTTCTCGTAGTAAATTCTGTAGTTGTGTCAATACTCATCAAACTCTTATCGGTAGCTGTAAAATGTGATATTATTTGTATTTCTTTTCAATCAATTTAATATTCATTTCAGTGGCATCCACTTACACATTTGTTTTAGTATCTCCATTGTATTAGCAGGAGTCATCATTAATGTAGTACTTTTATGCTTTGCAAATAGTCTCAGCTTTTCTTTTATAACTGAAATTAACGAGCTCATAATAATGAAAAACCATGTTATTATTAGCATTAATTTGTGTCTACTTACCCGGTAGTATTTTAAATAGCCGTTTATTTCTCTGTCTTTTCATATCTCGTGGGAAGTGTATCGTCTGACTGAATGTATGTCTCTTCGTTGTCTTTGCTAAAATATTATTTATCACTTTTATCTCATCACGCTTATCTCTGGTATGATCATCTACTTTATTGACTTTATGGGTACCTGCTCGGTCAACTCTCGAGTTTCCGCCATCGGCCATCACGCCATCGATGCTAAAAACTTGACCACGATCAAGAGTGACGTCTATACCATCTGTTAAGTTAAGACCACCTTTCAGAACACCAAGTTTGTTAATCATTTCTATCAGTGCTATCCCTGATATATATTTTAGAACCAAATCTGTCCAAGATGTTTTCAAACTAGCTGGTAGAAGTTTTGTAGTATCTATCTCAGGATTAGGAGCATAGTATGTCGGCAAGTCTATGTGTATAGGACTGTCTGGTCTTGTGAAATCATTAACTGCGTCGACGACGTCTACTACGATCATGATTTGATGAATTCTGTTGGAGATGACGTTAACTTAACGGGTTACCTACTGAGGAGTTGAAAACTAAAAAACACCAGGATATTGTTATCTTAGAATCCTGTTTGAATCTATTTCACCACTTGAAAGTAGCTTAATGGCGACTTTTAAAATAATATCATCAACTTACTCACTATTAGTGCTTTCTTTGTAATAATAATCTCTTTTTATATCCGTATTATGCGCTGGAGTAGTCACTTCTGCAAAAGTATTTTTGTATTTCTTATTTTATATTATTCTAAAATAGTATTTATTAATGTAGTCTATTAACTTTCATATGGGCCATACCTTTGACATATACGTCGTCTTCTTCATCAGGTGCATTTGCTTTGTTTTTAGGAACATTATACAAAACATCGTATTTGTAGCTGTGGCTGCTTATTTGCACTCTTTTCGGCAGATTACCTTGTGTATTCTTATAATTTCCGCTCACCTCATTTGGTAATTTATTGAGATTCATAAAAACTGTTTTGTCTTTTATTTCAGGGTCTGCTTTGATATTTAATTGAGCGCCATTATTAGGATTTGTTTCAGATTCATCATCTTTGGTTTCAAGGTTTCTATTGTAAAGTTGTTTGTCATTTTCAGTTTCAGAAATTGCCTGTGTTTTATTAGAATCTGATGTAGCTATGCGCGCCAAAGTTTTATCTTTAAGTTTGGTAGATTTTACTTTCATCAAAACCTCCTCAGGGTTGGTAATTGGTTTGTTAAATTCCAGCTTTTTATCTGCATCATCGAAATTTATTATTGTTATTTCAACTTCATTCTCATTCGGAGTCACTGAATTCAATTTCATCATATCTGTAGAAACTTCGAGGCTCTTTTCAAACATTTCATTTATATTATGTGTGATCATCTGTAATTCCTCATTGCTGATCAGAGCGTTCTCAGTGAGCATATTATAGTCGTTAACACTTGATCGTTTGTGCCTTGCATTCACGTTATCTCTATAATCATTGAAGAGGTCATTTTCAAGATCATTTAGATATTCAATTTGATTATCTGGGTAAGACTTATCAACCATTTCTACCACTTGTTCATTGACACCATTTTTATACCCAACGGTAGTGGTTTCCTTGTTATCGTTTATTTTAGTTTTATCTATAGTAGTTGCAACTTTCATATGTTCATCAAATTGAATGGTTTTAGCTAGTGGGTTGATTTTAGAATGCCAAGTTTCAGTGATCGTAGGCATTTCGATCATAGGTAAAGTGACAGACTCGACATCTAATTTGTTTTCTTTTAGAAACTTCTCGAATTGTTCATTCCTCATCGGTAGCGGTGTGTTATAATATTGTTTTGGCTGCTGATTTACCTTTGATATTGGCTGGAAAAACAAAAGCATCTTGATCATCATCATCTTCTGCAAGTGCAGTATTATAATAAATAATAAATAAATAAATAAATATTATGTAAATATAATCTGGGTCTTTTCAAGGCAAGAGTGAATAGGTGTCTTCTAGACTGTCCTGCTCCATCGTCGGCCACATCGTCACTTACCATCAGGTGAGATTGTGGCCAAAGGACAATCTATATTATATAAAAAAAAAAAAACTGTGCGTCTTTTATCCAGGTGATCGCTGTGAACTTTTAACGGCAGTCGACCAATCACGCTTTCGTATTTTTAAAAGTATGTAATAAAAGCATTAGGATTGAAGTTTAACTTACATGAGATTCTTGTTTCTTATGGTTAAAGCTTCTGAGTGAGTTCTTGGCTGAAATAAAACGTACAGCTACTTAGATTGCTTCGAACTCAAACTAATACTAAGTAAATAAACTCTTAAAAACTTTTACAAAAGAGACCTTATTTGTATCCCTTAATAAATTTTAAGTATAGATTTTAAATTAAATTAAACTGACAAAGAACTCACATATTTTCATCGTATACGTGTTATCATTCACAAAGTTTAGATCGTTAGCATAAGACATGCTTGTAGTATCCGGTTCATCTACATCCGATGTACTTCTTGGCGGTCCTTTGAAATCAATATTTATTATCATTTATTTTAAATTTTAATCAAACTTTTGAAAATATTATTTAGCTTACCTTCGTTGATTTTCCAATTACTTTCTGTGCTTGGCTTATAAGGTTTTTGGTAGTTAAGTTTATTTAAAACGTCGATAATATCTTGAGACTTAACATTATTATACTTCACAGGTTCATTTTTGGGAACGTTGTAAAGATTTTCAAATGAATCTACAGCATGTGGATGATTTTTCATAGTTTTACTTGTAACTTCAACTTTTATATTACTAGCTTTAGCAACGTATCTAGGACTAGATAATGAACGAGGAGTTGTTTCTATAGCTGTTTCGATTTTCATATTTTCTATGTCTTTTGGACCGAGCTCATCACCTTTGAAGTGTTCTTTAATTTCGTTAACCTCTCTTTGAATGTCTCTTATGCTTGGCGTAGTGAATTCTTGATCGCTTTCTATATTTTTTAAAAAGTCTTGCCAAGTAGGGTTTGACACTTTATCGTAATTTAAAATATCACTATTCCACATTACTAAATCATGGAAGTAGTCAGGGTAGGTTTTATACTTACTTATAGCATCACTAAGTTTTGGATTAAAATCTTTGATATTCTCTAAAGTTTTGATAACGAAATTATTTGGCGATGTTGCTGTTACCACATTAGGTTTGGCTATAGTTGAGTACTGTATATCGAAAAATGGGGCGTTTTGAGTGGGGTAAGACTCTTCGTGAGCGTTCTTGTCATTTTCATGGACGTTCAGATAGCTGTTATTGTCGACAAACTCGTAAAGTTTTGTTTTATCACCCACTGGTATCATTTCAGTAAAATTATATTTATGTTTAGCAATTATTGGATACTTGGCTATACGTGTTAGTTTAGCTTTTATTGTTATATCATCGTTAAACACCTTATCGTACTCCTTATCGTAAGTTTTGTCGTTAGGTTTAGGTTTTTCTGTTACTTTAGATTTAGGACTGGTTGAAAAGTCAGTCAATTCATCTTCTGTAGAGAGTTTTGTTTGAATCTTAGTGATTTCATTACTAATGTTTTCTAATGTAACTGGGGTGTAAAGTTCTTCGAATTTAGGTAATGTTTTGACATTGACATTCAGAATATCATCTGTCACAGCCAATTCTTTCAGTGCCAGGTCTGCAAGCATGTTCTGTGTGTATGATTTTACTGTTGACTGCGGTTTCGGTCTCTGTAGTGTCGTGTCAGAGCCTAAAAAGGTAGATCAGATCATACATACGAAAATGTTTTGTAAATCGCTAAAAATATTACAAATGAAAAAGTTTTGTTAGATGTTTGAAATAAAAATTATGAACCCGTTTTTGTGGATATATATATATTTTAAAAGAGGCTTTTGAAAAACATGGAAAACATTTTTCGGGACATTTAAAGTAGTAACAGGAAGTTATTTCCAATAGTTTATGTACTTACTTGGTATAACTGAATGGCTTTTCGTCGATGCACTATTATCCCAATCGGTTAGGATATTATTTATCTTTTTAGCATTATATCTGACGAGTTTTGGCTTGTCCACCACCGTTTTCTCAGCTTGATTTGTTGCAAAATCTCCAGAAATATTTGGCACTTGGTTTTTCAGCTCTTCTATACTTGGGATTTTGTCATATTTTACAGGTTTGAAGGTATCTATGCGAGATGTTATCATATCATAATCTGCTATCACGTCATTGTTGGTATCCATATCTCTACCATCCTGCCGCAACTTGAACATATCTCGTAGCTTCTTAATTGGATTAAAACGTTGCACTCTTGTGCAGTGTCGCTTTTCTTTCTTCTTCATTTTGTTTCTTTTATAAAAATGTAGTTTACTCAAAAGACTTTTGATTTTACTTCCTTTGACATTTGGTTTATGAAGGTTCACTATTGCGGTTGCTTGTGTGACTATACTTACACAACCAACTTTATCATAGCTATTCGTTTTATCATGTTTCTTGTCTTGTTTGTGTATAGTTGTCTGTGCCAGATTATCGTTTTCTCTTTCAGTAGCTTTAATTTGATTTCTAGCGTTTCTTTTAAATCTATCCAAGTCACTATTGAACAAAAACGAGTCATCATCGTATTTTAAAGTATTATCCTCGTACTCTTCATCCTTTGCAGGATTCCTGCGGCCTTTTCCGAAGAATTTGCTGATGATATTTGGTGAAAATACTTGAAATGTAATGCCGCCATCTTCAATTTTGTATTGATTTGACTCTGAAGTTTTAGCGTTATCAGCACCTGTAAATGACATTAATAACTATTGTAAAAGCAATATAAAAATGGCAGTGTTTGAAATAAAAATTAAAACTTACTATTAATAACTGAGCTGGCAGATTTGAATTGATTTGATCCTGAATTAAAATTACCAGCGGCTGTAGAAAAAAGTATTTAAGCATTTTTTGTAAAACCAATCCAAAATATTATAGCATTTTAAGTAAATAAAAGCTTACTTTTCAATATTGAAACGCCAGTTGCAACTCTAGAAACACCCAAAGATTTAGATAGCTCGTCTAAATTGATATCAACTGTTTGATCAGCATCACTTGTTCTTTCTGCTTCTGGATTAACAGTATTAAAGTTGAACTTCTCCGTACTGTCTGCGTAACCTCTGCTCACTTCAGTCGCATCCTTGAACTCCACTGTCTCTGATGTGTGGAATTTCCTTTGTGGTCCGCTATCAATAAACATGTAAAAATGTTTCTTGAACCACGAATCGTCACTTTTGGTGGATATATCTTGTTCATCCATATCAGAGTCATCGAAAAAGTATCTTTTCCTTCTTTTCGTTTCCTGTGGTATTTGTGGAATTTTGTTTAGGATAAACTTGCCTATATCGTCCACTTTATGATGTCTATGAGCTTGGTATTTTACAAGAGCGGAAAAGTTTTGTTTCGCTTGGTCCTTCTGAAAGTTTAAGTAACTTTTATATCCGTTTACGTAATCTTTGTAGGCTATTTTTTCGCTTAGTCCTTCGAAGCTTGTGTCTTCTACCGGTGGTTCGTCAGTTGTTGAAGTACCAGTAGAATATTTAACAGATGTTTGAATAGATTTCCATATTAACTTTTCCAAATCTGATAAGTAATCACTAGAAGTTTCTGGAAGTATTATGTCATTATTGTAATCAAAATCCGGTATAGTTTCTCCATCGTCATTCATCCTTTTTATATCTTCTTTGAGAGTTAAGTCAGTTAATGTCTCTGGATTGCGTTTAGAAAGTCTCACGGCTTCGTCAACTTTCCTTTTCTTGCTCGTTGTCAACATCTTCATAACATTATCTTCGTGAGTTTTAGCCAGTATCTGTTCGTACAGCGTAAGCATTGCGAAGTCGTCTATAGTAGGAGTAGATGTAGTAGCATCAGGCTGCTTTGTGGACTTAGCCATCGCTTTCGTAGTTTTAAACTCACGGTTGTGTCTAGGTGCGGTCTTTGCTTTATGACTAGTAGTTAAAGGAGTTGTCTTTGTTAGCCCTGTTATTTTTTTCGATATTTTAGTAATTATTTTCGAACTCTCGCATTTAAGCGTTGACTTTGCTGCGTTCACTTCTTTATTAAAATCTTTAGATACTTTGTTTTTAACTTTTTTATAAATGCTTTTTAGTTCTTTCTGTAGCATGTCTTCCATGTTTTGAGCTATAGTGTATGCGTCTTCCTTCACAGATCGCACTGAAACATCGTGTTTTTTATTCTTGTTAGAAATCAGGATAGTATTAGAGTCGTTTGCTGTTCTTTTGTTTTCAACGTTCATGTTCTCGATGTTGTTTAGACACACAAACGTAGTCAGAGCGTAACCTGGACTGCTCATATCTAGATGTGTCAGTATTGGGTCTGCTTCAAAAGTAGCTTCAGTTACTGTGTTCGATATAATGTCTGTTACTGATGGGCTTTGTTCTGCAACCATTTCTATAGCTCTAGCTTTTATATCATTTAGCAGCGCTTCAATCTGCTCTGTGCCTAGAAAATCAATGTTTTCTGTTGATGCGACAGTAGTCATCTTAATAGTAGTCTTAGGTGGGCTGTATTCATATATAATTTTGTCTAAAATAGGTAGAAGTGCTTTGTATCTATCTTTTCCGTATTTATCCTTCAAAATATTGACGTTATCAGTTACGTTCGCTAGGATTTTGTCAATTTCGGTATATCTAGCTTCTCTTTTATCGTTGCTTCTATCTGTAGTATCTTTTCTATTTAAAAAGCTGAATATATCACCAAATTTTCCATTTTCCGAATTACTGATTATTGTCCGGGTATTTACTAACACTGCTACATAAAAAATGCTGAAACATAATTATAATTATTGTGAAATTTAGGGACGACCTGTAGCTAGGAACGTTTCGTATTTTGAGTCGATACTTATAGTAAGTAGTAACCAAACTAAGTCCTGCTTAGTGCTGGCCGCACTGCCGGAACTTGGACCTTCTTTCGAAGGGCAAGAAGGTCAACCAGGCACTTATTCAGCTCAGAGGCACATCACCATGTCTTATGGCGTTTAACACTCACCATAAAAACTTAAATACGAATCCAACCATTGCCAAAGAGACTTGTTTTTAAACTCCAGTAAAACTTGCTATAAATATTATTAACAATTTTCAAATATTTTGATAAAGATTTCTGCTATTGACAGTGTCATTCTGTATTTTGACGTGTAGAATAAAAAGTTGGTGACAGAGGATTTTATGAGGAGTTTCTTCTCTATGAAGGTTGTGCGTTATTTCAAAAAGTCTTCAATAGAATGGGTTTTAAATACACAGGCATAATAAACGTTCCCTCTAGTTTCTGGATCCTACTATTATTTTACCTATCTAAACCTAAATAGACTTAGGTATATATGAGCACCAGTGGTCTAGTAGTAGCAACCCCGCCTTCCGATCGGTCGTGGGATCAAACCCAGTCCTGTAGCTATGTAATTTTCTATTCGGACATATGTGCGCAATGCCAGTGCTCTCAAACGGGAAGGAAAACATCGTGAGGAAACCCTTGGCTCAGTCAGCTCCGCACGTATTGTTGTCTCTCCTGTGGATAGACACTAGGCTGAGAGGATGGTATAGTGCTACAAGCCTCCATCTAACCATGTCCCAGGCACTGCAGCCTCCCGCACATCGGGGCATGGGGGACAAGTGCCTCCTGACGCTGGATACATCATCTAGATTAGATGCAAAGGCTTGATTATTATTATTCGAAGCATACTTTGAGAATATCTAATGGTAAGTAATATATAACTCGAGAAATGTGAATGCAATGGTAATTGTATCGATCTTGGACTAAATAATCTCAATGAATCACTAGGTACCTACCTAAGTAGATCTTAGTTACTCATTCTACGCGAAACAGTGACATCATCATAAGGAAAACTTTTGTCAAGCGTGTGTCATACAAAAATATGTTAGGTCCAGTCAGAATCAGAAAATAATTGCTATAGGAGCTACTTGTTCCCCATGCCCCGATGTATGGGAGGCTGCAGTGCCTGGGACACGATTTAGATGGAGTAGGCTTGTAGCACCTATACCATCTCAGCCTAGTCGGCACAATTCACAGGAAAGACAAGATCAATACGTGCGGAGCTGACTAAGCGGGTTTCCTCACGATGTTTTTTTCTGCACCGTTTGAGAGCACTGGCATTGCGCACATTTTTCAGAGTAGAAAAACTAATTGGTGCATGGATTTGAACCCACGACCTTAAGATCGGAAGGCGGGGTCGCTACCGCTTGACCACCGGTGATCTTACGGAGAAACCTAGTGTAGACTAAAATAATTATCGTAAGGGTTTTGTATGTGACTGCAGATTGCTTTTTTTTTAATCGACTTCAAAAAAGGAGGAGGTTCGCAATTCGGTTGAATTTTTTTTAATGTTTTAGCTCCGTCATTTATGAAGCGATTTAACAAATTCTTTTTTTATCTGAAAGGATGTCCTTCCAGGTTGGTCCCATTCAATTTTCATCAAAATCGGTTCTTTAGTTTGACTTTTAAATAACAATAACTGAAAAAAAATATGCTATCCACGTGCACAAAATTTGCGTTACCTATTTTGCTTTTCTGTGATTTTTAGTGATGTTTACGGTCACAAGAACATTCCCAATGAACTGCCATCATCAACATCATCATGATGAAGCGAAATCGAATTGAAGTCGGGTTTTCTAGTTTTTTAAACTTATAAATTAATTATTAGTGTTCGGATCGTTTCCGTTTTGGATAAAATGAACACTTAAATTAATTTAGGATTCCTTGCGGAACCCTAAAATCTATCATACTGACCACTAACCTTACGATAAACGCGACCTTATAAGCATAACAAGTAACTTTAGTCTACAACAGATTTTATAACATAGCAGTCGCGTAGGTAATCTAAAATTCTAAATAATTTTCAACATGAAGGTTTTATTCCTAACTTTTGTGATCACGATCATTTTATCAAATGTGGAATCAGATAATTTTGTGATCGGAAATGTGGCAAATAGGGTGAGGCTGGTGAATCAAGAAAGGGTGGAGTACAACGCATTTCCGTTTATGAAAAGAGTGAAACTTTACTTTTACTCGTTGCCAGATCAGAATAAAGTTATATCAGTGAGTATTCTTTATACCTACCACAGATAATAAAAACTATAGAAATAGAAGAAGGTGAAGCGTGTAAAGACGGCCCCTTGGACGGCCCCAAGGAACCACAGACCTCAACCCAATGGACCGACGATATTATGATCTATGCTTTTCGGTAACGATTCCGGGCCTTCTTCAACCAGAAAAACTTTTACTACTATACATAGGTACTATTATGTGAGAAACTGACGAAAAGTGTAGGTAGATACTTTTTACAGTAGGTACCTACGCACAACGGATCTTCCCTCTGAAGTTAGGTGCAACCACAAACGATTGCGTATGTATTGTGTTGTTGTGCGGAAACATTCGTTTACCTACTCACCTCCAAGTCGAGCCAAAACAAAAGATGTTCTGCGCAGATACTAGGGACAAAGATCCGGTGTGTTGTGTTGTGTTGTGACTACTAGTATTACCTACCACAGAATTACTATTACTACAAGCTTTGCTTAGTTTGGGACTAGAGGGCGTCGTGTGAAATGTCCATGAATATTTATTTATTTATTTATTACTACTAGGATTCGATAAATAACCGGAGAAACATTCTAGGGAATAAGAGGTCTTATAATCATTTCTCTAAGTAGGTAGGTAGGTACCTAAGTATTGTTTGAATGCTGATTTCGTTTTGTAAATATCAACCTCATTGTTAGGTTTTATTTTATTGGTTCCTAACCTCTAAATTTTTAATTATTGCACTAAATATGTAGGTATGCAAAAGTCAAGGATTTATCCTTGTGCAACCTGGGACCTTTAAATAGGAAATTAAATTGAATGGGTAGGTAGTTTACCTACCTACTGCTTTAGCATGAAAACAAGTTGAAAACTAACTATTATTTTTCCATTTCCAGGGTATACAGGCTTTGGACACCCTCCATTCTAAGGCCTCGATCAACATAACCGCCGGCGGGGTTGGGCATCCGTTTGTGAACATGCGTCTCAAATCCGAGAGAGGGCGCGGGATTAGCTACGATATAGGGTTCTACGTGGTCGAAAATTATTAGATAGGATAGGTAGTACTTTTTTATTTATTTAAGAAAAGTAGGTACCTATACCAACCTATTGTATTATCATACGTACATAGGAATAAAGATTTTGCTCAAGTGTCCGAGATAGACTACCTACATAAATCATAAATTAGTTTTTAATAAAAAGCTCGTAAAAAAATGTATGCTGGCAACACTCAAGTCTTGTTGGAGAACAGGATTTTTTGGTTCTTTATAAAAATCTATAAAAAATCCTCTATTCAAATCTATGTTTAGATTTTTGTTGCTCACGCAAGAGTGCTACTAGTTAGAGGCAAGTCCAAGCAATAAAACATTCATTATTCATTTTCTTTCTTATCAAGTTTTATGATCGAATTGAATGTGTTCTGTCAGCGATTCTTACTCAGAGATGGCGCTTTTACAAGACTTAATAAATCAGCCAAGCACAGAAAAAAAATACTCATCACAGTGCACCTAACTTTTACTTGTTTTTCAATGTATTTAATTGCAGGTTAATAAAAGACTTTTCAGCGTTCTATCCTTATTTATTTTATTGACTACAAATCTTCATTCAAAAAATTACAATAATCCCTCTCCAAGCACTTAACAGCGCCATCTGTTGCCAGCAGTAGGTTCTGCTTCCGCAAGTTGTCGATAAGTGCCGTTCGCTTGTCGATGCGCGCTGTCAGCGCTTTAGTTTGCGATTCTAATCGAGAGATGGCGCTTTGATGAGACGCTGATAAAGCGCGGGTAGAATCTCGAAGTTCCTGAAAAAGGATTTTTACTGTGAGTTTTTATGTTTTTTGACGAAATAAGCTCTGTTGGGTAGTAGGCATACATTTATTGAAGCAAAAATATATAGGCTGTAAAGATGGTATAGGTGCTACAAGCCTACTCCGTCTAAATCATGTCCCAGGCACTGCAGCCTCCCGTACATCGGGGCATGGGGGACAAGTGCCTCCTGACGCTGGATACATCATCTAGATTAGTTTCAAAGGCCTGATTATTTTGGTAATTGCTGGACCCTACCTTTTCAGCTTTCTTCCAAGTTTCCACCTGATGCTTGAGGGTTTCAACCGTTTGCTCGTGCAAGCTGCAACGGGCTTCAGCGGCTAACAGCCGTGTAGAAGCCCTTTTTAGTTCTGCAGTCAACTTGTCTGACACACTACGAAGCTCTTTGTATTGTTTATCTTTTTCCTGTTAAAAATGCAATAGTCCTACAAGGTGTAAAAAAAACACTCCTAAAAAATAAAAACAAGGTCTATGACATGATGATACGTAGATAGGTACTCGTTCGTTCATTATGATTTAGTGGGCAATTCAGATCCATGGACATTTCACACGACGCCCTCTAGTCCCAAACTAAGCAAAGCTTGTAATATGGAAACTAGAATGCTGATGGAATACTTATATACTTTTTTTTGCAAATACTTATAAATACATAGTAACATCTAGACAGAACAAATGTGTTTGTCACACACAAATGTTTATTCTCAGTGGGGATCGAACTCACGACCCACAGCACGGAAGGTAGAGCTCTACCGACTGAGTTGTGAGCTGTCAGATGGAATATTTGATTTTCCTTCGCAGCCATAAGAAAAATTATTCATCCTGATAGTACACAAGTCTTCGGGAGACTATAGGCAGTTCTATTGCTCTGTGTATTTTATCTTTACCTCAAATCGTCTCTGCAAAGCCATATATTTAGCTCGCATATCGGCTGTACTAGATTTCATGCTGTTTGAACGGTTGAGTAGCGTCAATCGTTCGCTTTCGAACTCCGCCAGCTGTGTCAAATGGCCCTCGCATTGAGAAGCCTGAAAAATAAATATACTTTTTTATTTATAATTATTGTGGTTCGTTTGTTCCTATGTTAGTGGCCAACTCTGGTGATAGATTTAGGCCGCCTTAAGGCCTCGTGGCAGAACCGGGATAGTTTAACGTGCCCTCCGAAGCACAGAAGCGCTCAGATGCAAATGCCACTAGCGGTCACCCATCCACATAGGGGCAGGATGTTTTTAACCCTGTATCTTACTTACCTTTTTGTCAACAATATTTTGTAGTTTATCAATTTGTTCTTGCATTAACTTGATTTTGGATGATAGGAATTTGCATACACTTTCTACTGAGACTCTGTCTGTAACATAATAATTAAATTAACCTGAAGAACGTAGTTAAGATATATGAATCGTAGGAAAGGTGTATGTCAATTGTCATTTTTTTTTAATGTGTGCACTTAATGTACTATCGGCAAAATTTCCGCCTTACCACTTTTGAAACTGTTTCGCTTGCAAGCAGTTAGCTACCTGACCCCTTTTCTTTCTTTTCTTTTTGTCCTCTTATTTTGACCAACCAGAGATCTAAACATCTATTTATTTTTATGACGGCCCATTGTTCTATAACTTTTACACCCGAAATAATTTGCTTCTATTGGTATTCAAAAATTAACGGCTAGTCAGTTCACAGAAAATGCACCCTTAAGGTGGTAAGGAAGAACTTTTGCTGATGGTACCTACACCTTTTGATAACAATAAATTTTATTTGCCTATGTGTAAGAGCACAATGAAAGAGAGGCCTATACCCAGCAGTGGGTGAGATCGGGCTGCGGATGATGATGATGATGATGTGTAAGAAAGCTGTAGGTCCAAAAATTAAGTTGATACACCATCATTCTTAGATGTGTCTCCGATATTAAAACTAGGTTAGTTTCTTGTGTAAGAGCTCGTCCGGGATAGTACTACCACTGTTCCTCGCATTGCTGTGTTCCGGTTTGAAGGGTATGGATGCCGGTGCTATTACACGCACATCATACTTAACCTTTATCTCAGAGTGATGGGTGTAGTTCAATGCATTACAGGTGACATCCTCAGTGGACGTGCTCAGTGAGGCAATGTATTAGAGGCAGTGGTTACTATTTAACATCAGGTGGACTATCAACTTGTCATATAGTTGTATGACAATAAAATATTGAGTAAGTATATTTTAAAAAGTAATCGACTCGCAGAGAATCTATGTTCTAAATTAAGTAATATGTTTAAAATAACATACCTTTTGAAAAAGATGGTGGTAGTACTTTATCCTTAACGTTAACCGATACAAATGCATACAAAAACTCCATATCGCCATTTTGTTTTTTAGGACAACAATCACATATTACCCTTCTCTTTTGCTCATTCTGTAGCTCATATGTTCTATTCTGTGTTTGAACTTCATATTCCGAGTTCAATTTAGTACAATTTGATTCTGAATTCAAACTCTTCTTTCTGATTGGTTTTCTCACTGGTGTGATTGGCTCGGATGGCGGTGTGCAACAATGTTTTTTTATTTTTACATGGCTTGGACTTAAGGACGGAGAGAATTCGGAGAAGAAGTCTTGCTTTTGCTGTAACATTCGAAAGGATAAGTTTATTTTATACAACTAAATGATAGAACCAGCCCATGGGCCACCTGATGTTGTGCTAACCACTGCCTATAACAATGCATTGTCTCACTGAGCACGTCCACTGAGGACGTGCACTGTGATGCATTGCACTGCACCCATCACTCTGAGACATAAAGGCGTTAAAGATCCAGTAATTGTAATTACTAGGCATAGCCTCCTTGGGTCGCTTACCCCCGAATTTATAAATCGACTAAACAGTCTGCTAATTATCGTTTCAACTAGCGTCTAACAGGCGCCTAGCGCCAGTATCTACCTCTTAAATCATTTATAAATTCGAAGGTTGCGGTTAAGATATTTTTAGCTGCTGCTGCAGTTAATACTTAGCGAGTGGCTCAACACAGTGCAAGCTACAGCTTTTTTATGGTCAACGAAGATCAACAAGAAGTCATGAAGTTGAAATTAGTGAAGAAATGTCTTTAAACTTACCATGACATGTTCGATTTCCCGCATCAAACTCTCAGTTTTCTTCTCCAATTGTTTATTCAGTCTTTTAAATTCATCTTCGCGTGCTAAAAGTTCTATAGCGTCCATTTTTCATTTACTTTTTAGTATTTCATGTTTTGAAAAACTTCGACCAAACATATTTTCACATTAGAAACCATAACATAATGAAGTAAATTGGAAAGTCATTTATTACTTTGCACTAATACAAGAGTGGAAACTTTTTGTTTTATTAGGATTATAGTAAACTCAAAATATTGTTGCTATAGTAACGGGGCGTTGACGGTCAAGCGATATCCCAACAATATCCGAAATAAGTCAAAATAGAAACTTTGTACAAAGCATTATTCCTTAATTTTAGTAAATATCAAATATTTGAAAACTGTTTTGTAAAAACTAAATGAAACGTTGATTTTACGATTGTAAGACGCTGAAAAATACAGGCGGAATATGCTATTGTTGGACAGATAGTTACGTCATCTAGTGAAATTAAACTCAAACAATAACAAGCCTAGAGCCATGTCAAAAACAGCTGGAATTCAGCCAATCACAGCCGTTCGTTGGATGTCAATATGATCTGTTTTCTTTGTTCCCTCACTAACACACACATACTTGTTGACACTGCTTTGTTTCCTTGAAGATCCAATTTGAGATTTCCACTTCATTTTTGAACAGAAAATGTGTCAATATTAACAATTATGATTCTAAAAATTATAATGGTAGTTCTCGTAAGTCGAAATAGTCGAAGATATTGATGAAAAACCTAATCAAGGTCATTAAACTAAGAGCGAGATAGTAGAAATAATGAAAGAGAAAGATGCAAAACTGCATGTGTGCTATACAGAATTCAATCGATTTACCAATGAGAACAAAGCAGAGACAGCTGACTTCTCAGTGTGTGGTTGAAGCGAGTGAAATTTAGACGCTCGCTGCATCGCGACGATAAAAACCTTTTGAAATATCAATTTTGGACTGCTTTTAGCGTCCGGACATATTGTTGGTGTGTAATAATGCATTTTAAGAGAAAAAGAAACGTATATCGGAGTGTGATATTATAGCCCAGGTGATTTCTTTCGGAGTGACGACCAATACGTTTGCTAGTGAGGTAAGTGATACAATATGCTTCATTTTTAGTGCGTTACAAAATACGCATTGTATTATTCATGTTCTGTTCATATCCTGCAAATTAGAAAGTTAATTGACAGGTTCAGCTAAGTATAACTCGTATAATTTATGTTGGAACTACCGTATGTGCGTGCGAGTTCTTGGAAAGTGACTTTTTATTCCGAACGGTGTAAATCGAGAACAACCTTTTTTTTTGATTGCGTAAACACCTACCTTTCGCGAATTAACTTCCGTTCCATCGAAGCTGCAGTTTCTCCGCGAAAATGCCACGTCTAAACAAAAACAGCTGTGAGCTGTCAAAATTAACATGCACAAAAAAAATGGCGACAAAAAACAGCTGTTGGGCTGTTTGATTTTCATTTGAACAATGGAGAAGGGCCAATGCATGGAGGCTGCGATTTTTTGCCCTTTGTTGGCTTATAACGGGCCTTACAGACATGCACCTACTTTAGGCCCTTGGAACTGGTTACTAGTGATGTGCCAATACGTTATCGATAGTTGGGGAAACTTGCGGTTTTTTACGGAAATTGATAAAATGTTTGGTTGCTATAATTAGGTTAGATAAACAGAACCGTTGAGTTAAGTACCTACTAGTAGGATAAAACCATGAAAAACACAGATAAAAAGTGCCGTGAAAACATGTTTAAGCTAAAAAGTTACCTACCTATCTTGGAAACTAGAAGGTGTATTTTGTGTGCTATTGGCGTTACCTATTAAATAAAAGAAACAATTAAAAAAAAGAACTAGGTAAGTAGGTGAATCTGTGCAATTACCTACCACGCGAGCAAACCTAGAAAAATAGGCAAGGACAGTGGTTTACATATGAAGTGACATTTTACCTACTAGGTACCACTTTTGTATACCTACTTTTATTTAACCTTGTTGTTGCAACTAAATCAATAATACAAAGGCGTCGTGGCATAGCGTTTTCTCGTATTTAAACGTATATAAAATAAGCATTGGGTAAATCCTCATACATCTGTGACCTACGACATTGATAATATCGTCAACCCATCGTGCCATTGGTCGTCCGAATTTCTTTGCAAAGGAACATAATAAATATCCAGATGTCAAGTCGACCTGCGAAATAATGTATCAGTTCATTTGTTGTGATAAGAACAATCTAGAAATCACATAGGTAGGTACTTTTTAATGTTTTTTTTTCAACTTTCGTCTCTTATTTTTGTTTTGAATTAGAAGATTACCTTGGAAAGAACCAGATTGTTAATTATTCTCGTATAATTATATCATTTAAAGTCCATAACGATCACATTTTTTTTAAATAACAATTAACTTTAACTATTATTCATTTATTTTTGTTCAGTTTTTTTATATCTGCTAACCTCTCTCTCTCTTTTTTTGACGATAACAAAGATATCGAAATAAACCTACATACTACAATCTTATTAACCCAGTAATGCCCGAGTTATTATTTTTTCAGTTGTATTTATTTTATTCATTGAATATGGTTTGATGGTGCTTTTTTATATGCATTAACATTCTTTTGTGTGGCTAAATACCTATATGGCCACGCTGGGTATTACCGGTTAAAATGAATCGACACAATCGTGGAGTTTCGACATAAATGCCCGTCTCTTCGAATTTTCCGGTTTAAGACCGTAAAAACGAATGTGAATTACAAAGTAAACTCTATAGAGTAAATAAAATATTAAACCTACACCCTGTTATTATTAACTTGATCAAATTTGAATTTGCTTGTGTGACAACGGTGTAACTAGTTAACATCAGGTGGGACATTGGCTTGTTCCATCATTTAGTTGTATAGAAAAACATCTTTGTTTGGCAATTGCCACACATAAACGTTTGTTCTTGGTGAGAAATGGGGATCGAATCCACGACCCACAGCACGGAGGTATTGATTTCTACCACATAGGGAAATCTTTTGGTGTGTCACAAGACTAGCTTTTTTTTATTGTTTCCCAACTGTGTTTGTAATAGGTACGTGGTTTTACCTAAATATTGATGTATTTGTAAATCCTACGTAATTCATTATGTCATACGATAAATAATTGAGTCTACTATTTTTCATATTATTGCCAAGTCTGATATACCTACTTTTGCTGTAGGAGTTCTACTCGATCGATATTGAATATCTAACCTACGGAAATTACTAAGTAGGATGTTGGTAATGGCCGGTGTACTTCAAGTGGCAATCGATTCTACTGTGCAATTTGAAACTTACGAGGTTGGTCCACTGACAGACGTCACAGCTCAGTCGGTAATAGCTCTGCCTTTCGTACTGTGGGTCGTAGGTTCTATACTCACGGAGAACTATTATTTTGTGATAAACATAAATGTTTGCTCTAGGTCTACGTGTAACTATTCACAAAAAAAAGTACATGATTATTCTATCAGCAATCTTCCCATATTACAAGCTTTGCTTTATTTGGGACTAGAGAGCGTTGTGTGAAATGTCCATGAATATTTATTTATTTTTACTAGTGGTCTAGTACTTATAAATCCCGGCTTGCAATCCGAAGGTCGTGAGTTCGAATCTATTCCATTTTTTTTTCTCTTTTTGTATTATTTTTAACGTTTATTAACCTAGTTACAAATCGCTAAAGTGCTTTGAACTTGTAATAAACATGACGGTTGGGGTTTGATGATCCCAAATTAAGATGACCTCTATCCGACGGATAGCGGGTTCAATTTCCGCGTTAATGTGTCATTCTTATTTTTTACTCTTGTTTGGAATCTGCTTGTTCACTCGTTATTTAGTGAGTCTAACTGATAGTGATGTGCCGTGACGAGTTGAGTTATTTCAAACTCTGCTTATTTGAGTTAAACTGTCTGTTAACAGAGTCGCTAACTCAGTCCGCGTGCAACGTGGTTAGACAAAATTGGTGCCTTTGTAATCATGCGAGTGCTCAATTCGATTCAACTGAAATAACTTAAGTTTGTAAAACTTGTCACATCACATCACTGTTATTAGGGTATTTCTCGAAAAAAATCACTTCCATGTATGACTTTTAATTTTAATTCTTTAATTCACTACCGCAGAAAAGATATTATTTTAGGGTTAATAGTTATTATTATTAGGTACTAAACTATATGAAATTATTGGAATTATGAACATATTATTATCATGACACTTCCATGGAAATTAAAAATGAGAAATACCCATTTAGACTGACTAAATAACGTATAGTGTAATAAGACTTTTAGAGTTGGTAAGACAAGCACATAAACAGATACAACTGGATACAACATACGGTTTCCGTGACGTCACACAGTATGTAATGAGATAAAGGTAGGGCTAGAAACCTTTGTTAAAGAACAATAGATAGGAAGGGAGGTATGTTTATTGTAATTGCAGCAAATCATACAATACGGTAACTTAAAACTACTTTAAACAAAGGTTTAGATAGATGGCGTTTTTATGTGGAAATGACTACTTTGCATTTTTTTTATCGGAGGACAGTTGGGACAAAAAGTCCGATCTGTCTCCCGTCACTAAAAAGGGGACAGATTCGACTTTTTAATTTTCGAGTCTCATCTGTCACCCTGCAGCATAAAGAGTGACAGATCGGACATTTTGTCCAACCTGATAATTTCATCATCATCATCATCAACCTATACTCGTCCAGCAGTGGACGAGTATAGGTTGATGATAATTTAAAGATTGGAAAGTATTTTTTTTTTACATTATAGACAAACGTTTGACCGCAATCTCACCTGATGGTAAGTATTAAATAATTTTAAATAAAAAAACTAAGTATACCTACTTATATTTATAAAACCAACTAAGGTTGTTTTGTTGTTAAATAAATAGGAACATCTTATTAAAAACCTTGTTTTTAGGTTATAAAGTAACTGTAGCGACAATCGATGTCGATGAATGCATTAAATCGCCACTTATCGATGTTTTCTATTTGCGTCCCAGTAATGCTGCACAGGTTGTTAACCTAACTTATATGCAGAATTGTTCGAGTTTAACTCGGTTTTACGAATTAAACTGATGAAATTTAATTCAGTTCAGTTTATATGTATGCTTAAAAAAATAGACTCGAGCGTCATTTAAGCATAGATTTTTAGACAGTTCAATTTCAATTTCGTTTCAATGCAGTATGTTACTGAGGATCTAGTACAAGATTTGATAGTTTTAGCAAACTTTGTTTCGTTTTGTTTCGTTCCGTACATTTACTTGCAGCGCCCCTAGCGGAAACTTTCAGGAACTACAAAAATGTATAGTAGGAAACCAAACGCATTAAGTAAAGTTATTTTTCTAGGCAAATGTGCTACATCATCGACCGCATCGTCACTTAACATCAGATGAGGTTGCGGTCAAACGTTTGCCTATAATGTGTAAACAAGTACTCAATTAAATTAAAAATTTGTAAGTAGTGATATATTTTTCAAAATAGAAAGAAATACACGATCTCAAGTAGGTAATGTTGGATAAAACAACACTGATAGGTATTACAAATTATTGCAGAAACTATTTATTAAAATGACAGAAAGTAACCTTGGATGTATTTGTTATATCGTGCATTTGACATGGACGTAGTCTACGGTCATTTTTTGTAAGATGCTACTTTTTTTGGTCTTAACATTTCCACGCACCTTCGTGATTCAATGCAATTTACTTAGATGCTTTTGTAATATAGATGCGTTACTGGTGATCTATAAATGACAAATAAAAAGTAAGGTAATTGCCCTCACTTGAGTGTCTTTATATCGTTCTAGCAACAAGTGTTGTTTTAATCGATTTTTTGCATACTGGAAGTCGAGTACAAGATTTGATAGTTTTAGAAAACTTTATTACGTATCGTTTCCTTCCATACATTTTTGTAGGTCCTGAATTTTTCCGCTAGGAGCGCTGCAAGTAAATGTAAAGAAGGAAACGACACGAAATAAAGTTTTCTAAAACTATGAAATCTTATATTAGATTAGACGCATTGAAGATGCGGATAGGTAAAATATTTGCGCCATTTTCAGTGCAATGGTGCTGGCATTTAACGCGTCTATTTGTAAAATGCCGTTGGTTTACAATAGTTTACATGCCTCACGCCCTAACCACACTACCGCCGCGATATCATAACAGCGGACCCGCTATAAATTCGCCATGTCTTGTCCGTATTATATGAGAAGCCGAACACTAGCGTGACTGCCTGTTCTAACGTATAGATTTGACTATAATTCTATCTCTTTCCCCGCGCGGATTCGGCGATCTGCTCCGTCGCCCCGGTCACACCTCCGCGCTCCGGCCGCCATTTAGCAGCGGAGCCGCGTTGACTTCAAACGTGTTGGAAGTAACGTGCCGCTCCCACGATACCGCTAACACAACTACACTTGATCGCGGCGGAATGAATTTCGCGGACTTGCTACTCCAATAACGCGCGGAGATGTGGTTAGGGCGTATGTCCTGTGACTCACATCATATCCGACTGAATGATGACAAACCGTCTTTGTTGTTTAATTTGATCGAATTATGTCGTTTACGTTACAACAATAACACATTACAATACAACCGTCTTATTTTAAAAACTGGCGAATTCGTACGTGTGTGTACCTTTTTTTGACGTTATAAACTCGTTTTAAGTCCTCTGAAGCACCTGACGTGACGTCGTCTTCGTGTCAAAGTAGCTCCTGTAAATTATTCGGGATAAAAAGTTGTATGTGTCAGTTCATAATCAAATGTATTTTATCAGTAATATGGTTCTCATATTTTCATAGTACACACGACCACAGATCAGGTTATACACCTAATAAAATCATAAATACGCTACATACAATGCAGAGAATCGTTGGAAAGGGAGCGCAATAGGCGTAGGCGCGCGCCGCGCTCGCAGCCCGTCCTACACAAACAGACTGTCTCGTCCCTCCCGCGATTCGCAACGTTCAACTTCTAATAGTTCAAAATCCAAACAGTATAGGTTGACGTGTCTTCGACTGTACAAGCTTTGCTTAGTTTGGACTTAGATGGCGTTGTGTGAAATGCACCTGAATATTTATTATGTCTTCCGCATGCAGATCAAGATATGATCAAGATGAGATTTCTCGTAAATCTTGATTTTACAATCTTTAATCGTGACAATGTGTTGTGTCGGTGATCAAGGTATTTCTCGCAGAACTACAATCTAATCTGTGGCCTAGTTATAAAAATACCTGTCAGACTCCTCGACACGTGTAGTCGCAATAGAATCTGAACTGCGCAAATTAACCGCTAAGGTCAGATGGTTTATAATAATAACATTGAAAGTGACATCTGGCTTTGTTTGATTTTACGCAAATATTCCGGTTTTTTATTAAAATAAGTTACTAATGGCCGGTTTCTGCAAGCTCGATCAAAACTAATCGGCTGTCACTTGCTATTTCAGCTTTTACTTTAAATTAGATAGAGATAGCAAGTGAGTTGACAGCCGATTAGTTTTGATCGAGCTTTCAGAAACCGGCCGTAACTGGTTTAGTTAGTGACTTTTTTCTTGCAAATTGTTTGGTAACGCAAAAACACAGAAATCAGAATTATTTTTAAGTTATAATGTTTGAAGATTACCTTGGAAAAAGCACGAATTTGTAATCTTTAAAAAACACGATCTTTATAAACAGAAACAGTTCATATAAAAAAATCTAAAGTTCATTATTTGAATTTAACGATGTTTAATAACAAGTAAAATAATATTATTTACTACTTCAGGAACTAAAAATATTGAATTCTAAACTAGTTACGTTACACCGTAGAAGAGATATCCGTAACTACTTTCCGTAAAAATCTATCGATAACATTTCATCGACTATTGCACATCCCTAGAACGAAAATACAAATAAAAATGTAAGGCATAACGTAGGGCTTTTGAACTTGTGGAGGGGTTTTTAAACCCTAGGGCGTCCTGCGTATACAAACACTACGCTCAGTATCAGAAATTTGTGAAACTTTGTTCCATCATAATAGGTATACTTTTGGCGTTGACTACACTTGTACAAATTAAGTAGGTACTTAACTTACCTATAATTCTTGGTGTGTGTACTGCAGCTTTGCTTAAACAAGACTCAAGCTTGTATTTCTCAATCTCAAAATATTGGTTTAATAATGAATGAATGAAAAACACTATTGAGAATAATCTGAGTTCTCAATGATATTTAATGTACTTAGTAAAAAAATCTATGATTGTTGAATTCAGCTTCACTAGTTTTTAGCATAATCAGGCCTTTGCATCTAATCTAGACAATTTAAACATGATCAGAAGCCACGTTTTATGTCCCAGACACTGCAGCGTCCCATTCATAGGAATGGCTGTAAGTAGTGTCTGGGACATGATTTAGATGGAGTAGGCTTGTAGCACTATACCATCCTCTCAGCCTAGTGTCTATCCACAGGAGAGACAACAATACGTGCGGAGCTGACTAAGCCAAGGGTTTCCTCACGATGTTTTCGAGCACTGTCTTTGCGCACATTTTCCGAGTAGAAATAGGTACCTATAGTTTACGTGCTTCTGCATTTGGAATCATGCGACTCGTCTGTCTATTTCTCTAAACTGAACGAACATTTTTCTGTGGAACGAACTGCCCAATTCCAAAATGGCGTCCGATGCATTTCAAAAATAGCGAATAGTGTTTTTTTGTTCGTGTTTCGAACCTGTCAGGTTGTGACCTCATTGTGAGGTCGATGAACCCGTAGTTTTCGTATCCGCAGATTAATAAATAGTGCGTTGCAAGTTTGCAACGAAAAATGACCTTGTTTTTATAAAAGACTTTTAACTGTTCAAAATTAATCATAAAATATAAACAAAATATAATTATACATCGTTTTATTGACTGATGACATCGAGTTACCCAATTTTTGTAGAAACACCCATAAGTCAAGTCGAGTCATTCGTCAAGTCGGCTGTCGTTTATTTTGAATACAAAATGGTGGTTTTTCCCTTCAACGAATTCCATCAAATACCTAATAAAAACACATAATACACATTTATTCCAATCCATTGGCTCAAACGTTATGCTACGACCGCAAGTATTATTGGTAAAAATTCCACCAGAATTAAGGAACAAAACTCACAATAGCATCAAGAAAAACAATTAAAATAAATATGCTATGTTGCTTTCACAAAATGACAGAACTCGAATATCCGTGAAAATGTTTTAAATTCAATTTCGGACGGGTTGACGGACCAGACATGTCCACGGTCATGTTTTTTGCCAACGTTTTTATGTTTCTAATTACGTACTACGTACCTATATAGTATGACCACGCTAAGTGTGCTCCACTTTAAACTGTAAAACCTACCTCGACAGGTTACAGCTCAGTCGGTATTGCTCTGCCTTCCGTGCTTTGGGTCGTGGGTTCCATCTCCACTCCACTGAGAACTAACATTTGTGTGTGGCAAACATAGATGTTTGTTCTATGTCTGGTTTTTACTATGTATTATAAGTATGTATTTTCAAAAAAATTAGTACATAAGTACCTATACTATCAGCAATCTGGTTCCCATATAGGTTTTGCCATATAGCTTTGCTTAGTTTAGGACTAGAGAGCGTTGTGTGAAAAATATGAATATTTATTTATTTACTCAGTGATGATGATATCATGTACACGTTGCCCATTCCATTGCAGTCTTAGCGTGGTCAAGCTCTAGGTTAGGTACCTTTCCAAAGATCCCTCCCACACAGTACAGTACACAGATATGATCATGGCACATCTAAATGTAGTTATGTAAATACGGACTGGTGAGAGAAATAATAGTACTTACCTACAAGTAGACAAAAAAACGCTAGGAATCAGGCTGTAGTTTCATGCCTATTCTGGTAGGCTCTGTGATGAAGCTGGTAGTCAAATTGAAGTCGGTTTTCTTAGTTTTTAAACTTATAAATTACTAGCAGTTAACCGCGACTTCGTCCACAAAAAAAATATAACCTAAAAAAAACGGGAAAAGTAGCCTATAACTATACGAACTATAATAAATTCAAAGTTTCATCCAAATCGGACCAGTAGTTACAGCGTGATTGAAACACAAACATCCAAACATCTAAATTTGACATTTATAATAGTAGTAGGATTCTCTTTCAAAAATCTTAGGGGATTTCAGCCGTGCCTGGGTACAGTGGGTCCCTTTCAATAAAGTATACACACATAGGCAAAGCCACGGACAGTGCACTAGGTACCTTAGAAGTAGTAAATAAAACAAAGCCCTGCTTCAATAAAAGGTTTTTGAACCCGCCTTTGTCCGCGGGTGACTCGCACTTCATTATTAGGGTTCTTTGTTCTTCGTGACGGATTGAAAACGGTTCGTTTATTTTCAAGTACGCCATTTTTAGTTTCTTGCGGAAGTGCGTCACAGCTGAGTTGGTATAGCTCTGCCTTCAGCGCTGGGTTAGCGGGTTCGATTCCCACACAGAGCCAACATTTTGTGTGATGAACATAATGAGTGGAATGGTCATTAATACTTATTTATTTTGTTCTGAGTCAGTGTGTCTTCATAATTTAAAAAAGTATTAAAGCATTCTATAGCTTTGTTTATCTAAGCACTGCATAAAATGTCTACACAAAGTACACAATACTATTTAAAAACGGTAGTTAAAAATACCCATTTGTAGAACCTTTCGAAGTTTATAACCAAAACACACAATTTACATGTCTTGTTTATTGAAAACCAAAGTGCATAGACCTTATAGTCTGATACCTATTTTAAATTTGAACTTTGCACCCTCTCGGCCGTCTAGACGAGAACCTGGGGTAGCCGAAAAAAAAACCTGTTGTCTCGCATCGTTTTCGCTTAGTTGGTGTCCGACCGCGGAAGCGAGCGGACGTCCGCGATCTAACTAAAATGATTGCTAAAAATCCGATAGTGCCATTTTTGTAATTTTTTTAGATTTTACTGTATTTTAAACGCAATAATAACTGTGATATAAGTTTATACTGTGATAATAATGTTTTGTTTGTTCGGTCCTAGTAAGTATTTGTCTTGGTAAACAAAGTTAAGTAATTGCTATGATTACTGTAGTTTGTTTACTGTTTTAATTGTTTCGTGATTATGACATAATTACTGAAATTCAGTTCATATTATCATTTACAAATCTCAAATCAAAACACGTTTTTTTTTTGGAAAATGAAAAAAACACTTCATGACTGATCCTACGATGTGCTGCCGTTGTTACCATTGGTAGAGGAATCAGCACTTCATTAAGAAAAACGCCAGAATTTTGGCACTTTGCAAAATGTCATGTTTTGGCGCTTGTCAGTAGTATGTTTGTTGTACATTGCAGATTGCCACTCACTTCTAAGGGTGGCTTGCACCAGAATCGCTAAACGCGTTTAACTATTGTGACATGTGACATTGTGACAGGCGTCACAGCTCAGTCGGTAACGGCTCTGCCTTCCGTGCTGTGGGTCGTGGGTTCGATCCCCACTGAGAACAAACATTTGTGCGTGGAAAACATAGATGTTTGTTCTATGTCTGGGTGTTACTATGTATTATAAGTATGTATTTACAAAAAAAAAAGTATTTAAGTATTCTATCAGCCATCTAGTTCCCATATTACAAGCTTTGGGGACTAGAGGGCGTTGTGTGTAAAGTCGATGAATATTTATTTATTTATTTATTATTTATTTATTTATTAAATAGTATTTAGCGAGTTGTCAAGTCATACAAATACGTCATATTTAAATCTATTTAACTGTTATACACTTTTAGCGATTCTGGTGCAAGCCGCCCTAAGTGTTCACTAATTAAGCTGTTAATGTTTATCTAAGAAATGTGCTAACGCGCTCATCTGAGAACAATTGTATCGTTCCATTTTCAGAGAGCTAATGCATAGTCTATTGTATAAAAATGTCGTTGGATACAGGACATGATCTCATTCTGTTTGAGTCTAGTTGAGTTTATCTACAATTTCTTTGCAATTTTAATAAACAATTCTGAAGCATGATAGATCTCAGATCGTATTTATGGTTTTTAAAAGCTTTGTCGGTCTCAGCGTAGTCAGTTGCAAGTCACAGGCTCGTCCAAACATTTTACACATGATATGTTCCTATTTTGTTATATGAAACAGGTGGCAATCCTATTGCCGCTTGTACAGTCGAAGACACGTCCACCTATACTTTTTGGACTTTGAACTATTAGGGCCAACGCACATCTATCGACAAAACTGTTTTGTCGCGTACTTAGTGACGTGAAAATAAATTTTCTGTTATAACGAAAACAGCATAATGATGAATGCTTCCTCGTCATATGCTGTTTTCGTTGTAACGAAACTCACATCAATTGACACGACAGTATTTTCTTATGTTTTTTTATTAATAGGTTCGCAAACCAGCCGTTAAAACAATTTAATTAATTAATTAAATTGGCCGAGCGGCCTTCAAAAGCAAACATGCATGCATAAAATTATGTTTACCTATCTATTATAGCATTGTTTAGTACCTACCTATTAAACATTGCTTTATACGCATATACCTAGAGAATGAACTGTGCTTTTTTAATAAATAAGAATATAAAGTAATTATGTAGTGTACTTAATAATATTATTAAGTACTTAGGATGATTCTCATTAAATAAGCAAGTAACGAAAACAGCAAATAAAAAGAAGCATATCGTAACTAAAAAAGTTTTACTGAGAAGTTTCACATCACTAACTGTTCGACAAGACGTTTTGTCTTTGGTTTGCGTTCTCCCTTAGAAGTTGAACGTTGCGAATCATGCGAGAGGGACGACATGACAGGGGTCTTATTCTCACTTCGGCAGAGATTTTACTCTAATAGGGATGACGTCAAAATGACGTTGAAAACTCCTGTCACTAGTGGGTGAAACCTGTTTTCGACCGAGATTTGACGTCATCCCTATTAGAGTAAAATCTCTGCCATACCCAGAATCACCGCCCAGTGTGTTTGTGTAGGACGGGCCACCCCTATTGCGCTCCCTTTCCAACGGTTCCCTGCATTGTATGATTTGTATGTAGCGTAGTTATGGTTGTATTGTGTGTATAACCTGACCTGTGGCCGTGTGTACAACACTAACTAGATTCGTAACGTTTTTCCTCATAGTTTTTTATGTAGTCGTCCACAGGCCTTTTTTGTAACCAATTCAGGTTCAAAATAGGTTGAGTTGAGTATTTTAAAATACATTATTCAAACAGTATTTTCAGACCACAAACCTAGCGTCGGGTTAACCGACCTAGGTACTAGGAGACTAGAGGTCTAGTGGTGGCGATCTCGCCTTCCGGGCCTAAAGTCGTGGATTCAAATCCGGTCGTACACCAATGAGTTTTTCTACTTGAATTTATGTGCACAATGCCAGTGCTGTCAAACGGTGAAGGAAAACATCGTGAGGAAACTCGCGGCTTAGTCAGCTTTTAATGTATTGACATGTCTTGTCTGTGGAACACACTTTTCTTAATATTATTAAATTATTTCAGAAAATACTGGCAATTTCCTTCAATTTTTTTTGGGATTTTTTTCTGGTTATTATGCATATTTTCGTTCAAACTCCAAAATATTGGAACCCACGACCTTAGGATCTAAAGACGGGCTTCCCACCGCTAGACCACCAGTACAATATGAATATAATCCAAATCAGGTGAACGCACCCCCGCTCTTTGTAGTCTGAACATTGACCTAGGTCGGGAAAGTCTAGACTTCTCCCTTACATCTTGGGGTAGGTCTAGACTCCAGCCACCCTTAAGGCTAAATTACGGAAGTTTAGGGGAGTATTGGTGCTTTTAGAAGCAATTACTACATCCGCTAGTTTTAAAAGTGTCAAATTTTACCTATCTGAGGGCTGTATGCTCGTATCAATGCAATCAATAGTCAATAGTATTGTACCGTTATTCTTTTTTCTCTGTAGTAAACATTTATTAGGTACCTACTTTTTTTTTAACCGACTTCCAAAAAGGAGGAGGTTCTCAATTTGGTTGTATGTTTTTTTTTAATGTTTGTTACCTCAGAACTTCTTCATTTATGAACCGATTTCAAAAATTCTTTTTTTTTCTGAAAGGATATACTTCCAGATTGGTCCCATTTTATTTTCATGAAAATAGGTTGAGTAGTTTGGGTTATAAATAGAAATTACTGAAAAAATAATTTATAAGTTAAAAAACTGGAAAAACCGACTTCAATTCGATCATCATCATCATCATCATCTGATGATGAAGCTGGTAGTTGAATTGATGTCGGTTTTTCTAGTTTTTTAAACTTATAAATTATTATTAGATGTGTAGGGGCATTTGTGGTTGAGCATAGATTTCATCTGTCATTTTTATAAGGAAATCGCTTGAGTAGAGTTTCTGTTGTTTTCGGAATAAGAACGTTACTTGAGTCTCGATTTAAGTCTGAATCTGTACTCAGCTAATCTGAGTCCGGATCAGTGCTTGAGCAATTAATAAGCATACGACCAAATTTTTTGGGTTTCGCGGCAAGACATATAATTTTTTCAGCAAAAAAAAACTCATTTTTTTCTCTTCCTTGTTACAGGTAAGTGTATCAATGTACTTCAGCTATGTGGAGACGAGGATACGGAGACAGCTGATGCTGCTCATCTTGAGATTGAGGAGGTATTTGTAGGTCTCAGACCCAGATTACTAAATATTCTGGGGTCTCAGAACACCATATTAATATTCCGAGGTGTAGCTGCACCTAACCTTGGAAAACTCATAAGATTTCTGGACTTTTTGTCCAAAAATCCCCTCCCTGCCGGCATGCAGTCGCACGCAGGACACGCTAAGACTGGACCAAAAGTCCAGAAATCCCCTTCGCATGGAGAACACGTAGAAGATTTCTGGAATCCTATCCTATCCTATCCTATCCTTCCTACTAATATTATAAATGCGAAAGTTTAGATGTTTGGATGTTTGTGTTTCAATCACGTCAAAACTACTGAACCAACTTGGATGAAACTTGGCATATATATAATTCGTAACCTGGATTGACATATAGGCTACTTTTTATCCCGAATAATTAACAGGATCTACAGGATAAAATGAACGAAAAGAATTAGCAGCGCCAATTGGCAAGAGGATTTCATTGTCATGTCATGTCACGTCAGTTTGACAGGGCGTAGTACTACCTCTCTGGTCTAATGACTAGCGTATGACATTCCAGTAGGTACGAGTTCGGTGTAATGTCAAGTGTCTCAAAGAAGTATCCGCTCGGTACACGCACAGATAATATAATGTACACGGAAACTGTAGACGCGTACGAAGTCGCGGGTAACTGCTAGTAAGCCATAAAATCGTAAGCTGGTTATCATCAGAACCTGGTGTATGGACGCGAGCTTGTCAAATCTTGCTTTGAGAGGACTTTAATTATGATCCCTTCATCCCAATTTAGCCAAGCTCTAGCCGCAAGGAACTGGCATTTACCTCCGAGTACATCACCGTTTGAGAGCACTGCTATATTTTTCCGAATAGAAAAATCCATTGGTGCACGACCAGATTTGAACCCACCACCATAGGATACGAAGGCGGGGTCGCTACCACTAGACCATCGATGCTTGAACATTGAAATATCTGAAACTTGTTTATAAAAATGAAATCTGCCAGTTTTAAGATTTATTACAACTTTTGCAAAAGTCAAGTGTACTTTCACTTGCGGCCGCCATATCACGGTAAATCGTACGACCTAGTTACAGTGTTTTAGCTCCTTTCAACTCAGAGCTGGCTTAAAGAGGGGGTATAGGTAGGGGCTTTTATAAATAAATAAATATTCAGTGACATTTCACACAACACCCTCTAGTCCCAAACTAAGCAATGCTTGTAATATGGGAACCAGATGCCTGATAGAATATTTATATACTTTTTTTTTTGTAAATACGTACTTATAATACATACTAACACCCAGACATAGAACAAACATCTATGTTTTGCACGCACAAATGTTTATTTATTTATTTTATTTTAAAATTTCACACAAATAGGTAGTGCTAGGAGGACTTAATGCTAAGAGCATTGTCTGCCAGTCTTCCTGGGCGTGCAAAAAGATGGTGTGGCGTGTTTTTTTTAAAGGTACTAAAAGTTAAAAATTTAAATTCATACATAAATGTTTGTTCTTGGTGGGGATCGAACCCACGACCCACAGCACGGAAGGTAAAGCTTTATTTAATTGACGCTCGCATTTTCCGTAAAATTCATGTTTTTTAACACAAAAAATCGTACTAGGCCCTCTGTAGCAACTGACGTCACATCGTCCTCTTGCCAATTGGCGCTGCTAATCCCGTTCGTTCATTTTATCCTGTAGATCCTGTTAATTATTCGGGATAAGAGTAGTCAATGTGTTAATCCAGATTACGAACCGTAATACAAGTATTTTCTTCTTAACCTGGATTCTTTGAATGTACAAATGATTAATCCAAGTTTCGTCCAAGTTGGTTCAGCAGTTTCGACGTGATTGAAACACAAACATCTAAACTTTCATATTTATAATATTAGTGGGATGAGATGGGATTTGTGGAATAATAAATAGATGCTTATGTAGAGATTAATTGACATTTCAGACAACAGCGCCCTCTAGTCCCAAACTAAGCAAAGCTTGTAATATGGCAACTAGATGGCTGATAGAATACTTATATACTTTTTTTTTTGTAAATACATACTTATAATACATAGTAACACCCAGACATAGAACAAACATCTATGTTTTCCACGCACAAATGTTTGTTCTTGGTGGGGATCGAACCCACGACCCACAGCACGGAAGGCAGAGCTATTACCGACTGAGCTGTGACGCCTGTCTTGCTTGTAATATGTAAAAGTAAAGCTTGTAAAGCTGTAAAGCTTGTAATATGGGAACTATATTGAAAGAAGAAAGAAAGAAAGAATGATATTGCTGATAGAATACTTATATACTTTTTTTGTAAATAATACTTACATATTATTGTAACACCCAGACACTGAACAAACATCTGTATGCCTTGCCACACACAAATGTTAGTTCTCAGTGGGGATCGAACCCACGACCCACAGCACGGAAGGCAGAGCTATTACCGACTGAGATGTGACGCCTGTCGTGTCTACGTAGTGATTACGTTTACGTTTATATATAAACTTGGGCGTCGCGAAGTCTACTCAAACGGGTAATATAAAGATAGGTATATGTATATAGGTGTATAAATTAGGTATATAACATCTCAAATAATCGCAATACATATATACATAGACCTTGGCACCGTTCAGCGCAGTCAACACGTTTTTGAACGTAAGTATAGGTAAGTATATATCTTTTCGATAGTTTTAATCTTTTCGGGGTAATTTTGAAAACATTTGAATACAGACTTTTACCAAATTAATTGACGTATATTTTCGCCATGTTTCAAGTTTGTAAGTATCAGTAGGGGTATGCCAATCAAAGTTGAACTGCAAAGTTGAACTGCAAAGTTTTAAATCATGGTCAGTCCATACTAACTCATAGTTATTCTGTGACTAAATAGTGACATTATGACGTCATTTGATGTGTTTTCGCGCATATTTTGCTGTCAAGTGTCTAAAAAGAATGATCACGTGGTACAAAATCGTACCACGTGACCTGAAGAAATTACACTGGGCAGTGAAATATAACTTGACAGCAAAAGATTGGCATACGGGGGCAGGAATACGATTTTTCATACAAACGTTTTAACCCTTTTTCACCCCATTAGGCGTTGAATATCGAAAAATCCCTTAGTACACCCCTACGTACCAAGATGAACCTACTCTCAACATTTCAAGTCTCTACGAGCAGCGGTTTAGGCTGTAGTGCGTTGTCTGTCAGTCAGTCAGGCAGGACAAAGATTCCCAAAATCCTATCCTACTAATATTATAAATGCGAAAGTTTAGATGTTTGGATGTTTGGATGTTTGTGTTTCAATCACGTCTAAACTACTGAACCAACTTGGATGAAACTCTGCATATATGTATATATAGATCGTAACCTGGATTGACACATAGGCTACTTTTTATCCCGAATAATTAACAGGATCTACAGGATAAAATGAACGAAAAGGATTAGCAGCGCCAATTGGCAAGAGGATTTCATTGTCATGTCATGTCACGTCAGTTTGACAGGGCGTAGTACTACCTCTTTGGTCTAACGACTAGCGTTTGACATTCCAGTAGGTAATAGGTATGAGTTCGGTGTAATGAGGTGTAATGTAAAGTTTCTCAAAGAAGTATCCGCTCGGTACACGCACAGATAATATAATGTACACGGAAACTGTAGACGCGTACGAAGTCGCAGGTAACTGCTAGTAATTAATAAATAGATAGAAGAAGATAGATTCTAGTGCCAGCTCCATACGACCTTATAACTTTTATAAAATTGAATCATAAACAGTATTTTTTTTTGTATTTTTCATCATAGGAAAATATCTATCTCTACCGGTCACCCATCCAAAAGAAGGCCGCGCTGTTTGTTGCTTAACATTTCGGTTGCTTCAAAGTTTCATCAGTCTAATATCTAGGTGTAGTCTGGGTACTATTCCGCCTAACGACAGTAATCTAGGTCATAAGGGCATCGAGGCCGAATGACGTCACACTGCACTTATATCTAAAACGACTCATCTACCACGCTGACAATATGGCCTCTATTGCTGTACACTTAGAGTTGATAGTCATAGATGGCGCGATTACTTTGTTTCTCGCGAGAGTCCAAAGGTCGCAAATCACGGATTGATTATACTTTTTAGTGTTGTGAAAATAAGGTCGAAATTGTTTTGGATGTATAGTTGGCATAGAGTGAAGGTTGTTCAAAAGTTGTATGTAAATTTTTATGATCGCATAGCAACGTAGTAAATTGAATCTAATTTAAATGCGATTAAGGTATTCATTCGGATGGAGCTAGTTTTGACCTATTTTTAGCGTGGGCTGCATGATCATTGAGGGCTGGCTAGAAATGTAGGGCAAATGGTCCAAGTGAACAAAGATGTGACATAGGACATAGCCCATTTGATAGACCTTTTTAAGGTAATAAATTTTTATGTTTTAAGCATTGATATTGGATGTGGGACAAAAAAGTATAGATTATAAACAGACCAAGGTGCTATCTCTGATAATGACAGCACGAATGATCGCCCGCCATTTTAAGATAATCGTAGAAGTACTAACTATGTAAACAAAATAATTTGAATAAATTTGCAAAAATTAATAAACTTACCATTTGTAAACCAACAATAAGTACTTGGAAATTCTAATCACAAGTAATTTCAACCTTATTGTTAAACATATACGGTCTCAAAATCATTACAGATGTCCATGCAAATGTTTTTGCAAATCTCAAGCTATTTTGAATTGTATTGAAATGAGTTTAGAATTTAAATTCGCATGCAAATTCTTGTTACATGTAAATGAGTTCATCTATCAACTCCTAGCCCTTCCTGGTTTCCTAGTAGTTTTTACGCATCGGTTCAAGCATGTTGCGCAATTTATGTGACGTCATCAGTCACATTCGTAAAAATATGGCAGGTGCCAATCCTACTAATATTATAAATGCGAAAGTTTAGATGTTTGGATGTTTAGATGTTTGGATGTTTGGATGTTTGGATGTTTGTGTTTCAATCACGTCAAAACTACTGAACCAACTTGGATGAAACTTGGCATATATATAGTTCGTAACCTGGATTGACACATAGGCTACTTTTTATCCCGAATAATTAACAGGATCTACAGGATAAAATGAACGAAAAGGATTAGCAGCGCCAATTGGCAAGAGGATTTCATTGTCATGTCATGTCACGTCAGTTTGACAGGGCGTAGTACGACCTCTTTGGTCTAACGACTAGCGTTTGACATTCGAGTAGGTACGAGTTCGGTGTAATGAGGTGTAATGTCAAGTTTCTCAAAGAAGTATCCGCTCGGTACACGCACAGATAATATAATGTACACGGAAACTAGACGCGTACGAAGTCGCGGGTAACTGCTAGTTTAAAAATAAATTGTACAAATATGGCGACGTGGCGGGTTTGGTCGGGATCGGGAATTCGGGACTGAGTTCGATACCCGGTCAACACTGAAGTATAATTTTACTTACAAAAATAATTCAATTCAGCAGATTTAATATACATTTCGATTCACAAAATGCAGAAATAACTGGGGATTTTCGAATGCGGAAGATAACCAACCTGTTCCAAATTTAAACGGTCCAATATTGACAAACACTGCTCTGTCTCGCTCTAACCCCCCACACGTGTAACGGTCTCTTTCTAACACCAAAACAATTATGGCGTCGCGTCGCGTCGCGTCGCGTCGCAAACTAGTCGCAATCGCGAGCGCTTATCTGTGTGATTTTTTATTTATAAAATCATTGTTCGGTTGTTTTATTCTGATAATGTTTTATCTCTTTGAATGGTGATGTGTCAGCACGGTAGACATATCACCAGACCTGAAACTCCAGCGGAGTCATTAGATTTTTTTGACAAATATCTATTAAAAAAATGATAGTTTAGCGATCGGCTAACATAATTGTATATTATTTCCTAATACATGCTTATTGAGGCAGTGGTTTTGTTATAGGCAGAGCTAACCGCTTAACATCAGGTGGCCCATCGGCTTGTTCCATCATTAAGTTGTACCTACTTATTTTAAAACACTATGTATAAAAATATGTATATGTATATGTGGGAGTGGGAATGGGCGGGCCACGTGGTTCGCATGGACTCGGAAAGGTGGGCTCAAGGAGTCACAGGCTGGATACCACCAGGAGGTAGAAGACGTCGCGGCCGCCCGAGGAAGCGCTGGCATGAAATAGAAAATAGAAATAGAAATTATTTATTTTACGCAACACACAATAAGGTACATACTTATTTACTTAATAATAAAACGATAACATGCGTAAAAAAGGAACCCACTCAGCAAATGCTAAAGGTGCACGGTGGCTCTTTTAGCGCTGGTTTTCAGGGGTGCCGAGAGTGGAGTGGCGCACAGCCTCTGCGACACGCACTTTTTACAAATACTTACTTACTCTACTAACAGAAAACAACATATAACTATCTTCGCTACATCTCTATTATAATTACAAAATAAAATAAAACAAATAAATACAAACAAAAATGAAAACACAATTAACCGGATAAAATAAGAGCTCCTACTTACACAAAACTAAAATTCACTTATTCTAAAACTACAAAATTACAAAATAGTGCTTTAAAACTAAAACTAACATGAGGTGGAGAACGACCGCTTATAGAACAGATTTTTGCAAATCTAACAAGTGTTTTTTGAGGGAGTTTTTAAATGCATAAACTGAATCTTTATTTCTAATTGGAGGAGGTATATTGTTCCAGCATTTCGTAGCAGCATACCGATAGCTGCCACGAAATGCGGTCGTTCGATGGCGCGGACAAATTAAGCGTATAGCTAGACGGACAATACGGGCAGAAAAGTCAAGTTTCTCATGTAGGTATTTTGGAACTTGGCCTTTTACTATACCAAACAAAAGAGTCGCAAAATGAAAAGCGCGACGTGATTTCATGTTTAATAGGCCGTGATTATTGATATATGGAGAAATGTGGGTTCTTTGTGGAATCGGGAAACAAAAACGGACGCACGCATTTTGCACACGCTGGACCAGTTTTTTTGAACGGGCTAACAAGCATTCGCCAAATACATTGTCAACATAATTTAATTTAGAAAGAATAAGTGATTCACATAAGGTGATTCGCAATTCAGTGTTGAGATATTCGCGTACCCGGTACAAAACTGATAACCTATAAAAGCAATTACGAATAGTCTGAAGGACATAACTTTCAAAACGCAATGAGCCATCCATCAACAGTCCCAAATTACGGACCTCTGAAACCCGCTCTATCATATTTCCATCGACTTGCACCCTTGGATCAGCCAAGATAATTTTACTAATTTGATGTTTCGATCCCAATACAAGAGTTTTTGTCTTGGTAGGATTCAGAACTAAGCTATTTGAATCACACCACTTGACCAGTCTGGTTAAATCCTGGTTTAATGCATTAACAGCTTCATTGATGTTGGAAGGCTTGCATGATATGTACAGCTGCAGATCATCAGCGTAAAGGTGATAGTTACATTTTTGTATTTCAAATATGATATCTGCACTATACAGGATAAAAAGAATCGGTCCTAAAATAGAACCCTGAGGAACGCCACGCGTTACATCCTTCCTAGTGGACTCCAGAACTGAACCATCTGGTTGGCGTATTTGAACTAACTGGGAACGACCACTAAGGTAGCTCGAGAACCATTTTACTGCATTTTACATGACGACCTGGACTCCTTCGAGCGGAAATGGGCGGAACTTGTCAAAGATCGCGAGAAGTGGAAGACGAGGGGGGAGACCTTTGCCCAGCAGTGGGACAGTATTGGTTAATTAAAAAAAAAAAAAAAAAAAATGTATAAAAAGATAACGGGGAAACCCGTTGCTTAGTCAGCTCCGCACGTTTTGTCCATATCTCATCTGTGTATGAAGGAAGCTACTAATTGAAAAATTGACGTGAACAAAACCTCGGTCAGCCTACTTTCCTGTTGCAATACCCCTAAACAGGGTTCATATGTGATACCTATTTACAATGTAACAACTATAATACCATGTGAAAGCAATCAATGTATTGAGTATTGAGTACTAGATGGGAGGGAGGATGGTATATGTGCTACAAGCATACATCTAAACATGTCCCCGGCACAGCAGACACTGCAGCATCCCGTAAATAAGAAAATTGATGATGGCTCGTCCTTGCCCGAAGTTGTTCAATCTTGAATAGATGCACAGGTTCCCAAAACACCAGTTAGTACTTTGTATGGAAATCAACGAATTTTAAACGAAACAAGTTGCCCGACTGAGAACTAAGGTCATCGTCAATAGCTCAGAGAATTAGCAAGCTGAAATGGCAGTGGACCGGCCATGTTTGCCGTAGAACCGATAATCGTTGGAGCAAACTAATACTCGAGTGGAGACCACGTTTAGGCAAGCGTAGTGTAGGACGCCCTCCGGCGAGATGGGGCGACGATCTGCGAAATATAGCGCTGACACTGGATGAGAAGAGACGAAGACGGGGCTCAATGGCGCGTCTTGGGTTAGGAGCTACGAGCACCCCAATAACCCTCGTAGGTTGGGAGAGACCTACGTCCAGCTGTGGACCAATATAAGTTGATGATGATGGAAGTCAAGGAGCCCACAATGCCTTTATAATGCACAAAATACAAAATAGAGTAGTAATTAAATTAGATTCAAACATTACTAATTAAATTACTGACTTTATTTTGTACGCTTTACCGTACGTCAATTTTAATTTATTAAAAAAATCGGTTTATGTTTTATTCATGTCTATTTTAAGTTTATGTATTAAGCACAAGTTTAAAATAGGATTTGACATCGGTTTCCTGCTATCAGTAGCTATATATACCTATCTAGTATGTACACTGCACATTGCACAATGATTTCTTATCAAACCACATGATACCTACAAAGTGCAATATTATCAAACGTTATGTAACTGTTTCACACTCTCTTAAAACAATGTGGAAATGTTTCTATCATCCAATCATCACGGCATCATTGGGCTGGTCCTAAAGCCATGTAATAATTTTAGTAATTCGTATTATCAAAAACAAAATCCGTATATTTTCCTCCTTGTATTTTGTGACTTCATTTTTCTTCTTCTAATGCCGGCCATACACCATACTTCCTATCGTTCAATCGGCATGATGCTGCAGGTTTGATCCAATCTGCAGCTTGTTCATATACACCACATGCGATCAGTTTAACTGTCCAATCGGCAGCGTCATGCCGATTGGACGATAGGAAGGATGGTATATGGCTAGCTTAAGCTAAAATAACCTATTTACTAACATTAGTATAAGAAAGAGTGAGCAAGCAGAGTTTGATAAACCGGGACCACAAAAAAATGCGTTCCGAATAAAAGAACCATTGTGGAGTATTGCTAAAAAAGACTTCAAAATGGCATAGGAAAACAGAAAGTCAACGAAAACGAAATCGATAGCAAAAGTTAGCAAACATAAAAACTACTTGATAACTGTGCCAATGGCCTTGGGTTTGGGTACCAGCTTGATTATAGCTTATCGTTATCTAAATAGCTTTCTAGTTTATGCTATTGCTTATTGCTATTAAATTATTTATAGAGTTTTGAGCTCGCTTTTTTTTATACAATAAAGACTAAACGTTTGACCGCAATCTCACCTGATGTTAAGCCTAATGGCTTTTTGTTGCAACACCCCTCAACAGGGTTCATATGTGATACCTACGATATAACAACTATAATACTATGTGAAAGCAATAAATGTATTGAGTAGGTATTGAATTTTAAGAAGTTATAACATTAATATTTGGAGTAAGACTTAACCCAAATGGTATGCATGGAAATCCATATAGCTCAAAGCTCTTGTTATTCTGGTTTTCTGCAAGTTTCAACATTACAACACACAGGGGTTTTCACTTTGAAGACCAACAAACCAACAAATGTACAGCCGACGGACGTAAATGTACAGCCGACGGACGTAAATGTACAGCCGACGGACGTAAATGTACAGCCGACGGACGTAAATGTATAGCCGACGGACGTAAATGGCTTCGTAACTTACTAAATTAGGCATCACTCACCTAGTATTTTTGAGACCTGTAAAGTAGACCAATTGCGCTATTTCTCCTGGCATTTTGACCGGCTCTACATTTTTCAAAGAGTACTCTAAACAGAGTACTTCTTGATGAAGGAACGTTAATGTTTAGGCCAGACGGTCTCATTCTACACTACCGTTTGAAGCAAAATGTCTTGGACTTGAAAGATAGGCTCTTACTGGAAAGGACCACCTAGTGAAAGGGTTCAGGAAATAGCCAGTATTCCGTAACATAATATTTAGGAAGAAAACGCGACACCATGTTTATTTTCTCATCAGTTCACTGTTCACACTCTGGCACAGCTCCAAAACGTGTGGAAACCCATTTGTTTATTTATTATTTAAACTAGAGATACAAGTTTGTTATTAGTTTTATTAGGTAATGGATTGCCTAAACCAGCCATGTTTATTTATTTTATGTAAATGGACTTATTAATTTTTAAATCTACCCTCAATTTTTTTTTGTCTAAAATTGCTTTTTCTTTTATGAAGGTTTGTATTCAATCTTTTAATATTTTACCTTCGACCATCATCATCAATATATTTTTTATTTACCTACTGTTGAATATAAACATTTTCCAAACATCCTCAACAACCTACTGTAAATTTTTGATTCCATCTTGTTGGTAGAGGTTGACACGCGTCACAGCTCAGTCGGTAATAACTCTGCCTTCCGTGCTGTGGGTCGTGAGTTCGATCCTCACTGAGAACTAACATTTGTGCGTGGCAAACATAGATATTTGTTCTAAATCTGGGCGTTACTGTCTATTATAAGCATTCTATCAGCAATCTAATTCCCATACACTTTGCTTAGTTTGAGACTAGAGAGCCTTAGTTTGGGACTAGAGAGCCTTGTGTAAAATGTTCATGATTCATTTAGAGAAACGCATAACACAGCCCTCTTTATAACTCGTTGGCTTATTTTAATAAGTCACGTCTACATTGATCAAGAACAACAACAAATCTGAATTCAACATGGACCTTGAAATACCCAAAACACGCATAAACGGTCCAAATAAATCCCAACATTTATCTTTGTGCCTGCATCACCTGCATGGCAACAAGCCGGGTCCCCCCTTGACCTGGTGACCCAGTTTCCACACTGCACTGCAGCCCCCTCTAGCCTCCGACACAGTTTCAAATGACAATGTGCAGTGTACTTTATAGGCAAGCCCGCGACTTTGCGCGTTCCAGAAAACTTATTCAGTTGGATTTGTTTGACATTGATCAATGAGATTCGATATTATCTTGTATTTTAATACGAAATTTCATTAATTATTTCAATAATTTTATTAGACCAAATACAACTATTGTACATACTAATTATACATGCTTAAAAGTGGTTTTCATCTATAATAGAGGAGACATGTACTCGCGTGATTTCAGAGACCTTTGTCAATGAAATATACAAATATTCATGGACATTTCGCACAACGTCCTCTAGTCCCAAACTAAGCAAAGCTCTAAAGATCAAGAAATACCTGGTCTCCTTTCCAGGTGGTGAATCTCTTTGTCCCCCATTTATAGTAATATCCTCCACAGATGCTCGGCGGTGAGTGTGGAGGGGCGATGGGTGGGGGGATACTGCTGCAACTGGGGAGACTCATCCTGCGCGCGCGCAATGCCAGCCCCGCGCCGCACAAGCAGCGCCCCGGCACGAGCCACCAGGTAAATCAGGCATAAGTACATTTCATTGTTAAAAAGGATGATACAATGCAACGCTAGGAAGCAGGCCGTAGTTTGTTCCCCGTTCTTGTTGTCTCTGGTCGCGTGGAACTGCCACCTAGAATCATCTAGTTAAATAAGACTATTTTAAATGATTCGCGTGATTTTATTGAATAAAAGAGTTATGACTTTGACTTTATAGATGAGGCGGTGGAAAAGTACGTCTTGGAAACTTCTGTGTTTCTGTTTGATGCGTATAAGTGCCGGTGTAATCATATTCATATTGATATGAGACTTATCTTTATTTCTAATCTTAGACGGGAACCGTGCACATAAATGTACGCTTCGGCCGTCTACGAAACCAGAGCATCGTAACCAGTTACGAACTAAACATAATTCGTCCTCGTACGATACCAGTGACGAGAAAATACGTACTATACTCACAACGAATCTTTATCTCCTTGAAGTTAGGTGCAACAATAATTACGCATGTACTGTTGTGCTGATAAATTAGCTTATTATATGACCCAAGAATGGGTTCTGCGCAGATATTTCAGAGGGACAAAGATCCGTTGTGACTATTTTACTCAGTAAAAAGTGGTATGTAGAGAGCAGAGGTAACCACTTGAAGGTTTGGTGATAACCAAGAATATCTCCTTCCAGGTTCTGATTCAGACGCAGCCGAAGGTGGATGAGGAGGACGCGAGACTCGAAGACACATTCCAGAACCATATCAATGCGCTGTGGACAGAGCACGTGCCTATCTGCGTTGAGGTATGTCCATCATATCTGCTTTCACAAATTCACTGCAGGGTATACGCAAAGATTTTAAGAGGAACAATAATCAACATGTTCATGCTCTGTTTTGATCGTCATTCGAGAACCTTCTACCACTAGGTAAAGGTCTCTAAAAGATTTACAGTTCTCCCTATCCCAGATTTCCTCTTTATTCCCCTTTTCTTTCCAAGGACGAGCTTATTAATTCCTGATTAATTGCACCAGCTCAAAGCCAACATTGCCTTACCCATAAAGTAGTAGTATAGCTTCTTGTGTAAGAGCTCGTCCGGGGAAGTACTAGCACCTATTTCTGCCGTCAAGCAGTGATGCTTGCATTGCTGTGTTCCGGTTTAAGGTGCTGGCGTAATTACATGAGACACCTTTATGTCTCAGAATGATGGGCGCAGTGCAATGCATCGTCACAGGCTGTGTCTATCACCTTGACATCAGCTGAGCATTGGCTTGTCCAATCATTTAGTTGTAAAAAAACCGTTCACAACCGCGTTACACAGCTCAACTGTCCACTGCCATGTTACTCTCAACTCTTGAACACCATGCAGGTTCTCCTGGGGCCGGCCTGCTCGGAGTGCTATGCCACGATGGCCAGCGCTGACGACAGCGCGTACCCACTGCCTGGTCTTCTGCTGGAGAGATGGACTATGAGTGCTGTGCTCGACAAGTGAGTAATTCCACTTTACAAATTTTTAGGGTTATATTGGAGCTACGTCATAATGTATGACAAAGATAATCAGGCCTTTTGCATCTAATCTAGATGATGTATCCAGCGTCAGGAGGCACTTGTCCCCCATGCCCCGATGTACGGGAGGCTGCAGTGCCGGGGACATGGTTAGATGCAGTAGGCTTGTAGCACTATACCATCCTCTCAGCCTAGTGTCTATCCACATCCCTGTTTTCCTTCATCGTTTGAGAGCACTGCCATTGCGTACATAAAGTTTTGAACCCACGAGCTTAGAAAAGGAATTTGGGGTCGCTACCACTAGATCCACTAGACCAAAGTTGAGATGAGACACAGAAACTATTTTTAATGGCGTTAGAGCGGTGTCATCTGTCATAATTGACATTGACATTGACATTGACATTGACAGGCGTCACAGCTCAGTCGGTAATGGATCTGCCTTCCGTGCTGTGGGTCGTGGGTTCGATCCCCACCGAGAACAAACATTTGTGTGTGGCAAAACATAGATATTTGTTCTATGTCTGGGTGTTACTATGTATTATAAGTATATATTTACAAAAAAAAGTATTTAAGTATTCTATCAGCATCTAGTTCCCATATTACAAGCTTTGCTTAGTTTGGGACTAGAGGGCGTCGTGTGAAATGTCCATGAATATTTATTATTTTATTATTATAATAAATGTTACCTCTTTTGTACCTTCTCATTACGTGTGTGTTATTGATAACACATAGCAGTGTTGTAGCCTGGACGTTGACATGGTGAAGTCTGGATCTGTCTTCGACTATTGTACCATCAGCAAAAGTTCTGCCTTACCACCTTAAGGGTGCATTTTCTGTGAACTGACTACCCGTTAATTTTTGAATACCAATAGAAGCAAGTTATTTCGGGTGTAAAAGTTATGAAAACAATGGGCCGTCATAAAAATAAATAGATGTTTAGATCTCTGGTTGGTCAAAATAAGAAGACAAAAGAAAAAGGCAGGGTCAGGTAGCTAACTGCTTGCAAGCGAAACAGTTTCAAAAGTGGTGAGGCGGAAATTTTGCCGATAGTATATTGCATCTTCTGTATTTGGTATAGGAGTGAGAGTCCCGCGGCCATCAGTCCGCCGTGGCTACTGAACGCGGTTCGTTCTCAGCTGCATTTCTCTCAGCTGGCCGCGTGGCGCGCGCGCACGCAGTCCGGTCCCGCATCCGCACACGAGCGCAGGTACACACACACACACACACACACTAGTGTTCGACAAGCGTCACAGCTCAGTCGGTAATAGCTCTGCCTTCCGTGCTGTGGGTCGTGGGTTCGATCCCCACTGAGAACAAACATTTGTGTGGCAAACAGATTTTTGATCTATGTCTGGACTGTATTCCAAGTTTCATCCAAGTTCAGTAGTTTCGACGTGATTGAAACACAAACATCGAAACTTTCACATTTATTGTATTAGTGATATTTACCTTATTACAATTTCCAGGAGAAAACTAAGTCGCGAAATAAACATCAAAAAGATCGAATCGAACATCGACGAACGCAAACTAAACATCGTCTACTCCATAAAGACTCCAAACGACTGTACCTCCACATTCGCCAAGCCCCCCACCGACCACACCTTCCCCCTCGCAGACCTGGGGGGGAAGTACCTGAAGGTGGTGCTGGAGAGTCTGCCGAGACTCGAGGATATACCGGAGGTCGCGTGCGCCTGTCTGAGGAACAATGCGGATGAACTGGTCGGGAGGCTCAATGATCTCAGTATAGGTGAGTTTTTGACCACAATATATACCCCATCTTTTCTTAAAAAGGGTATTTGACCCCATTTTATACCCCATCTTTTCTTAAAAAGGGTATTTGACCCCAGTTTATACCCCATCTTTTCTTAAAAAGGGTATTTGACCCCATTTTATACCCCATCTTTTCTTAAAAAGGGTATTTGACCCTATTTTATATACCATCTTTTCTTAAAAAGGGTGTTTGACCCCATTTTATATACCATCTTTTCTTAAAAATGGTATTTGACCCCATTTTATACCCCATCTTTTCTTAAAAAGGGTATTTAACCCCATTTTATACCCCATCTTTTCTTAGGAGTCATTTGGAAGGGTTCATAATCTTTGTATAGGGGAGGTTACCCCCCTTTTTTCTACCCCTAAAGTCTCTAAAACTCTGTAGGGGTATAAACTTGTAGAATGGGAAGTTGTAGATGAGTTTTCACTCCCCATATTTGCCCCTATCTTTTGGGGAAGCTAAATAATATCTGTATACGTGAACTTTTATATATACAGCGTGTAGCTACAATGGCGACATTAAATTAACCAGCGTATCCGGTTTCGCGTTTTCAGAATATAGACATATTTTTTATTTTATTAAACATAAGATTTATCGAAATAAATCAATTTTCTTAAATAACGCCTCGGAGCAACCTGTACGTAAGAGCAGAGGTCATCTGTCGGGTTCACGGGTCATAACCGCGTGTAACCGCGTATGAAGAGCAAGAAAGTATTGTTAGAATAGGACACCCGAAATTGCGACGTTGTGCATGAAAGGGATAGCTAGCGCCGCCGCGCCGCCGCCCGCGTCGCCCGCTCGACCGACTCGTCCTGCCGCCTAGCCAGTGATACGCGGGCCGGTGTCCTTGACACACTTTATTTTAATAATTTTGCTAATTATCTACCTATTCTCAATGTTTCGCGAAAAAGACGCTTGGTTTTGTTAGTTTAGCTTTTCTATTCTAAGTACCCAATCAGGTCTACGTAGGTACAGCGATAAAGACGCTTTGATTTATTATTTGTTTATCTGTCTACCTTTGCGACTAGGGAGCGGCTAAATGAAATGTTTGGTGCTCAGTGGATACTGGATAGGACGACACGACACGGAGCTCTTAGGTGGCCCAATGTCACCTGACCTCAAGCCCCTCGATTTTTTTATGGGGCTTTGTGAAAGACGACGTTCATGCTAAAATAAAATAAAATGTATTATCAAAAGTGAGGGCAAATATTCAGCGCCGCCGGTTACATCTTTGTGTCCGACGTGGTGGCGGCGGCGGCGCGGCGGCTACATTGAGAACTTGAAGATTTAATAAGTGTAAGGCGCTAGGTGCATAGGTCACAATAAAATTAATAGTAAAGTGAACAAGGTGAAGTGAAATTATTTGATTTCTTTGAATTCCTTGTGTCGCTTGATTTCCCCGCCCCGCGCTCCGCCCCGCGCCCCGCCGCCGCCACCGAGCCGCCCGGGCAGGCAGGCGCGGGCGCGGGCGCGGTAACACGTAGGTAAAGACACTCATAGGGTGATTAATTTTTGTTGCGTATTTTATTATTAAGTTTGTTTGAAAAATTCGAAATTTCTATTTTGGACTATAATTATTTTTTTATTTTTTTTATGAATACTTATAAGTAGCTCTACCCGTGTGTTCATTTAATGTCGCCATTGTAGCTACACGCTGTATATACCCTTCTTATAATAAGTTACTTAAGTCATCTGTATATTTGCTGAGGACAAATAAAGAATTATCTTATCTTATCTTCTCACACCCCGCAATGGGTCAAACTCCTCTGAAACCGTAGTCTCCAGAGATATTTCAATATTTTTGTTTCATATTTTCCCGTTTTTTAATCAATTCATAATTTCCATCACCCAGGTTCTAGAAAATACGACGGTGCTATTAACTCTAACATAGGAACGCCCACCCGGAGGCTCTCCATCATCTCGAACCCTGGCTCCACGGAGTATCTCTTCACAATCGACAAAGATAAACCACTCGATGACAGAATGCATACGCCATGCAGCGAGAACGGAAAACACAAATGCAATTGTGACGACGAATCTGACAGCAAAGACAAGAACCAAGCAAAGAAACTAGATGAACGAAGATTGAAAGAAATTGCAAAGTATAAAAGGAAAATCAGAAAGGAAAAGACCAAAATCTGTGATAGCACGTCCTCGGAGGGCGAGAGGAAGGAAACGACTTCCATACCCATCCTACAAGCGTCTAGGTTCGACCGTTTTCGAGCCATCGGATGCTATCGGAATCAAACATACTTAACTCTTCCAGCAAGTAGGATGGAGACTAAATCGCCTTTTATAGATACAACTAGTATTACTCCGCCTGATAAAACGAACAGTGTTGGCACTCAGACAGACTTCACCTGCCCCTGTGGTAACCCACTTGAAATGAAGTGCGAAGGTTGCAAAATGGTTCGCTCTGAAGCAACTTACAACCTATCTTCACTCCAAGAGTTCGGGGTTAGAAGGAAGCTGGATGACTGCAACGATAAGTCTTTGAAAAAGCAAAAATGTGATAATATAAATAATGTAAATAGTTTTAGCGATATTATTAAAAGGCCTAGGCTGAGGCGTTTTCCGATAACAGATAAATTAGAAAAGATTGTTATTGATAGAAATCATAACACTGAGAAAGATATTAAAGATTTGCACTTGAATACTGACGATTCGGTGTTTTCGACTGCTAAAGAATCTAACGAGCAATTTTCTATAGACAGTGAATCCCTAAACGGATCTATACACAAAGAATCTAAAGGATCTATGGATAAAGAATCCAAAAGAGGATCGATAGACAAAGAATTGTCAAACGGTCATAATTCGACACGCAAAGAATTATACTTAAAATGTACAGAATCAAAAGATATAAATAGTATTTCACAAACTTCAAGTAAAAGTTTATACAACGATCATTTTTCTACAAATGAATCTAAATTACACGATGGAACTGATTCTAATTTGCAAGAACCGATGCAGAAAGAATCAAAAAGACAGAAAACTTTTTCGATCAGTGACGACGATTTTGTTGTCTATGAAAAATGCGATTATGGAACTATAGACAGACATGACGTAAGTCATATTAAACTAATACATTTTACATTTAATCTAGATGTATCCAGCGTCAGGAGGCACTTGTGCCCCATGCCCCGATGTACGGGAGGCTGCAGTGCCGGGGACATGGTTAGATGCAGTAGGCTTGTAGCACTATACCATCCTCTCAGCCTAGTGTCTATCCACAGGAGACAACAATACGTGCGGAGCTGACTAAGCCAAGGGTTTCTGAACGATGTTTTCCTTCACCGTTTGAGAGGGCATTGCGAATTTTCTGAGTAGAAAAATAGATTACTACCGCTAGATGGCGCTGTGTTAAATTTCTATGAATATTTATTAAAAACATTTTTACTTTTCAGGTTGAATCACCGAAAGAGGAACACACAGACTTTAAATTCTCTATCCCCGGTCAAAGCGATACAAACTGCACAACCGATACAAACTGCACAAGCGATACAAACGACACACACGGACAACTACAATCATCTAAAGATGAATTTGTATTTACTGATCCTAAAGGTAAATATGACATACATATTAAATATGAATTTTTCTCTTCTATCACCCTGGAGACACCCTGGGACACCCTGGGACTTCTATCGCCCTTTTTGTATAGGGGTGAAAGATGAGACTTTTTAAAAATGTTAAACGTCCGATCTGTTCCTCTATTAGTGACAAGAGGATAGAAGACTGTTCTAATGAATCCTTTTGATTTTACTGAATCATTTTCTGATTTTTATTTTCTACTTTTTTAACTTCCGACGCAAAAACGACGGGGTGTTATAAATTTGACGTGTGTGTGTGTGTGTGTGTGTGTCTGTGTCTGAAGCAACGTAGCTCCCGAACGGATGAACCGATTTTGATTTTGTTTGAAAGGTGAATAAGTCGGGAGTGTTCTTAGCTATGTTTGATGAAAATCGGTCCAAGATTCGGGAGTTTTTAAATTTTTTAATTTAATTACTTGTTTTATTATTCATTCGTTTGATTGTTCGTAAATCAACTTCAAAAAATCGACAAATCGTCGACTTTTGTTATTGTTATTGTACTTAGAATGTAAATCCGTTTTTGGCTATCTGTTTTAAATATAGATAGATAAAAACTTTATTGCACACACAGAAAAAAGAAATTACAGAAAGAGATAAACATAAACATAGAGAGTACAATGGGCAGCCTTATCGCTAAAAGCGATCTCTAATAATATAAGTAATAAAAGAATATAAGTTTTTTCGCCATTATTTTTAAGAGCTGTGGATTTTGTTACTCAATAAGGGCGAACGCAAACCGAAAACAAAACGTCTTGTCGAACAGTTAGTGATGTGAAACTTCATAATTTTTTGGCAAACCCTGTCAGTAAAACTTTTTTCGTTACAATAAGCTTCTTTTTATTTGCTGTTTTCGTTACTTGATTATTTAATGAGAATCATCCTAAGTACTTAATAATATTATTAAGTACACTACATAATTACTCTATATTCTTATTTATTAAAAAACACAGTTCATTCTCTAGGTATGTGCGTATAAAGCAATGTTTAATAGGTATGTACTAAACAATGCTATAATAGATAGGTAAACATACTTAAGAAAAGTCTGTCGTGTCAATTGATGTGAGTTTCGTTATAACGAAAACAGTATATGACGAGTGCTTCCTCGTCATATGCTGTTTTCGTTATAACAGAAAATTTATTTTCACGTTACTAAGTGCGCGACAAAACAGTTTTGTCGATAGATGTGCGTTGGCCCTAAAATAAATTAAATCGCAGAGATGGACCGTTTCCGATGGCGTTTCGACCCGGCGGCGTCGATGGTGTTCCACAGTGAGACGGGGCTCCCCCTCACCAGCAGCCCCGCGCCGCTGCGCAGGGGCAACTCCTGCTTCGATTATGATGATTCTATTAATGGCATATCCGGAATCAAGAGGTAATTTAAATTAATTCATGAGTATAAACTAAAACGTGGGTTCAAATCCGATGGGTTTTTGACAAAGATTTTTTTTTTGGTTTTGTAATATAAATAAATATTCTTGGACTTTACACACAACACCCTCTAGTCCCAAACTAAGCAAAGCTTGTGATATGGGAACTAGATGGCTGATAGAATACTTATATACTTTTTTTTTGTAAATACATACTTATAATACATAGTAACACCCAGACATAGAACAAACATCTATATTTTCCACGCACAAATGTTTGTTCTCAGTGGGGATCGAACCCACGACCCACAGCACGGAAGGCAGAGTTATTACCGACTGAGCTGTGACGCCTGTCAAAATCATGAGTATAAACTAAAACGTGGGTTCAAATCCGGTCGTACACCGATAGGTTTTTGACAAAGTTTTTTTTTTGGGTTTTTGGTCTATCTGTGGGTAGGTATGCTAGGTGTAGCAAGCAAATAACCTTTCTAGTTCAAGGATAGTTTATTACTGGCTCGCAGACCAGTGACAGTTGCAGAATACGTAAGGTAGGTATGTACATACAGTTCGAAGGTAGCACAGATAAGCTATGCCTACGTTCATACATATCAGTTTTGTAATATAAATGTGCTTAATGCTGTTCTCAGTGAAGGTAAACATCGTTCAGAAAGCCTTGGCTTAGTCAGCTCCGCACGTGTTGTTGTCTCTCCTGTGGATAGACACTAGGCTGAGAGGATGGTATAGTGCTGCAAGCCTACTGCATCTAACCATGTCCCCGGCACTGCAGCCTCCCGTACATCGGGGCATGGGGGACAAGTGTCTCCTGACGCTGGATAAATCTAGATGCAAAGGGTTAATTAGATATGTTTGGTTGCAGTGCTCTGTTCCAGCCGATATGTCCGGCGCCCCCCGCGACCCCCGCCCCCTGCACCCCCCGCGCCCCCCGGCGAGAGGGGAAGAAACGATGTTCTGGATTGCTCGGTATGTTACCCAAATGGGTACTCCTCATTGAAGTCACTCACATGTATGACAGCCGACGAATTATTCTACTTTTACATAATTTAAACTAGCAGTTACCCGCGACTTCGTACGCGTCTACAGTTTCCGTGTACATTATATTATCTGTGCGTGTACCGAGCGGATACTTTGAGAAACTTGACATTACACCTCATTACACCGAACTCGTACTGGAATGTCAAACGCTAGTTGTTAGACCAAAGAGGTAGTACTACGCCCTGTCACACTGACGTGACATGACATGACAATGAAATCCTCTTGTCAATTGGCGCTGCTAATCCTTTTCGTTCATTTTATCCTGTAGATCCTGTTAATTATTCGGGATAAAAAGTAGCCTATGTGTCAATTCAGGTTACGAACTATATATATGCCAAGTTTCATCCAAGTTGGTTCAGTAGTTTAGACGTGATTGAAACACAAACATCCAAACATCTAAACATTCGCATTTATAATATTAGTAGGATAATTCACTTGTCGAAATGGCGGACAGAGACCATGATATAGTATTACAAGAAGCCACAAGAGCCATAAACCAAGCTGCTGAAGATGAAGAAACTTTACTTTAGGGATTAGAGAGCGTTGTATGAAATATCCATAAATAATTATTTATTAACCGACTTCAAGAAAGAAGGCGGTTCTCAATTCAATTGTATTTTTTTTTATTTGCGTTACCTCAGAACTCCGTCATTTATGGACTGATTTCAAAAATTCTTTTTTTATCTGAAATGATCTACTTCCAATTAGGTCCCATTAAATTTTCATCAAAATCGGTTCAGTAGTTTGGGTTATAAATAGAAATAATTGAAAAAAATATGCCAACCACGTGCACGTAATTGCGTATTTTGCTTTCCTGTGACTTTTAAGTGGTGTTTATAGTCACTAGAACATTCCCAATGAACTGTCATCATCATCATCTGATGATGATGAAGCTGGTAGTCTGTTTTTCTAGTTTTTTAAATTTATAATACACATAATAAACACAAAATAATTGTCCCGACTCACAGACTTGCTAAGATAGATAAGAGTTTCTTCTGCAAAAGCATTACTTTTTACAATAAATTGACAATAGACAGTCGAAATCTTAATTTTAAAGACTTTAGTAATAAAATGAGGACACTTCTTTTGTTAAAATCGTATTATAATATTGACGAAGCTCTGGCTGATGATGTTACATTGTAAAATTACTATTATATGTTGTGTACGGTAAATGTACCCTCTTTGATCTATTTTGTAAAATGTGACTTTTCCCAGTGTACAAAATGTATCTAAGGAATAAATTACTAATATGAAAATATCATTTTTAACAAAAAAATGTTTAAAATGAACTCTGAATTGTAAATGCTAGAGATAGAAAACAGAGTTCAAATCACCTCGTGCAGGTAGGGTGCCCAAAAGGCTGGCAACGTTACCTCTTTGTATGGCAATACTAATTCTCTGTCCAAGGTAAGCGCCAGCCAGCAGGTCATTTGTCAATAATGACTTGAATTGAATTGAATTATAATTAATTGGCAGGTAGTTTCGAGGAGTGTGCGCTGCAAGGGCGGCTGGAGGCGGTGGCCACGGTGCAGGGCTTCACGGCCGAGCTCGGCGCCTCGGGGGCCTTCTGTCCGCCCCACAAGCGCCTCCCGGTCACTGTCTCCTTCTACGCGCCCGGAGGCACCGCCGCGCCCTATATGGTGAGCTAGGACGCCTTTAGGACACCTTACAGGACCCTTGCACACATTTTGACAGGCGTCACAGCTCAGTCGGTAATAGCTCTGCCTTCCGTGCTGTGGGTCGTGGGTTCGATCCCCACTGAGAACAAACATTTGTGCGTGGAAAACATAGATGTTTGTTCTATGTCTGGGTGTTACTATGTATTATAAGTATGTATTTACCAAAAAACAAGTATTTAAGTATTCTATCAGCCATCTAGTTCCCATATTACAAGCTTTGCTTAGTTTGGCACTAGAGGGCGTTGTGTGTAAAAGTGCATGAATATTTATTTATTTAATTACTTGTATATTTAGTGAGAATGTTGTATAGTAGAGTGTACCCCCGCGTTGGGTGCAACAGTAGGTATAGATGTGGATCGCGTGGTTGCAGGGGCACATCGTGCTGGGGCCGGGGGGGTACCGCGTTGGGTGCAACAGTAGGTATAGATGTGGATCGCGTGGTTGCAGGGGCACATCGTGCTGGGGCCGGGGGGGTACCGCGTTGGGTGCAACAGTTGGTATAGATGTGGATCGCGTGGTTGCAGGGGCACATCGTGCTGGGGCCGGGGGGGTACCGCGTTGGGTGCAACAGTTGGTATAGATGTGGATCGCGTGGTTGCAGGGGCACATCGTGCTGGGGCCGGGGGGGTACCGCGTTGGGTGCAACAGTAGGTATAGATGTGGATCGCGTGGTTGCAGGGGCACATCGTGCTGGGGCCGGGGGGGTACCGCGTTGGGTGCAACAGTAGGTATAGATGTGGATCGCGTGGTTGCAGGGGCACATCGTGCTGGGGCCGGGGGGGTACCGCGTTGGGTGCAACAGTAGGTATAGATGTGGATCGCGTGGTTGCAGGGGCACATCGTGCTGGGGCCGGGGGGGTACCGCGTTGGGTGCAACAGTAGGTATAGATGTGGATCGCGTGGTTGCAGGGGCACATCGTGCTGGGGCCGGGGGGGTACCGCGTTGGGTGCAACAGTTGGTATAGATGTGGATCGCGTGGTTGCAGGGGCACATCGTGCTGGGGCCGGGGGGGTACCGCGTTGGGTGCAACAGTTGGTATAGATGTGGATCGCGTGGTTGCAGGGGCACATCGTGCTGGGGCCGGGGGGGTACCGCGTTGGGTGCAACAGTAGGTATAGATGTGGATCGCGTGGTTGCAGGGGCACATCGTGCTGGGGCCGGGGGGGTACCGCGTTGGGTGCAACAGTTGGTATAGATGTGGATCGCGTGGTTGCAGGGGCACATCGTGCTGGGGCCGGGGGGGTACCGCGTTGGGTGCAACAGTTGGTATAGATGTGGATCGCGTGGTTGCAGGGGCACATCGTGCTGGGGCCGGGGGGGTACCGCGTTGGGTGCAACAGTAGGTATAGATGTGGATCGCGTGGTTGCAGGGGCACATCGTGCTGGGGCCGGGGGGGTACCGCGTTGGGTGCAACAGTTGGTATAGATGTGGATCGCGTGGTTGCAGGGGCACATCGTGCTGGGGCCGGGGGGGTACCGCGTTGGGTGCAACAGTTGGTATAGATGTGGATCGCGTGGTTGCAGGGGCACATCGTGCTGGGGCCGGGGGGGTACCGCGTTGGGTGCAACAGTAGGTATAGATGTGGATCGCGTGGTTGCAGGGGCACATCGTGCTGGGGCCGGGGGGGTACCGCGTTGGGTGCAACAGTTGGTATAGATGTGGATCGCGTGGTTGCAGGGGCACATCGTGCTGGGGCCGGGGGGGTACCGCGTTGGGTGCAACAGTAGGTATAGATGTGGATCGCGTGGTTGCAGGGGCACATCGTGCTGGGGCCGGGGGGGTACCGCGTTGGGTGCAACAGTTGGTATAGATGTGGATCGCGTGGTTGCAGGGGCACATCGTGCTGGGGCCGGGGGGGTACCGCGTGGCGCGCGCGGGCTCCGTGCAGGTCTCGCTGTTCAACCCGCACGGCACGCTGGTCAAGATGTTCGTGGTGCTGTACGACTTGTCCCGCATGCCGCCCGCAGCCAGGACCTTCCTCCGCCAGCGCACCTTCCTGCACCACGCGCCGCGCCCCACCAGGCTGCGATACCTCATACATCTCAGGTCAGACCCCTCGTGCATTCTAGCGGACGTGCTCAGTGAGAGTACATTCTACTTTTGTTCTGAGGGGCGAGTACGAGTTTACAGTGTGCAATACGTCTGACGCCGAGCACACCGGTGTGCGCTGCTTGGTATGGAAACACTGAGCGGAAGCTTGAAGAGACCAAGTTTCTCAAAAAATCCGCTCAGTGTTTCCATACCAAGCAGCGCACACCGGTGTGCTCGGCGTCAGATGTGTGACACCGGTTTTTACATTGTCAACTCGTACTCGCCCCTCTGTTCTTCAGAATTCTGTTTAGTAATTATTGTTTCTGTTGTTGTTTTCTTTCTAGTGTATTTGTAGTTGTAAATAAAAGTTTTAATAGACCATGTATCTCAATACTTTTTTGTTTTTTAACTTTTATCATTTATTGATCAAAACAATAACTATATACAAATACTGATAAGAAAATAGCATTTTTCACAAAAAAAATTATTAAAATGAACTCTGAATTGTAAATGCTAGAGATAGAAAACAGAGTTCAAATCACCTCGTGCAGGCAGGGTGTCCAAAAGGCTGGCAACGTTACCTCTTTGTATGGCAACAAACAAACAAACAGTTTTAATTACATATTTAACATATTTAATAAAATTTACATTATAATCTAGAGGAATATTATGATACTTAATTGCTAGGTATTTGAGTTGTAATTAGTTTTGGTACCTAACTGTAATTACCTCACTACAATACCTAGGTATTGATAATAGGTATAATAAAATATTGTACGCCCTAAAAGGGTAGGCTGTTGAAACTTCTACCATAAGATCTCTTCTACACAGTTTTACAATAAATGATTCTTATTCTTTAAAAAAATTTATTGGAATATTTTTTTGTAATTTTTTTATTTGTTTCACAGATTCATGACCTCGAAATCAGGTAAGTTGTACCTCCACACGGACATCCGGCTCATAGTGTCGCGCAAGGCAGACTTGGACACGGCGGCCGCACACTCCTCCCTGCTGCGCCCCATCTCTACAGATAAACATGAAAAACGAGAGAACGCCCCCAACCGGGTGTTCGGGGGCTCCAGCGAGCACGACGCGGAGCGCCCCGAGCTCGGGTTCGACAACTCTAGTGTTTATGAACTGAGGAGTATAACGTGCGCCCCCGACCCGCAGTACTCGCCGCGGTACATTTAACTGTGTAAAAGAAAATATATTTTTGTTTGTATATAATTTGTTGTTTTATTTTTTTTAAAAATCTAAGTCCCTGACGGACGTCGGCCTCGTGGTCGCCCTAAAAAGCGCTGGCGGGACGACCTGGACGCCTTTGAAAGGAGATGGTGGGAGGAAGCCCAGGAGAGAGAACATTGGAAGTCTTTGGGGGAGACCTTGCCCAGCAGTGGGACGAGATAAGTTAAGAAAAAAAAAATTGAATACATAGATAGAATTATTATTGCACACCTTTATTGCACACCTTTTTTTTGTATATTTCTTACAAGTGCCATGGAATTCAGGAAAAAAAACTTTGAGGATCAATTCAAGAGGCATTTAACATTTTTTTTTTTTAATCAACCTATCTCGTCCCACTGCTGGGCAAAGGCCTCCCCCAGAGACTTCCAATACTCCCTATTCCGAGCCTCCTCCCACCATCTCCCTTCGAAGGCGTCTAGATCGTCCCGTCAACGCTTACTTGGCCGACCCCGAAGTCGCCGACCGTCAGGGAGCCAAGGTGTGCAGATGGTCGCCCACCTATCGGGAGACATCCGGCTGACGTGCCCCGCCCACTCCCATTTGAGTCTAGCACTCTTATCTCCAACGTTGGCAATTCGCGTCAAGGAACGCAACACGGTGTTCGGCACTCGGTCTATCCGCTTAAAACCAAGGATGCTGCGCTCCATGGCTCTCTGGCAAATCTTGAGCTTGGACTTCTGCAACTCTGTTAGAGAACATGTCTGTGAGACAATGTCATAACATTAATAAGACATACTATTATCAGGAGGTTGTCCTCCAGTGCGCTGTGAGGTAATGCTTAGCCTGGCAGAGGTAACCGTTTAACATTAGGTGGGTCATCTGGCAGTTCTGTCACTTTAATATAGGCCACATACACATCTTTGAACTCGCAAGGTAATACCTACCAACAAAAGTACTAGTTTTATTTATTTAATTCTTTATTGCACAAATTCTACACAAAGTGAGGACTTAATGCTGCATTATCTGCCAGACAACCCACGCGTGGTGTAGAAAGGAGGTTGGCGTTGTTTTGTTAGTAGGGACCTTATTGCTCGTTGATTTGAATTGTTGATCGCGTTCAGTACTTTGTAGTTTGTATAATGCACTTATTCCTGTCTTGGATTGATGCTCGCATTGCTTTGTTCCGATTTGAAAGGTATAAGTTGAACCCAATGCTACATAGAGCACATCCTCAGTGGATTTGTTCTGTGAGGTAAGGCACAGGTTCAAAATCAGATTGCTAAGTAGTCATAAAGTAAAATGAGGTAAAAATAAAACACAATATTAGCAAAATGAATGGCACAGTTATATTTAATTAATATTATTCATTTTTATAATTAGACCTTTCTTGTAACTATATTTTATTAATACTATGCATTGGAACAGGGAAAATACCAAAATGTTCTTATGATACTGTAGTGTCGCCCGTTCAAAAACAAAGAAAAAATAACAAAAAGCCTCTACAAATCTCCAGGATTCATGTGTTCGGGACCATTCATAAACATATGTTTCAATGTTGCCAAATAAATTATAGAGTGCGGGTCAAATAAGAAAAAACTTACGACGCCATCTTGTTTACTAACTATAACATAGCGGAGGGGAATTTAAAATGGCGATCCTCTCCCAAGACGTTTTTAAGTCATTTTCTAATTAGAAACGCATCTTAAAGTACGCATCGACAACAAAACTATAGATAATAATAAAAAAAATACTTAAATCAACACTAAAATGGAAGAGAAAGTCAACTAAGCTAAACTAAAGTTCTCCAATGACTTACAACTAACGATGGATTTTTTAAAATGGTAATTTTGAATCTGTCACTAATAGGCGTCAATTTAACTGTATTTACGTTCGTGCCCGACACGACGTTTTAACCAACTGAAACGCCTAAAACATTATACAAACAAAATATGTATATAAATATGTGATATATGATTTTATTGGATGCACTAAGTTTGTCAATTTCAAAATAGACAAGTTCCCTTAATAATCATATTGTCATACAAAATCAATACTTAATGTAAATGATTTTGATTTCAGGGAAAAAACTGATTTTCAAATTAGAAAAATAATCCTTAAACTATATAATACAAGTATACTTTAACTAGAAAGTAAATAACCTATTTCAAAGTTTGAAATTTTCAATTTTATATTTCCCGATTTTTTTTACAAAATTGAAAATTCCAAGACATTAATCGATTTAAAATTGTCTGAATCGACTACTTTTACCGTACTCGTTGCGTGACAACTTTTAGTACAATATGTAATCGATTCCTAAAAGTACATATTGAATCACTGAAAATAAATCAAAAATAATTTAATAAAATAAAAGTCAGCCAAAAATGTTGATTTAACATGACAAAATCAATTGAGCTTTTTATTAAATATCGATAATTTATTTACACAAAAGATTATGCTGAATAAGTTTATTGTATTATGATTTGCATAGTTTGGGGTAATCACCTCCTATTTTTAGTCGATCTAAATGCGTACTGTCGAAAACATAAGCAGTTTCGAATTTTTTAAATTAATTTTTGAGTGTATAAAAAATAAATAAATTTAATACAAAGACCGAATGATCACCATATATTTCCATAATTTAAATAATTTTCAAAAAATTACTGGTTAGCTACCAATAACAATGTATAAAAAATAATACTAAATAATGTCTAAGACCCCGAGGATCGAATATTTTTGTAAAAAAAAAAACAATTCACTGGAGTTTTGGTACAAAAAGAAAAATAAAAACCTTAAGTACGTTCTTAAGTTAGCAGCCATTTACTTTAACACTTACGTTGCACTGTTTTTCTGTGAATTTGTTTTAAATCTTTATGAAAAAAATATCTTTAGCAAAGAAAATACACAGTTTAGGAAAAAAGAGTAAATATTTTGTACTGTATTCTGTGTTAGATTGTGTAAGAATTTTTATTATTGAAAAGATGAATTTTTTAAACAAATTCATAAAAGCGCAGCGCAAAAATATAATCAATAAATCATCATTTTTATTCAACACGACACTTCATTCAGTAACATAATATCAAGACTCGCATCCATCTTACTTGAAGTCCATTCTTACATTTTATTGTCAAGCTTGTGTTTCGTAGTAAATAAAGAAATAGTTATAACAGTGGCAGGGGTAGGGGGTTGGTAAAACGAGAAAAACAATGCTCTCAGAGTTTTAAGCAAAACTGTAAAAGCACTTTTCCTCTCGACTATACCTCGAAATGGACTACAAATACTTAACCTACGCTTATGGCAGCGATAAGATTTAAAAAAAAAATCGGTAGTTAAAAATATTCTTTTATATAACTATTCCTATTTATAATTTTATATCTATTCTAATATTTTACAGTGGAGTGTCTTTGTATTAAGACATCCAGTATTTTTTCGGAAAAATCTCGATTTTTTTTCTCTCGCGTCCTAGTTGTTATAGAAAACTATTTCCTATAACTATTATAATACACGCTTACAACTAATATGTAAGTCCGAATAACACGACGCTACACACTGCTTTTTTACATTTTACATTATTTTAGTTAATTTCGGATAATTTACGATTTTCAAAATTTTGAGACGGTTAAAATTGTACAAGAATTAAACCACCACATAAGTAACGATATGCCAAAATTAAATATAACAATATAAAAAAAAATATTATTAAATTATTCTCAACACTGGTAAGAAAGAATTTTTCTAGAGAATGAAAATTAAGAAAAATATATGAATAAATAAATAATAATGTACCTAGGTACTAAAATATTGTAAAATTTCAAGCGTCTCAATATTTTCACTGGGTACAATTTCACTGTGACGTTATTTACAAAATCACAAAAAGTAAATCCATTTGGGGCTAGCTATGAGTTCACACAAAAAACCTATCTACAGATACCTTCGCCTATCTGCGGATATTTTTTTTTCTGTAGTTTTGATCAAAAAGATGGTCGAACACAGTAAAATAAAAATCACATACATATTGTATGAAATAAAAATAAATGTAAAATATGGCGTTTTTTTTTAAATGGGAAGAAAAAAGTCAAGTCCCATCTCCCGATCAACGGGTTTTTTATAATTAATCTTAAATACTAAATAATTTTTGACCATCTTTAGTAAGTCAGTTTATAAAATACGGGCGATTTTTTCCCTACATGCCAGTTTTAGCGCTAAGAAAATATTTTCTATTTTTAGCACAACATTACATTTGATTTTATTACTGAATAAATTTCGATGTGACAATAACTTAATTTAACAAAAAAATCTATTTTTTTTCTACCATGTACTCAAATCAAACGTTAGCACCATAAATCATTTTTCAAAAACTATGTACTACTTTGTCCTAGATTTCTACATTCAGTAATAAAAATAAATGTTAGCGAAAAACTTAGAACAACATAGCCAGCCAAAAGACGAATGTTGACGAGCGTACATTTACTGAACCAATTTCTATAGCGTTTTGAACGTTCGATAATCGTAGTTGATAACTATTTCAAAAATAATGGTACTATTTAACTTTTAGCGCCATCTCTGATCTTCAAAACAGATGAATTACTTTTAGAATCGACCGCTAGATGGCGTTGTACACAAAAACCAACTCAATCGTTCTAAACAAAAACTGTAAAACCAGTAGTTAGGATACCTATGGCAGTATTACAAATACTATATCACTGTTCACTTTTGTTTGGTATAAACCATTCGCGACATAAGGGGGGTCAACCGAGCCTTCGATGTGGGGTCGTGCAACACGTCGGGGGGCAATCGACTTCACAGCAGAAAGGGGGATTAACCAGTTTCACGATACAAGTCAACTGACTTTGTAGCATTTCAAATTCCTGGTGAATTATACAATGGGGGATCAGATGTCATAGAAATCCAACTCTCTTACAGAACTTACCCGATTGCAAAAAGAGTTACCCAACTGCGTTTTCATAGTAGAATTACCCAGCTTCGACGCCGCAAATCTATCCACCTTCATAGTGATGGGGGGGATTTTAACCAACTTCGCAGCATAGGGGGGTTAACTATCTTCGTAGTAGAGATACCCCCAACTTCGTCGCAGCAGATTTATCCATGTTCATAGTGAGGGGGGGGATTTAACCGACTTCGTAGTAGAAAGGGGGGTAATGCAGTGTGTTTCGGACGGTTCGCTATTGCGGCGGGGGCCCTGAAGGCGGCTGCCCCGGGAGCTGGCCCATGCCCTGTTGGAATACCTACAGTTAGCATAGACCTATTCTAGAGTAGGGAAACTAGGTGGGGATTCAAACAAAAAAGGTAAAAATAAAATGTTAAAAGAATTAGAATTAAAAAAAAAGAAGACTCGACTCGAGGGGTCGATAACTATCAAAAAAGAAGGACTAAGTTTTACGTGAGCATGCCCAAAAGAGAGGGCTGAGTTGACTGCGTATTAAAAAGGGGGGTCTAAACTGACTACGTACCAAAATGGGGGGGGGTCTAAATTGACTACGTACCAAAAGTGGGTCTTAACTGACTACGTACAAAAAAGGGGGGTTACGCTATGTACTAAAAAAAAGGAGGCTAAGTTTCCGTGCAGGGGGGGGGGGGGGGGTAAATGACAAGTAATTAGCTTTAATTAGTGTAGGAAACTCACCGGCATAGGCTGGTAGTGTTGCAGTGGGGCGGCGAGGAGTTTGGGCGCTTCTTCTGCTTTTTCTTCCTCGCGTCGTTTCAAACACGCCGCCTTGGGGTTTAGATTGCGTTCTGAAATACAAACACATACAGTGGCGGTACCAGGATTTCGGTTCGAGGGGGGCTTAACCCAGTGTTTCCAGTTTGGGGGGGCTGGACCCAGATATTAGGGTTATCCCTGGCCAATCCTGGTCCACCCTTGGGGAGACTTGTAGCTTTGAGGGAAGGGGCTTGAGCCTGGCCTCCGCTAGAGAACACATACATAATATACCTAAACCTGTACCTAAAAATGTTATTTCTGACCAAACGTGGCTGACCTTTGAGTGACCTTAGTGAACTTTATGACCTTATAACGTGACGTGTTTTTATGAGTGACCTTAATTAAATAAAACAAAACATTTGATTTTTAGTTACTTTAGACCCTTTTTACATTTTAAAGATAAGCTTTAGATGTAATTTTAGTTTATAAATTAAGAAGGCCATAAAAGTAGAGCTAAATAGAAATACATATCGCAAAACGTGTAATTGGAGGCGCCGGGTATCGATCCCGGTACCTCTCGCATGCTAAGCGAGCGCTCTACCATCTGAGCTACGCCCCCGGTACAAACAATGCTGAAATTAAACTATGCTCTTATGTCACGTTACGTGTTAAGGTCGGTCTATCTCTATTATAAAAACACGTGAAAGTCTTTAGTGACCTTACCTTTTTCAAGTATTGACATGAGTGAGCTTACCTCTAACTTGTTGCTCCAGAGTCATGATGACTTCTACAGCCATATTGAGGATTCCTAACTTGGTCTGCGGCTTGTCACTTTTAAGGTGCGTCATGCACATCCTGCCGAGCTCCTTCAACGCCTCGTTTATGTCCCTTATCCGTATCCTGAGGGAAGGAGAACATACTGCCACACAAGTTCACAAGATATACCTATATAATATTTTTAGTTTTTGAAATAAAACAATAAATTCATACTGTTTCCTAGATGAAACAGTATTGAAATTAAGTGATGAAATAACCAAAGTTGTGCCATTAGACCCCAATTTCACCCCTTTTTGTCCCCATTTTAAAGGCCTCTATTCGACCTCTATTTTATCATCAAATTCTACTTCTCTTTAACACCCTTTTAGTCCGTAACTCTTTCTATGTCTTATACCTTTTATTATTGTAACAGCAAAGCAACATTTGACCCAAGCATTTTTTTAAACAGGTTAAAAATATGGTTTTACAAAACAACCTCCAATTTTTCTACATTCTACAACCTATTTTTTGACCTCCATGTCCACATTGTCCACCTCTATTTGCAACCCTTTTATGCAAACCCAAATGCCCCCATTTTTTTTTTCTCCAATTCCACCCTTATTTATGGACCCCAAATACCCCTATTTTATAAACCAAGATTTCGTAGCCTTGTTTGACTTTAGTTTTTGTCTCATTTACCCCTTATTATGAAACCACAACTTCACCCCCTTTTTCCTCCTATTATCGAACCCCCCTTTTCAACCCAAAATGGGGGGGTCAATAAAGGGGGTGGCCCCTTTATTGGCCCCCCAAAATTCCACTCCAGTTTTGAACCCCTTTCGAATGAACCCTGTTTTAATACTTAGTACATTACCTCTCTCTAACATTATTGGCTTGTCGACGTTCCTTCTCCCTTGCTGCTTTTGTATGAGGGTCAACATCATCTTCATCAGCGGACGAGCAACTGAACCCGCTGCCACTATTCATCACAATAAATATGTATAGCACGCGAAAATAATACATTAAAAACCTAATATTTATTAGTATTATGAACATACTCTTAAAGAAATAGCAAAGATTTGTAATAATTCCCTATTACAAAAGTTATGCAAATGGGATAGTCTGACCACGTGGAGTCTGCAATGTAAATGATCAATCTCAAAAAGATTTTGTACATGGTATTTTACATTAGTAAATTTCGTAGTACACTCGGCTACACGTCAAGTTAGACACCCAACATAACCATAACTACGCTTTAGACAATGCAGGGAATCGTTGGAAAGGGAGCGCGATAGGTGTAGGTAAGTAGTGAGTCCCACACAAAAACATATCGTCCCTCTCGCACGATTCGAACGTTCAAGTTTTATCTCAAAGTCCAAACAGTCTAGGTTGATCTGTCGCCGGGTGTACATTAAATACTTTTTGCAATACACACGGTGCTTTCTGCTATATCATGACATGACAATGAAATCCTCTTGCCAATTGGCGCTGCTAATCCTTTTCGTTCATTTTATCCTGTAGATCCTGTTAATTATTCGGGATAAAAAGTAGCCTATGTGTCAATCCAGGTTACGAACTATATATATGCCAAGTTTTATTCAAGTTGGTTCAGTAGTTTAGACGTGATTGAAACACAAACATCCAAACATCTAAACTTTCGCATTTATAATATTACTAGGATAGTAGGATGTTCATTTTCTCACCTCGGGACGTTAGACGGATTACTGAAACAAAATTTAATGTAAATATAATAAGTATTTACGAATATAACATTTGATTACAAGTTATTTTTTAAAACCTAATAAGTATTCGAGAAGATTTTCTTCGTAAATACTTATCATGATGATACAGCTACTTTTGCCCTAATTTTAAAAATAAATGATGAGTTTAGTATTTACTTTTAATATTTTCTTTTTATCACTCTCAGATTTAAGTCTATAAGGCCCGTATGCTCATTGCTCAAGCACAGATCCGGACTCAGATTAGCTGAGTACAGATTCAGACATAAATCGAGACTCAAGTAACGTTCTTATTCAGAAAACAACAGAAACTCTACTCAAGCGATTTCCTTATAAAAATGACTGAAAAAAACTATGAAAATGAAAAAAATTCTAGTTTGAGTATCCAACAGACTGTGAACAGTGAAAGTATACTTACTATCTGCGCGAGCGCTTGGATCCGGGCGGCTTGGCGAGGGGATCTGAGCCGGAAGACGAAGGTTTCGAGTCGAGGCCCGAGTCCGGGGGTTCTTTGCGCTTCTCTGCAATTTCAGTACGAAGGGTTCAGTATACATCTTAAAGCTTCTCGCATGATGTTTCATTGAAGATATAAAACCACTGAACTATGAAAAATCGCAAACAACCGGGCGATCTTTAATAATATATTTGTTTACAATAAATGACAACATTATAAATAAATGAAATTGTATTTTCCATTTAAAACTGATGAAAAAAAAATATATAAAAAAAGGATTCTAGGTAACTAGAATCCATGTTAGGAGTGCAACAAGGCTCGACCTTGCGACCCTTACTGTTCATTATGTACAAAAGTGATCAACAAGTGAATACTCACTAGTATTTGGCAATAATTGTCTTTCCATTTTGACGGGAGGCTCCGTGTGAAGATGTGGTAATGTGGGACCCACTCCTAACCGGGACACTGCAAGTTATAACTTATTAATAAAACTAGACTTTTAGATAGGGTCCAAGTTATTAATGAATTGAGAAAGGTAGATTAGCTTAATCAACTTCACATAGTGTTATCTAGCCCTAAACTGAGCAAAGCTTGTACTATGGGATTCAGATAGCTGAAAGAATACATACTAAAGTAAATGCTAACTCGAAATACATCCAGAGACAGAACAAACATCTATTTTATCACACAAATATTTATGTGTAAGGATCGAACCCAGAACTTACAGCGTGGAAGACAGAGCTATACCAACTGAGCTGATAAAAAAATCAGTTGTAACACATTATCTGTTGTAGCCTTTTTTATGTAACGGCTTCTATATTTTCAAGTAAAATTAAGAATCAATTCATAAGCCGTAGTGAAACTAAATCACCTGTGGAGGAATGTTTGTTATGACAAGTTTCTGTCCAGAGAACTATTAAGCCAGGACGATGTACTATCAGCAAAAGTTCTGCCTTACCACCTTAAGGGTGCATTTCCTGTAAACCGACTATCCGTAAATTTTTGAATACCAATAGAAGCAAATTATTTCGGGTGTAAAAGTTATGAAAACAATGGGCCAACATAAAAATAAATAGATGTTTAGGTCTCTGATTGGTCAAAATAAGAAGACAAAAGAAAAAGACGGGGTCAGGTAGCTAACTGGGTTAGTCTCAAAATCCCCTTTGAGTTTTCTTTGAGTTTGAGTTGTATTTTGAAAATTTAGAATCAAGGGGATTGCTTGCAAGCCTAATCGTTTCAAAAGTGGTGAGGCGGAAATTTTGCCGATAGTACCTGGTGTGGATGTAATTCCTGAGGATATAGATCAGGTAGCTAAATCATGATTCCCTTTTCAGGTCTTCAGATAGTGTTTTGGTGTGATGTTACCTGGTGGTGCCTGATGTGGATGTAACTCCTGAGGGTACAGATCGGGCGCCTCCGCGTGGTTGCGAAGCACATTGATGGCATCGTCTAAACGCTCCTCCATCCGCGCGCCCTGAGACAACACCTGATTTATTACAACAAACATATTAAATCTAAATGGCGAATTGTAAATGTAAAGTCCTGTATTTTTGACATAAGCTTTTGTTAAAATTGACCTTCTCAAAGATCCCCAGAGATCTAAGAAAATGTTTATCGTGCTAGGGGTTAGTCAGCCCAATTTTCTTTGCAGTCTAAAAAGCAAGCAATATTCTTAAAGCTTTTTATAATCATGCAAAATTATACATCAATATACAAACACAAGATAAAACCTAGTGTTAGGAGCATTGTGGTGCAATACTACACCTAACTTGATTGTTGTCGTACTTTTAAAACTCTCATCTGCCAAAATACTGTAAGATTGTTTTTTTTTTGACAACTGAATGATGGAACAAACCGATGGCCCACCTGATGTTAAGTTACAACCACTGTAGCTAAAAACCATTCCAAATCAATTAGCTCTCTAACATAGAAAACCGCATCAAAATCGGAGTCCTGTCCACACAACGCTGTCAAACTAAAAATCCCCCTTTTTTCGTTCAAAATCTCCAAGTGTTAATTGCACCACAACCCCCCTTTTTCCATATAAAGCTACGTACCACGACATCACTGTGCTCTCTGAGAAACACCATGGCCTCGTCGAGTTGCCTCTGCTCCGGCGCGCCCTAATGTTACCACACGTTATGTACTGCGCCAGTGGTGACCCGGTTGCCGAGGGGTTAAATAGGGTCGATTTCAAAATGGGGGTCTTATGGGGTCGATTTTATGTAGGGTAAAACGGGAGCGAAAAGCTAATAGGAATGTCGATTTTATACATAGGAGAGTTTAGAAGACTTTAGAGCTGATTAAGGGGCAACCGTATTAGGGTAAAGATGGCGATTTTTAGGGGTAATGGGATCATTTTTAAAGAGAGGGTATTGAGGGGTATTTACAGTAATTAGACTAATAATTACACTATTTAATTATTTAGGGGGTCGCGTTATAATAGTTATTTTAATCTGAAACGGACTATCTACAAAATATCTAAATAAATACATGCTATAAATACAAAACCACTTCAAATACTATAAAAAGGCAACAAGATCAACACTGCACGCTTTTAAAGAAAATAAACAAAAATTAATTTACAAATACTAAATGTGGTATCGAAACAATTTAGAACACAACTAGTCAAGTTACAGTCAAAACGACCTCTTTTTACAGAAAAACAAGGATTACTTAAAATCGCCTTATAAAAAAGGCGAATCTAATACAGGATAATAATAAAAAATTTATGAGTTTTCATCACACTAGTTTCAACATCATCGATACCACATTCATCAAACAATCGAAAGAATCTATTTTTTAAAACACAAGATAAATCGGAAAATTAAACACAAAATAAAATCGGAATTAGTTACAATACATGCTAAACTTACATGCCCTCTAAATGCCAATATTTAATTTTCTATAAACATTTCCCTTTTTATGTTATAATTATTTTATTTTCTAGACACATAGTTATTATTTACAGCCCAACACCCCAATTACCCCTTAACTATTTGACTTTCTTTAATAAATAAAAAAAATCTATTTCAAATCTCTATTAGATTACCTTCACCTGCTTTAAAAGACCCCTATTCTTATGGGGCAGAAATCATCACATTATTTACCCCTATTAACACATTATCCCCGTATAACTTACCATGACTCCCTGTAAGAACACATGGTGATGATTGTTCTTAGGAATCAAAAGTATCTTTGTTTCTATCTTCACCTAACTTTAACCCTTCTTTCTTCCATCCCCCATTGTCCCCACCCCAATCTTTACCCCTAACACTATCATCCCCGTGTAACTTACCATGCCTCCCTGTGAGAACACAACATGGTGATGTCCATTCTGCAGCACAGCTGGGCCGGCAGTGGCGAGTGTAGCCACGTTGCCGTGGGGCGTGGACGCGTGGGGGGGTGACGAGACACCTGACGCTACCCAGTTTGATGACTGTTGAACAGATTTTTATGAGCTTGTGTGTAAGCTTCTTTCAACTCTAAATACACTATTCGGTGTAACTGTTTGTCCGGAGAAATACCACCATGATGCTAGCATTGTGGAGATACGATTTCAAGAGCATAAGTCAAAACAAAGGGTAGGGTGGCAATTGCTTAAGGGTGTATGTCCTGCTAGGTATAAGATTCCTCCCGCAAATGCTACTCGCGGACAGGCCTGTACCAGGTCTTTCCCTAGCGATATCATCCATTTAACTGTTAAGGCTGTTCGTCTACCGGAGGCTTTGTGTTTCCTAGGCTAGGATTCTCTTGCCTTGCTTAACCTGCATTCGCCAAATCTTGCCAAGTGTCGTATACGGACACGGGCTTAGATATTCGTAAACACAGATCCCTGTAGAACCAGGAAGTTTTGTTGTCTTACCTGGCTGTAGCCACCATTCTGTCAGCTACTCTACTGCCAAGGCCTTTCTTAGGTCCTCTTGGCCAATATTCTCCTGTTCAACTAATACAAACGCCTGTCAAGAGAGATGTACCTGATGTTGGTGAGGTGCCAGCCTGTGTAGCGCGGGCGAGTGCTCGAGGGGGGGGTAGAGCCGCGCGTGCAGCGGAGGGGGCGAGTGCACGGGGGTGGAGGGGGAGGAGCCGTACGACGAGAGGCTGCCAGCCTCGGCGGTGACGCGCGGCGTCGCTGAACCGCCGTACATCTGGTCGGTAAATAAAGAAGATCAGAATAAGGAACGAAGACTGATATCGTCGTCATGATCCAAGTAAAAGTAAAAAGTAAATGTCAATAATACAAATTGCAAAGTGATTGCAAATTCTTACCGGCTGCAGTGGAGGTTTGGCCACCACCATGGGGTCTGTGGGCGAGTGGTGCGGCGCAGCAGCTCTGAATGAGGACATCGGCGGCAGCGGCAGCTCAGCGCCGCCGCCCGTCGACTCCGCCACTGGAGCGCCCGCTATGCCTGGAAACCACAGGTCACTTGTCAGATTGGTGTGAAAATAAAGCTACACACATGCCGTATAGCTCATACAATCATGGCTTGGCTAGGACATCAATCACTCCGAAACAAAGTGTTCACGCTTGAAGAGCATTGAGGGTTCGTTGGTACGAGTAGATAGTCAGTGACCCAATAGAAGCTCGATACTTCCCGCTGTAGTATGACTCCTGACTTTTGGTGGACGTTTAATTTAAACTCGAGAGAAGTCTTACCCGGTGAAGTGACATAGGGGTCATGTTGATATGGTGATGGTGATATGGTGGTGGAGACTGACACCGGCGCGCCCCACTCCCATAGGGCACCTAGCAACAGGACATACTAGGAGCTTTATGGTGGCACCATAGGACTCCCAGCATGTCCTATTAGATAGGAGTAGACTGTCAGTAGGGGTATCTCACCTGGCGAAGTGGCATAGGGGTCATGCTGGTATGGCGGTGGAGGCTGGTAGTACCCCGGCGCACCCCACTCCCCGCCGCCGTAGTAGGGCTCCTGGTAGGAGCCCCCCGCGCCCGCTCCCTTCGGCGACGCGTATCTGCTGGGAGAGTCATGACCGAACTCGTCGCTTCCGTACTGGAAATAGAGAAAACATATTGTTAGACTCGAGGAATATCACTGCTTTGGTGAGGAGTCACGGTCACTAATGGAATTTGTCAAACAGAAACAGATCTGTTTATGTCTCCAAACGAATCGCAGCAAGGCGATACAGTTTGTATGACCTCATATTCATAGAGATCTACATTCATTGATCTTTAGACAGACTAATGCAGTGACTCAAAGCACAGCCGATTTATATTGAATTTAGATTTACAATTGTATGAAGCTATATGCCGTAAAGATTCTCAGAAATCCTCGCTTAACTAAAATGGCGTTTGATAAAGGTTTATACACTGCGCATTACTCAAAACGCAACAGGAAAAAATAAGGATAATGTCAATGTTTACTAACATTGAAATGTTACTACGTCGAAAGTGCAATAGTAGAATCTAACTAATAGGTTAATTGGTTAATCTAACTAATAGGTTTTCATATTCTACCAAACTTTAAGCGCTGCGAATCTGGCAGAGTCGGACTCTAAAAGAAATTACTCAACGTAAAACTAGAATGCGAGACGTAGTCTAGAAGCTAGATCCAAAGAAAAGATCCACTAAGACCTATTGTTTCTAAAATGGTGGTTGAAAGTTACCCCATGAGAGCATACCATAGTTAAACTAAGCGTGGAATACACCTACACGCACAGTGAATACCATTCTCCAAATAAATAGGTCTAGAAAGCTTGTTCTAATTATTCCATTGCACTATACATTATACCCATAAGTTCTAAAACCATAAACAAGAAATAACAACAGAATTAATAATATTTATGTCTTGAGACCGAATCAACTAATGACTAATAGATTCTAGTCATAGACAATTTTAAAGCAAGCACTGGTGCGTAGGTAACAACGACATTTTATAAGTAGACGCGTTATGCTATAGATAGAAAATGCACAACATAAGATAATGATAAAACAATAAAATAAAACTCAAAATAAATGGCCAGTCTTATCTTATCGTCAAACTTTGGATGGATACGCATCATCACAGCAACTAAGTATGCGATTTGCAAAAATGAATAAAAAGAGATAAACACACTCAGACAGTTGTAGTTACGTGCAGCCGTTACGCTGCTTGGAGCGCACGCGACTCAGGCAATTACCCTATCTTTCCCTCGCCATTAGATCGAGGGTAACGCATCTAGTACTATAAAAACGTGTAAGGTAGGTAACGCTATAGCGGGATAAACAATACAGTGACCTCGTGCCCAGTAATGGTAACCAAATGCTGTGGATTAGGACGATAATGTTTTACCATGACGACTGGAGTTCTGAGGAAAAATACCGCGAAATACAACTGCACATTTTGCAGTCGCAAGATTGCAAAATATGCAGTTTTATTTCGCAATCTTGAACCAAACACGGCTGAGTACATAAATGATGAGATGAGATGTGATCTATAAAATGAGTCAGATTGTGTCAATCAATATTCAGTGCTCATTTATTCAGTAAAAATCACACAAGACTAGCACGGCACCTATACCATCATCTTATTCATGGACATTTCACACAACGCCCTCTAGTCTCAAACTAAGCAAAGCTTGTAATAGAGGAACTAGATTGTGGAGTACTTATAATTTTTCTTTTGTAAATACATACTTATAATACATACTAACACCTAGATATAGAACAAACGTCTATGTTTGCCACGCACAAATGTTTGTTCTTGGTGGCGATCGAACCCACAACCCACAGCACGGAAGGCAGAGCTGTTACCGACCGACTGAGCTGTGACGCCTATGACGCCTGTCCGAGATTATACGTTTAGAAGACAGTAGGTATTCACCACTAACTCCAGCCAACTTTATACAACTGCAGATAACCCTTGGATCGTAGATAGATAAGTACAATTGGAATTACCGCATGAGTCACACGCACGCACGACAACGCATTTTTTGATGTGTGATATCGATAAGTATATTTACGACTACCAGTTGCCCGCGACTTCGTACGCGTCTACAGTTTCCGTGTACATTATATTATCTGTGCGTGTACTGAGCGGATACTTCTTTGAGAAAGTTGACATTACACCTCATTACACCGAACTCGTACCTACTGGAATGTCAAACGCTAGTCGTTAGACCAAAGAGGTAGTACCTACTACGCCCTGTCAAACTGACGTGACATGACATGACAATAATATCCTCTTGCCAATTGGCGCTGCTAATCCTTTTCGTTAATTTTATCCTGTAGATCCTGTTAATTATTCGGGATAAAAAGTAGCCTATATGTCAATCCAGGTTACGAACTATATATATGCCAAGTTTTATCCAAGGTGGTTCAGTAGTTTTGACGTGATTGAAACACAAACATCTAAACTTTCGCATTTATAATATTAGTAGGATTTGTTAATTTTAAGGTTGGCCTTGATCACGTCCCAGGCACTGCAGTACACGTTGATAGGAACACTTATAACCAAGAAAAAACCAGTAACAACTGACACGACAAAGCAACCATTAGGTACCTACAGGTCTGAAAACCTGTCCTCATTTCCCCAGCCACTGCGTTCCATAGCCTAAACAGCTAATTGCACAAAGGACCATAACCGCATGACCATACCGAGGGTGACCGTTTTGGAGGTATTGCAGGCATGAGCTGATTGAGCTTATTCTTATAAGTACCGTTGCTGGGTACCCAGGTTTTAGGCTACAAACGCACTTGGCTGCCAGGACGTGTCGCGCGTTTAGATATCTTCGATTTCCCTACATAATGTTGGTCGCCGCGACCGGCCAGCCAAACGGGCAATGGGTTAATAACTCAATCAATGTACGTGCAAGAAGGTTATTTGACATTATATGTCTAATTCTGATCCAAACAAGTTTTCTAACCAGAAAAGCACCAAAGTTAGTTGGAAGAAAATGCTAAATAGCATTAAGCTCGCCTCTGTACTATTTTGTTTTAAGTGCAATAAAGAATTATCTAATCTAATCAATTTTGGTATGTAGGTACTAATTTTTATTTGATTTGATTTGAAATTATCAAAATCAAGTGTCTAAACCACCTAAATAAGTGACATGGTATAGAAGCCCATTGCCGTCACCTTTGTGATAATTCAAAACCCGACCTGCAGAGCCTGTATCAATGTTTTTGTTCAACAAACTTTGTCTTCCATTAATGAAAAGCCACAATGCTCAGATAAGCGGTGTTTTAAGCCATTGTTCACCGGATTAGGTATCGCATAGTTGACAGTTGTGAAAAAAAAATGGTCTCATTGCCCGCGTGATTGCAAATGGAATGGCGGAACCATATTTGTGTGGCCATTGATGACAGACTGTGGTGATGATGAATAAAGGCAACGATGTTTGCAAAAGGTAGCTATAAGACTGAATACTGCGCCAATCCACTCTCGGCACCCCTGAAAACCAGCGCTAAAGGAGACATCGTGGGAGCTGAGTGGGTTCCTTTTTTACGCATTTTAATGTTTTATTATTTAATATGTATGTATTTTGCGTAAAATAAATAATTTCTATTCTATTTTATAATAAATTAGTAAAGTAGAGTTTATAGTTAATGTTACAAAACTCCCCACAATGATAATCTTTTTGGAGACCTTGGCAGTATGGACTCTAAAACGAACCAAATGTTTAAACTGCAATTATTGTTATACCTGAGATTCTTCAAAACTAGTTTTCGGAACTAATGAATAACCATCGTCTGCATCGAACTTTACGAAACGGCTCTACCAAATTCCACCAAACACTATCTCAGACCTAAATGTCACCAGCGCTGAACGACCGACATTTCTTCTACCTGTCCTTGGTCTCCATTCTGTACCCACCATACTCCAGCTGTCGTCACCTCGTCTGACCATGTGTCCCAGCTCCCCTTGAGTTTCATTACGCGCTTGCATACGTCGAAAACCTTATACCTAACAAATATAAATGACTGTGACATATATATTCATAATTTTTTCGGACTCTAAGTGGTCATCGTACTAATCGAATGCCCACACTTCCGCACATCTACCATAAACGTTATATATAGAACAATGAAAACTGAATGAAGCTGGGTGACTCACAATCCTGTTGTCTGATGCCTCTGGCATCTAATATAGGAATAACATTCCTGACGGGCTTCAACCACTGCTTCTAGAGACTTGGAGGGTGTGTGATATGTAGGCGCACGCAGGAATTTTGGTTACTTCAGAGGTCTGATAAGGGAAAACAAAGTTTACGTGGACTGAGACGCGAGTGACGAGTTAGCTAGCATTAGTGCTGTTGCCAGTACACCTAGATTATACCAAGTTATAAGTAATCCTTTTTGAATACTAGCTGACTTGACTGCAACTTCGTCTGCGTTTTTCAGACTTGATTTAAAATACTATAAACCACTTTTCATTGAACACACAGCCACACAAACACAGCACTCAGGATTAATTGATCAGCGAAAGTATATTCAAAATCGGAAAAGTAGTTCCAATGATTACCCCATATAAATAATTTATACTATGAACTTTAGATAATAGTATTGACGAGTTTTATCTGAGGAAATTCCCATTTCAGACAGTTTCATATGCGTAAAAAATCTATATTTAGAATTCAGCATCGTGGAACCGTATCGAATCTTCACTGAAGTGGGATGAATCACAACGTTGCCACAAACAAAACATCCTTTATCGTATCCTGTAGGTACTTCTTCCTTCCTTACTTACTGATCTGTGAACTCTAATTACGTCATTTCTCCCATATACGTTTTACATGAGAAACAAGATCGAACATACGATTATGCAGATCAAATATACATTATCATTTTATTGACCTAAATAAGATCTCAAAAATAATTCGTTCCTATGACTTAGTAGCTAACTCTAGTGACGGAGTTTATAGGTCGCCGTAAGGCCTCCGTCGTGGCCTAACGGCTGTTAGAGCCGGGGACCCATGCTCACATGTAAATAACACTAGCAGTCACTAACGGCCACTATGTTTCATAGCACAAGCTTTAATTTTGGGACTAGAGGGAGTTTGTGTGAAGTGTCCAAGAACATTAATATTTCTTTAATCTAAATTTATCAAAGTAAATAAAATCATCATCATTTCCCTGCCCTTATCCCGCGCTAGGCGGGGTCGGCACAACATGTCTTCTTCTTCCACTCGCTTCTATCATTCGTTAACTCAGAATCTACTCCTCTCACATTCATATCCTCTTTCACACAATCCAACCACTCCTTTTTCGGCCTTTCTCTACCTGCGTACCCAGTACCCAGTCAATCAAAGTAAATAAAATATCATTCATTAATTCCTCTGCGTGAGTTTTATCAGAGCTTATTGATAAATCTTACACAGAGGAAGTGCAAGTAACTTTTTCAATGAACAGGAAATGCCATCGTGTAACTTAACTTATCAGTATTCCACTCAGGCTTTGAGGGTACTCGGCAAAAAAGAGTTTAATAACTGACGTGACTGGTAGGTATATGAAAGCTCTCATACGCTTTCAAGCTACGGTAGTTGGTAGTTAAAGCACTCGTATTCGCTGGTTCGTCGTGCCATTGGTAGGTTTTCAGTCGCTTTGTAAAGCGTTTGCGATGTGGAGTTTCCCAAGGAAGTATATTTGATCCCATACTTTTTATGTTTTATAAGATTCATAAATTACAACGTACTGTTAATGTGGTAGTGATGAGTCCCTAAATCATAAACCAAATTTATATACATAGAAAATTTAACAGCGAAGGTGTGTCGTGAATCTAGAGTTTTGCAGATGTTTTTTTTTTTTCAATCGCATTAAAGTATAAGTACCATAGATATCCAAGATTTTGAATTCAAAACAAAGACTTCTGCCGAACAATTTAGAAAAGTAACATGAACTTTGTCGTAAAAAAGTTATAGGACACTTCTAACAGCTACTTTTTTGCTCAAAAGCCTGTCAGCAATCTTCAGGTGACCAAAAATAAACCAACGACGTACGTTTCACACATCAGGAGACTGCACCCGGGACTCAATAACCGGCCGATGACTTCCAAAAGGGGGCGGATCTCACGCCGTATCGAATTGCAAAATCCATTAGGCATTGTCAAAACCGCTCTTCAGAATGGATATCGGTTTACTGATCGATCTATATAGATAACTTTATAATTGTCACTTGTAAATGGTAGAAAAGTGCTTAAATCTCGTCTGTCATTTGATATATGATCTATAAAACATTCTTGTCAATGTTGACATGTCAAAGGCAAAGATTATTTTCATTAATGAAAGTGCATGTCAAACGAATGAACATAAAAAAGAGATTACTAAAAGTTTCTTGATAGTAAAAGAGGAACCCAAAGCGGTAAAACGAAATCATATATTCATTTATTAATTGCATACATGTTTTAAATAAGTAGCTCAACGAAGGCAATGAGAAAAATAGTAGGATTCTAGCTGATTTACTTTCGAAAGGACTTGCTAGCTATGAAGCACAATATAGTACCGCAACTTGAGTGATAGGAGTTGGCAGATCCTACCTACATTAGAGAGTTAAAGATTTTGCTTGCTAGGACTAGGTATGGGGAATATAGAGGACAGCAGATGGCTGTAGGCATGGGGTTAATGAGACACTCAAGCACTCAAATAAGATATATAAAATAGAAGTTAAAAAGGAATAGAATAACTAATAATTGCAGTAGTTTCATCTCCTTGGAGGTCCAATACACTGACCTCTGTTCAAAATAAACACAGCACTTAATAGACAACATATAGCAGAGGAAATCGACAACAAACATTATATAAATACACTAAAACGTGGTATTGGGAGATTGGAACGCTCCGCGATGCTAGACTATTTATTTTTAGATGCATAATATTCACAGCTTAGAGAGGAAATTAATGCGTACGCAAGAGCCAAGACGAAGGATCGAAAGCTAACTTTACTAGATTAATTTGCAAGTGATTTTTAATCAGTATGAAGTGGTTCATATCAGAAGTGTTATAAGTATGTCCTGTCTGTGGCCTTGCGGCTCCGAAAGTAGTGCTTCTATTAAAAAGAGCTTATCTTTGAATGTATTGTGATTGTTCTTAGCTATGCTTGGTACAAATCAGTGCAGCCTTTGTTTCCGAGGTAAGGATATTCATCAGGTCTAAATCCAAATCCCAGTTTTGATGAAAGCTCAGGCATGATTGCAGTCTGAAGCATTCTGACTTTGACAAACTGGAGTTCATATTCCAGGTTCTGATTATAACCAGCATATGTGGAAAAGCATTCAGGGATATAGGTGTTGAATCCGTAAATTAGATTTTAAGAACGAAAATTGTCTCTTAGCAATTTCAAAGTTCTACATAACCTTATAGACGAAGCGATCGGTAAAAGCACTTAAGCCTCACGATAGCTTCGGTTCATACGCAAATTGAAGGAATTGCGTATGAACTGAAAAAACTGAAGCGAATTCAACCACCGTGGTTATTGTCCCTCCTCAGATCAGCGGTATATTTACGAGAGTATGTAATTGGTCATAGTCATTAGAGAAACATGTGGGCGGTGACATACGGACGTTTTGTGATACTGGCTAGTGTTAGTATTAGGCAAATGATACTAAAATAAGCATCTCTATTTGATAATATAAGCTTTGAAGTGTTCATTTTCAAGAGTCGCGTATCACCAGTAAAGTACCTACCAAAAATTGTTAGGATACGAGTAGTATTGAATTTTCAGCAACTAAATCAGATGACTGAAACTCAATTTTTTCGGTTCGATATCTGTCGATGTTAAGCCAGGCAGGCATGACGATGATAGTGACATCGAAGAATCATTAATCAATTAGACATCAGAGTATGGACCAATGGGCTTATCGGCATTTGACAATTCACTTTTTATTTTGTTTTCTATCTCGCCATCGTCTTCAGAGGTCTCCGTCAATACTTTTTCGTCAAGAGAATTTACACCATTATTTCCCTAATTTGTCAATTTATTCCATCATTCACATATTTTTTCTTTTTCTGTATAATGTTTGTCAAGTTTTCCTTACCCCACTTTCCTGACTCGTGGCTGGTGGTGGCTGGATCCCATGCTCCTCATTGTACCGTCTCCTCGCCCTATGCCTGAGGAGTGCCGAGGCATCAGGCTGTCCGAACTGGAATATCTGCTCATCCTTCCCTAAGAATACTTTATCACTTAAATCACTATAGTCTTTGTACACTTTAGAGTTCGTAGAGTTACACTCGTCACGTGCGTACACTTTAGAGTTGAACTCTTTGTATGCTTTAGAATTAAATTCGGATTCCTTGTACGGTTTGGGGTTAAAGTCCGTGCTGACATATTCAGAGTGTACTCCATCGAGTATTTCCGATGATAGCCGAAGCGTGTCCGAAGTTTGGCGAAGGTTGACGTCAGAGTCTCGGTAGTTGTCGCAGATTTGGCTGAACGTGTTGAAGTACTCCGATGCAAGATCTGCCTTCTGGTAGTCCATGGTGGGGGGCGTGTCCGCTGGGAGGAAGCTGGATTCCATGACGTCATACCGGAAGGCCATCGATCATTTGAACTTGAACTTTTTGCATCGTCGACACATCACTTTGCACTGTTATTTTAAGATTTTGCGGTTTAGATTGTGTTTGCGTTTCGATTTACTTCGTATTTCTAATGTAAATTATTGGTTTCCTGTGGATGAGGCCGATTAGACTGTAAGAGGACGGTATAGGCAATCTTATTCCATCTAAAAATATGTCCCAGGAAGTTGTTTTGGTTAATAAATTCTTTGGTTTTAAAAGCAAAAATGTTTAATCCAGTTTGATATTGATTGTTGTTGCCTACCTATAAGTATTGTAATCAATTACAAAGCAAGGTCATTATCTTATCAGTGATACCGCCAAAAAAGCAACGAAATATGATGTTTTCTAATATAAGTTATGCTCTTTCATAAAATAATGTTAAAAATTAACAAAAATCTGTACAGTAAGGACCACCCCATCGACCGCTGACAGTCAAAACGGCCAAACCAAAAAATCCACAAACAATGACTAGCGAATTATACAGAAGTTGAAGTAAGCCGACAATTTCAAATTACGCGAGCATACCCATAGGAAAAACACCTTGCGTCTCATGGGAAAGAGGCCCAACTCCCAAACCCTTTATTTATAGAAATGGGATGTGAAAGCAGGTAGAAAGGTGTCGGGTTCCGAAAGTGGTGTAGAGTATCCCGTGATGCTGAGCTGTCATTATTGTCACATGATTGGCAGTTTCAGTGTAAAGATTTGGAATAAAGGTCATCAATTTTACATTGTGCTATTTTCCTATGATCGTGTGTGATTATGACATGTAGATACCAACTGCCCAGAAACTTTCTGGATATCATGTTGCTATGAGGTGTATTTTTTTGGATCTAAGATCAACCGATGCTCCAATGATATTATTCAACGAGCTGGGAATCAATGGTTGAGACTCGCAAGGGACCGGAAACAATTCTACTAATATTATAAACGCGAAAGTTTGTACCTAAGTATGGATGTTTGTTACTCTTTCAATCAAAAACTACTGGTTCGATTTGGATAAAACTTGGAATACATATAGTTCGTAGCCTGGATTAACACATAGGCTACTTTTTATCCCGAAAAATCAACAGGATCAAACGAGACACGGGCGGAAGCTAGTGGCGTAATAATGAGAAAGCCTATACTCAGCAGTGGGTGCAAACGGGCTGAGATGATGATGATGATAAAGATCAATAAACTAATAACACCATAAAAGCTCATGGTATTGGAATTAGACAATCAGGGAGCAGGACAACAGTAGCTGGCAGAATGTCAACAGCACCAGCCAGTATCAATGAACAGGGAAATTCACACATGGCAGGTTACATACCAACTGTGTAATAGTTTGTAAACAGTGCCATCTGACAGGTGGGCGGGGCAGATGCGATGCAAGGTCGCGGGTTCGACACCCTGCCTCTGATCTGTGGGAACGCAGTTAGGTTTAAATTTAGCGAGGTCCCAGGTGTCAGTTTTCGGTGAATCATTATAGACATTTGATTTTCGATTAATACACACCTCAAATTAAGCAAAGGTTTATCATGGGAACTGTACTTAGTAGGTGTTCTAACATTCTACAATTTTGTAATTACCACCACCCTTTTGGGGTTAAATAGGTGAATTTAGGAAGATGACAAGGACCTGAATGAAATGCTCATAATCATCATCCACAGCCAGACTTAACCCACTGCTAAACCTCCCTAGGTTTATGACAGCCACCACGATTCTGCTTCCTGATCCAGTTCCCTATTTACAGCCTCCGAAATAGAAGATGTCATTTGCCCATCTGGTTGCAAGACGCTCCACATTTCTGTAGCAAAACTAGGCCACCGTCATATAAGATCATCATAAATGATTTACTGGACTCGAGTGTTCTTCGTAGTGTCTTCGCATCTTCAACAGATCCACCTAATCCTAACCCCCAGTCACCAAGGGTGGCCGGCCACCAGCGTCGGTAACCTGAGCCATCAGATCAGCGATTACCGATTCACACGCCCGCATCGCTGACCCGCTATCTCGGATCGGGTGACTCATGATAGGAAGCCTTAGGGCTCATGTCATTTGGCTAACGGGGTGTTGGTTTAGAAAAACTTGGCTAACTTTAATATGCCCAATTTGGGCTGCTTCTACATTTCTGCATAGGAAATAATACTCACACTACGCTTTTGTTAGTTACCAATTAACTATAGTCACAACGGATCTTTGCCCTTTTGAAGTATCTACGCAGAGTAGGAATCACATATGAACCATGTTCAGGGGTATTGCAACAAGAAAATAGGCAGACCGAGGTGTCAATATCTAAATTGTAATGTTCAATTTAAACTGGAATGTCAGAAATCTGGAATTCTGACATTTAAAAAAGTCTTAGTTTGTCAAGTCAACGAACTGTCAAGTCAATGTCATTCAGACCTCAGGCGTGCTTTCAGAATGTCGATTCAATAAAATAACGATTTATGTTGTTGACGTGTCGAATAAATACCTACAGCTATATTTTATCAAAACAATTTTTTATCATTCCGTATTTTTAACAGAAACGCCCAATATCAAATATTAAAAGGATAAATATAATTTTATTTAGAATTTGTGAGAAAAGTAGTTTTAGTGGATATTTAGGTTACATTGTTCTTTCTTTTAGATGTCGATATGTTAAAGAAAGTCGACTTTACTACGAACTCAACTACGTCCATGACATTAGGTCAAAGTTTCCATTCCAGGTTAATAAATAAAACATACCTATTAGTATAGAGTCAAAAAGAGATACGTTTTAAGTATTAATAATGTGATGGGTGGGCGTGTTTCTTGTCGCAAATTGAGTGGTTTTAAGAGTAATTTTGATAAATTTTAACCTGAATTCTGCATAAAATCAATTTCTGCTCAAAAATCAGATAAAGACATCCAGCCGCCATTACGTAAACCTTATCACGAACCCCCTTCCTTCAAATAGTGAACCCCTAGGGGTTCGTGTACCCCACTTTGAGTACCTAGCCCTGCAGTATAGCAATCAGAGGGGCGAGTACGAGTTTACAGTGTGCAATACGTCTGATGCACAAAGACAGTTGGACAAAAATAGTAACAATATGGAAAGGGCCCACAGGAAAGAGAAGACCGGGTAGACCTAATGCTAGATGGGTAGACGACATACATAAAACTACAAATACAACAAATTGGCTAGATCTGGCTTAGGACCGAGACAACTGGAGAACACTGGAGGAGGCCTATAGCCAAGAGGGGTCCTAACAAATTAATTTTTTCTCAATACAGTTTAAAGTGTTTATATTTTTATAAAAAAAAAGGAATAAAGGCTTTTTTATTTTTTATTTTATTTTATAATACGTCTGACGTCCAGCATACCGGTGTGCGCTGCTTGGTATGGAACAATGAGCGGATTTTTTGAGAAGCTTGGTCTCGTCAAGCTTCCGCTCAGTGTTTCCATACCAAGCAGCGCACACCGGTGTGGTTGGCGTCAGACGTATTGCACACTGTAAACTCGTACTCGCCCCTCAGTATAGAATACACAGACGAGGCGAAGGCACCTGCCGCGCATCTGCCGACCGGTTCGGTTCCCGGCCCCGCCTTCACGATGACCTGGATATTTCGGCGTTTCGGATCGTTTTCTAAAATACCGCCAGTTACGTACAAATCATTTGATAAAGATATTTTCATCATTCATGCTCACAAAGTAATTTCAATTTCAATTTATTTATTTGTAAACACAGGTAAGTAAAATGGTGACATAATAGATAATTGTGCACTGTGATTTGCCCTAAGGCGTACAAATTTGTCCTTAACTAGGTTTAAGTAAATTAATTAATTAAATATGAATTAAATGCGTCTAAAATGTAAATAACCTTAATATAAAAAAATTAACTAAGCGTGGAATGAAAATAATGTCAGGTTAATATATTAAAGTCAACGCAAGGTATTTATTACGTAGTAAGTTATTAAATTAATCAGTATTGTCAAAAAATTGGTAGTAGGCCATAATTAACTCAAAATACGGGCTGGAAAAAGTGGTGTTTGTAGACACTAAAACATTCCCAATGAACTGACATCATCATCTGATGATGAAGCTAGTAGTCGAATTCAAGTCGGTTTTTCTAGTTTTTTAAACCCCGACGCAAAAACGACGGGGTGTTATAAGTTTGACGTGTCTGTGTGTTTGTTTGTGTGTGTGTTTGAGGCAACGTAACTCCCGAACGGATGAACCGATATTGATTTTGGTTTTTTTTTTGTTTGAAAGATAAATTAGTCGGGAGTGTTTTCAGCTATGTTTGATGAAAATATGTCCAAGATTCGGGGGTTTTTTAAATTATTTATTTAATTACTTGTTAAACTTATAAATTATTTACTATAGGAACCGTAGTTTAACAGGCGGCTAGTCAGAGGCAAGTCCATTACGATTAACATGCTCAAAGCACAAAGGCATTTGTTACTAAAGTATCGAGAACCGGTATCTGGTACGTAACAGGTTTGTTGCAATCGCAATGTGTATCAGATCTGTTATGTAATATGTCAGGGCTGTGATCTGAAACGGTGATGGAAAACATCGTGGAACTAGAGAAAGTTCAATCCATTGATTGACCTTTTTATAAGTATTCTATAAGTATTCTATCAGCATCTAGTTCCCATATTACAAGCTTTGCTTAGTTTGGGACTAGAGGGCGTCGTGTGAAATGTCCATGAATATATTTATATTTTATTTCTTTAGTTTCACGATGTTTTGTAAAAACTATGAATAAAAAAACTGATCTCTGCCCCTCTGAAGTATTTGCGCAGAACACATTTTTAACACCCGACGACCCTACGCAAAAACGACGGGGTGTTATTAGTTTGACGTCTCTCTCGCTATCTCTCTCTCTCTCTGTGTGTGTGTGTGTGTGTGTGTGTGTGTGTGTGTGTGTGTGTCTCTGAGGCAACGTAGCTCCTGAACGGATGAACCATTTTTAATTTTGTTTTTTGTTTGAAAGGTGAATTAGTCGGGAGCGTTCTTAGCTATCCTACTAATATTATAAATGTGAAAGTTTAGATGTCTGGATGTTTGGATGTTTGTGTTTCAATCACGTCAAAACTAATGAACCAACTTGGATGAAACTTGGCATATATATAGTTCGTAACCTGGATTGACATATAGGCTACTTTTTATCCCGAATAATTAACAGGATCTACAGGATAAAATGAACGAAAAGGATTAGCAGCGCCAATTGGCAAGAGGATTTCATTGTCATGTCATGTCACGTCAGTTTGACAGGGCATAGTACTACCTCTTTGGTCTAACGACTAGCGTTTGACATTCCAGTACGAGTTCGGTGTAATGAGGTGTAATGTCAAGTGTCTCAAAGAAGTATCCGCTCGGGACATGCACAGATAATATAATGTACACGGAAACTGTAGACGCGTACGAAGTCGCGGGTAACTGCTAGTGTTTGATAAAAATCGGTCCAAGATCCGGGGGTTTTTTAAATGTTTAATTTAATTACTTGTTGATTACTTGGAGGTAAGCGAATGTCTCCGCACAGCAGTACATGCGCAATCGTTTGTTGCACCTCACTTCAGAGGGGCTCGTCTCCCCGCGGCATTGTAAAAGGCGTTTTATTTATTAATTTATGTTTCTTTACACCATTTTAGTAGTAGTAAAGCTACTTGTGAAAGAGCTCGCCCGGGAAGTACAGTCGGCTACACATCAACCTATCCACTGTTAGAACTTTGAACTATTATAACTTGAATGCAATAGGTGTAGGCGCGTGGCGCGCGAACAGCGAGTCTCACATAAAAACATTCAAATTATAATAGTTTAAAGTTCAAACAGTGCATAGGTTGATGTGTAGCCGACTGTACTAGCACCGTAACTATTCCGTATGCACAGTGATGCTCGCATTGCTGTGTTCCGGTTTGAAGGGTATGGGTGCCGGTGCTATTACACGCACACGAGACTTAACATCTTTATGTCTTCGAGTGATGGACGCAGTGCATTGCCTCACGAGACAAGTCCTCATAGCACTTGCTCTGTTAGGTAATTCATTGTTACAGGCAGAGGTTACCACTTAACATCAACCTGTTCAATTACTTTTATCATTAAAATAATACTAACGAAGTTGTTAGACCAAATCTGTCCTAAGCCTCGCCTTCTGGTTCGTAGTTGCCGTTCGAGGATCTTTGTTCCCAATCGACAAGACAATTAATTTCATGTTACATTTCAGTTAAATAGATCAATTGCTTTAATATGATATCAAATGCATGTAGAATTGAACACATTGTTTAAGACGACAATGACGTCACAAGGCGACCAGCAGTCTGGCATACCATCGCCCTTCTTGCATTGTTTTACGGTTCAAAATCGCTTGGCAATTCGCATCTGTTCCATTATACTGTAGGTAAGGTACCTTTCTGCATTGTGATATGATTCAAAATCGTGTGACAATTTATATCAGTTATATTATGCACCTTACTGTTTTGTAATAAAGATGAAAATAGCATTCTACTTTTTGTTACAAAGAAGCGTCTTAGACTAAGAAATACCTTGTGATGGTTTAGTCGTATGTGGATGGAGCAAGGTTGAAAATCGCTTGTTTTTATATTATTATGCAGGTATGCAAGCTATGCTTGATCATGGAAATATACTAGTTAGATAGAACCTTTGTAGAATAATTAATTTACTCATTAGACTTAACTAACTAACATATTCAGAGACAATACCAATTCAACGCTTTGAAGATCTTACGCCTAGTATGTACAGTCGGCTCACATCAACCTATACACTGTTTGAACTTTGAACTATTATAATTTGAATGTTGCGAATCATGCGAGAGGGACGATATGTTTTTATGTGAGACTCGCTGCTTGCGCGCCACGCGCCTACACCTATTGCGATCCCTGATTCGCAACATTCAAATTATAATAGATCAAAGTTCAAACAGTGGATAGGTTGATGTGTAGCCGACTGTACCAGGTCTTAGTGCCAAAGCGATCGTGGCTAGGCTTGCTTAGTCAATCTCCACCGATAATCTAGGTTAAGCGACGTTCTGCGCGGTCACTATTTGGATGGGTGACCGCTAGTGGCATTTACATGTAAGCGCGTCCGTGCTTCGGAGGGCACGGTAAACTGTCCCGGCTCTAGCAGTCGTTAAGCCACGACGGAGGACTTAGTGCGACCTAAAATCTCCATCACCAGGCACACACACATACACACATGTGACAGGCGTCACAGCTCAGTCGGTATAGCGCTGCTTTCCGTGCTGCGGGTCGTGGGTTCGATCCCCACTGAGAACAAACATTTGTACGTGGAAAACATAGATGTTTGTTCTATGTCTGGGTGTTACTATGTAATTATAAGTATGTATTTACAAAAAAAAAGCTTTGCTTAGTTTGGGACTAGAGGGCGTCGTGTGTAAAGTCCATGAATATTTATTTATTTACATACGAACAAGAACGAAAAAAAAAAAAAAACTAGTGCTCATAGTTACTTGGCTAGTTTGGGGCTACATTTAATTTTATAGCATGGGGTCGAAATGGTATGTTATACAGGGTTGAAATTATAAATAGGGTGAAAAGAGGGTAAAATCGACACGTCATATCAATCTGGAACACCACGTCAAGTGGTCATTACAGCCACAGATTAAATACCTATCATACCTATCGGGTATCAGCAACATGTTATTTGATTACACCCCCTTCACCCCTTTGTTTTTAGTGATAAGTCAATATGGCGTTTTATTTTCCATAATATGGGGTCGATTTTATTGTAGAACTAGTAGTTACCCGCGACTTCGTACGCGTCTACAGTTTCCGTGTACATTATATTATCTGTGCGTGTACCGAGCGGATGCTTTGAGAAATTTGACATTACACCTCATTACACCGAACTCGTACTGGAATGTCAAACGCTAGTCGTTAGACCAAATAGGTAATACTACGCCCTGTCAAACTGACGTGACATGACATGACATGACAATGAAATCTTCTTGCCAATTGGCGCTGCTAATCCTTTTTGTTCATTTTATCCTGTAGATCCTGTTAATTATTCGAGATAAAAAGTAGCCTATGTGTCAATCCAGGTTACGAACTATATATATGCCAAGTTTCATCCAAGTTGGTTCAGTAGTTTAGACGTGATTGAAATACAAACATCCAAACATCTAAACTTTCGCATTTATAATATTAGTAGGATAGGATATACAAGGTGTAATAAAAACCAATCTCGAAAAGCTTTCTCGCTACTTAAGGCCGTATGCTCTAATTAAGGCTGGATCAGTATTTCAGTATTTAATTATATTTTTATTATCATCATTCTGTGTGCTTAACATTGTCAGATCTTACTAGGTATATAATACAAGAGTCGAACCTTGATTACGAAACGTTGCTTGAGTATCAAATTTTTTTTTATATAATATAGAATGTCCTTTGGCCACAATCTCACCTGATAGTAAGTGACGAAGAGGCCGACGATGGAGTAGGACAGTCTAGAAGACATCTATTCACTCTTGCCTTGAAAAGAGCCAGATTATATTTATCAGGAAAGACAGAAGACGGCAACGAGTTCTATTCCTTGGCAGTTCGCATAATGAATGTAGATCCAAAACGTTTGGTGCGAATGGGTGGAATTTATGTAGAGTACAGCCGAGTTTGAATCGCAACTATCGAAATCTGCGCTTGAGAATAGATTTCAGTCATTTTTGTAAGAGAAACGCTTGGGTAGAGATTTTATTGTTTTCGGAATATGAATATTTCGGACTTGAGTCTCGATTTATGTCTGAATCTGTACTCAGCTAATCTGAGTCCGGATCAGTGCTTGATCAATTAATGAGTATACGGGCCTTATTATAGTTCGCAGTGTCTGCACCCGGATTTTAATCCAGCGGAACGGTAAGAATTTTTGTGTGCATTTTAACTGTGGATGAGTGCGCAGCTCGTGGGTTGATCTCATCGCTAAGGCCACAGCGTGGCCACAGCCTACGTCTGAATACCGGCATATATTACTGGCCCTAAATATGTGTAATATACCTGCCTACACAATACAGAGTTCCGGAACCATAAAGATCCAAAAATACGACCACATTTTGACAGGCGTCACAGCTCAGTCGGTATTAGCTCTGCCTTCCGTGCTGTGGGTCGTTGGTTCGATCCCCACTGAGAACTAACATTTGAGTGTAGCAAACATAGATGTTTGTTCTAAGTCCGGGCGTTACTATGTATTATAAGTATGTATTTACAAAAAAAAGTTATATAAGTATTGTATCAGCATCTAGTTCCCATATTACAAGCTTTGCTTAGTTTGGGACTAGAGGGCGTTGTGTAAAGTCCATGAATATTTATTTATTTATTTATTTACTTCTACGGACGAGTTCTTTCACAAGAAGCTCTACTACTACTGAAGTGCTACTGACACTGTGCTATTGGTAGTAACCAATGCTTGAAATCGCGCCTCGAGCATAATCATGTATTCTTCACTCCTAATTTATTAAAATGCACTGAATAGTTCGACCGGTCGGAGGGTATAAAGAATCGCGGAAATAAGTTCAAAAAAGTACTCAAATCCGTTTGTGTCACGTGTGAGTGCTTTTCTGAGCTTTATGAGGTTGAAGAAGTCAGAACATGCCTTTAGAGCCACGTCAGCGTTAAGCCTAGGTACAAATTAGCCTGAATTATAAATGAGAGCGTTGCATAGAAAAATCGATTCTAAATTGTCCTACAACTCTATATTTAATAGAGCAATTTACTTAAACTGTTTCTAAAGCGTTTTAAATATAAAGTACTTATTGGTTATAGTTATCTGAAACTGAACGTCCCACTCCTTTAGTTATTGTATTATATTAGACAAGCAGTTACCCGCGACTTCGTCCACGAAAAAATAACCTTACAAAAAAGCTGAAATAAATAGCCTATGTGTTAATCCAGATTACGAACTATAATATATTCCGGGTTTCATTCAAATAAGGACAAGTCGTTACAGCGTGATTGAAACACAAACATCCAAACATCAAAACTTTGTCATTTATGATAAGTAGTGGGATTAGGGAACGTACCCATACTACGAGCCCTTTTATTTTTTTACTTTTTAGCCTCCCCTCCCCCCCCCTTCCCTACCCCCCCCCTTCACTCTCAGTGACCACCTGTGGTATATGCCAAGTATTCTAAGCATACTATAAGCAATCTAGTTCCCATAATATTACAAGCTTTGATAGCAAGCAATGTATAAATTTTTCAGTGTGACATGTTGAAGTTCGAAGTTCGTCATTTCGTGTTGAAATGGCGAAGTTCTATTCGAACTTCGTCTAGTGTTTGTTGTCACCATTGACACGTAAGAAGAAGAAGAAGTGTGACATTGTGAATAAAATTTATTCAATAAATGTTTTCTATCTTTCTTTTTAGTTTGGGACTAGAGGGTGTTGTGTGAAATGTTCATGAAAATTTATTTATTATTTATGAAGCTGAAGCCTCCGTTTCAGTTGGTGATCTGTAGGCAGGTCCATTGCATCTGGAAGTACCAGATGGTCACCACAGATATATTTTATGACAAACAAATCACAAAGTGAAATAAATTCAAATCTGCCATACTTGTTAGGTGACGTTCACCAACTCTTGACAGGCGTCACAGCTCAGTCGGTATTAGCTCTGCCTTCCGTGCTGTGGATCGTGGGTTCGATCCCCACTGAGAACAAACATTTGTGTGTAGCAAACATAGATGTTTGTTCTATGTCTGGGTGTTACTATGTATTATAAGTATGTATTTACAAAAAAAAAAAGTATTTAAGTATTCTATCAGCCATCTAGTTCCCATATTACAAGCTTTGCTTAGTTTGGGACTAGAGGGCGTTGTGTGTAAAGTCCATGAATATTTATTTATTTATTTATTTATTTAACTCTATAACCTTCCGTTAACTTGTTGCTGAGCACGTATAAGCAAAGTAGAATAACTTGGAACCTTGCTAGTCTGAAAGATCCTGAACAGGCTGGTCGAGTGTTGGTGTAACTTTATCAGTGATATAAATAACGTTTTCGAAATACAAAATCACATGGTTAACCGGCCGGTTAACCGTTGGTGTAAGTGTCCTTGGATCCTAGACGTGTCATGTTGCAAGGTGATTGATGCGTTCCGAATATATGAATACATTGACTTTATTTGGAGATGGTACAGATGTGGGAATGACATTCTACAGGGTGTTGCAAATATCCAATCTTTATATATTTTTTACTAGCAGTTACCCGCGACTTCGTACGCGTCTACAGTTTCCGTGTACATTATATTATATGTGCGTGTACCGATTGGATATTTCTTTGAGAAACTTGACATTACACCGAACTCGTACCTACTGGAATGTCAAACGCTAGTTGTTAGACCAAAGAGGTAGTACTACGCCCTGTCAAACTGACGTAACATGACATGACAATGAAATCCTCTTGCCAATTGGCGCTGCTAATCCTTTTCGTTCATTTTATCCTGTAGATCCTGTTACTTATTCGAGATAAAAAGTAGCCTGTATGTCAATCCAGGTTACGAACTATATATATGCTAAGTTTCATCCAAGTTGGTTCAGTGGTTTTGACGTGATTGAAACACAAACCTCCAAACATCTAAACTTTCGCATTTATAATATTAGTAGGATATCAATCGTCGCAATCGGTTAATGAATGCAGCTCAATCAGTAGCCGAAGCGCACGTGGCTAGGTTTGCTTAGTCAATCTTCACCGATTATCTAAGTTAAGCGACATTCTGCGCGGTCACAACTTGGATGGGTGACCGCTAGTGGCATTTACATCTGAGCGCTTCCGTGCTCGAAGGGTACTTCATCATCAAGTTATTTTGAAAATAGAAAACACGTCTATTTGATAATGATAGATGCAGCTTAAAAAAAATTTACCTACAGAAATATTAAAACAAAAACTTTAATCCTGTATAAAATCTAGATAAAAATCTGCCTAAATATTCTAGACTTCACGAAAACAGGCTATAATTTAGTGAATTCCAAGATGTTCATTTGAATTATGTTTAGATGTTTTGCATTGACTGACATGACTGACAGCAGTCGTGTCAAATTATGCGTTTTTTTTATGAAAAATAAAATATGTTGCACCTTATTTCCTATTTCAAAAACTGACTCGATAAAAAACCACTTGCAAATCCAAGAATCACTACTAATGGTAGGCAGAATAAATAGTATTTTTCTTATGTTGTTTTTGTAAGATATTGTTTTTTTTTAATAAGTAGGTACTACCTACTTAAAAGGTTTTTTTTTATTTCTTTGTAGCTAAACCACGTGTCAAACTACATGTGTTTTTATAAAAATAAATATTTATGTAACACCTTATTTTCTATTACAATATTAAAACATGAAAAAATTAGTTATTTAAAAAAACCACAAGCAAATCCAATAATTGCTGAAATTTTAAAATAGTTGTAGAATTAGTACTTAGCATTTTTTTTATTTTTCCAAAAGTATAGTATAAAATAAATATTTACACAGAGAATAATATTTTATATTGACTGACACCAGTCGATGGCTCAAACACGTCGTCTAGGTTACTTTTTTTTCTTTTTTTTTAATTAAAAAATAAGATTATGTTACACCTTATTTCATTATATTGTAAGTAAATATGTTTCATGTAAATATTGTAAATACTGTATAGATAGGTCGTAATTTTTTTTTGTGAATAAACTATACCTATCACCATATTTTTAAGTAAAAACATAGTAAGTATTGATCTAAAAATATACATTGATTTTAAATTAAACAATGTAGTATTTAGTACCACTTTACAATTTTTTACGATATTAATTAGAGCATTTTCAAAAAAGAAAATTTAAACCGCTGCATTTCGTTGCAGCGGGAATTTTCCGAAAACCTTTTTTCACACACTCTTACCGCAAAAGAAAATAAATCGAAACGCAAACACAGTGAAACGAGTTCAAAACAATCCAGATAACACTGCAAGTTGCACTATAACTTCACACGACTAGTTCCGACGGTAAGGGACGGACAATCGCGCGCGACGACGACGAGCGAGCTACTGACGAACCATGGCCAAATGCCGCTCACTTGGGGAGCAGTGTTGCCGTCTTCAAAACACTGATTCGCCGAGTTATGGGAGATTACAGCCGCCTGTAAGGCGATTTTAAATAATCCTACTTCCTACTAATATTATAAATGCGAAAGTTTAGATGTTTGGATGTTTGTGTTTCAATCACGTCGAAACTACTAACCAACTTGGATGAAACTTGGCATATACATAGTTCGTAACCTGGATTGACACATAGGCTACTTTTTATCCTGAATAATTAACAGGATCTACAGGATAAAATGAAAAAACGGGATTAGCAGCGCCAATTGGCAAGAGGATGATGTCATGTCACGTCACGTCAGTTTGACAGGACGTAGTACTACCTCTTTGGTCTAACGACTAACGTTTGACATTCGAGTATGGGTTCGGTGTAATGTCAAGTTTCTCAAAGAAGTATCTGCTCGGTACACGCACAGAAAATATAATAAACGGTACTCGCGTACGAAGTCGCGGGTAACTGCTAGTTCTTTATAATTTTACTGAGTTATTCTTAACGTTTCTATGCTTCTGAGGCCACGTTAAACTGTTGGCACCGGTTCTAGCAGTCTTTAAGCCACAGCGGAGGCCTTAAGGCGGTCTAAAAACTCCGTCATCAGAGTTTTGTACTAACTTATACGAACGAACGAACGAACGCACTGAATTATTTCAGAACTTGAACTTGATTACACGACATTGAGGAGTTGATAACGTTGTAATGAAGGAAAAATAACTGAAAAACATACATACTTCAAGTTCTTTGTGTATTTAGATTGTGATATTATGACTGTCTGGATTTGGATCGAAAACCTAAAACAAAATAAACTCTTTTTTGCAAAACTGCATTGCAAGCCTTATAAAACAAAACTTCCTAAATCTTCTAAACATAGCCACTTCAAGCGTGAAACCGAATAAACTTCTAAATTTATACAAGCCGATTCAAAATGATTTTTGTAATTACAATAATAGAGCAAAACATGAGCAATTTTACAATTTTTGAGATTCCATTGATATAAAACTTTGACCATTTTGTAATAATTTTACCCGATAACTCTGTATCAAAAGCTTTCCCTGTGCTGGCCACCCGGAAAGCGACGTTGCCAGCTCGCCGCGAGGGGGGCGGACCGACTCGTAACAAATAATGAGGTTAAACTTACCGAACACAACTTTATTATTTACTTTTTAATTTTATGCTAAGGAGTTAGATAAAGCGGCAATTAGTGGGCAACTTCGAGTTTTATAGCAGTTGCTGCAATATTGGGAGCTTTTATACTTTTCATGGCTTTTCTTTCAGAGGTGAAGAGGTTTGCGGGAATAAAGATTTTTATAACATCCCAAAAGTTATGAGGCGATTACGAGTCGGCAGCGTAATTGGTAACGTATCCCGTATCAAGGAAGGGCGCAGGTTTGGATCTCGCTCGACTCATAACCTTTGAGATCTTATATTATAAAAATCTTTGTAATCCTTAGTGCGGTGTTCAGGTAACCCTTTAATACACAAGTAATTAAATTAAAAATTAAAAAAAACCCCTAATCTTGGACATATTTTCATCAAACATAGCTAAGAACACTTCCGACTAATTCACCTTTCAAACAAAAAAAAAATCAAAATCGGTTCATCCGTTCGGGAGCTACGTTGCCTCACTCACACACACACACACATCAAACTTATAACACCCCGTCGTTTTTGCGTCAGAGGTTAAAAATAATAAATTATAGAATTTTTGTGCGCTGAAAACTGAATTATCGTCTTCCTGTCTTCATCCCACGCTAGGTGGGGTCGGAACTACTTCTTTTCTTGTTTCATATGTTTTTATTTAACTTGTAATGTAAAAACATATATACAAAAATGTACAAGTCTTCTAGGTAGGGCAGGTAAATCTTGCAAGCTTTTGATCCACTTACCGATGTCCAATTTTAGCTGGAGTTTCTACTCCGTTCTTCAATCTCAGTAGTCATCTCGTTTACCTACTTATTCTGCAGAACTGAGTATTGATAATTGCATGAGACTAACAACTTACTAATTACATTTTATCGCTTTCATAGCAGATAAGGTCGTTCTGTTATCAATTAATTAATTGTTATTTCTATCAATTAATTTACTACTAATTATTTGTCGACTACACAAGGAAATAAGGACTGTTATGTACTTTTTGTAGTCAGTACTGAGTAATTTTGCGTCTGATCTGGTCCTATTTAAATATCTACATAATGTGGGTTGTCAAAAAATTTTAAAGTTCGCGTTTGAGATGCGGTTCGCATGGATCAGGAAAGGTCAAGGAGTCACAGGATGGATACCCCCAGGGGGGTAGAAGTCGCGGCCGCCCGAGGAAGCCCGAGGAACCTGGACTCCATCGACCGGAAATGGGCGGAACTAGCCAGGGATCGCGGAGAGTGGAAGACGAGTGGGACCTTCGCCCAGCAGTGGGACAGTAGGTTAGAAAAAAAAATGTTTCTGCCCTGACCACTAGTTATACTGACTCTTACAGCGTATAGAGTAATGACGAGCAGAGGACACAGATACCCCTAAGTACTAATGTGATGTTTCTGAGTATGCCTGATGTCCATATGCGGGTAGCGTACACGTAAAAGCCTCTAAGCTAACCACCATTTCTTGTAAAGTTTAAATTACTTAGCAACCGACCAGAAAATTTCCATTCGTAGACAATAATGAAGCAAATATTTACATCCCGTGCGAAGTTTTTGAATAAATCACATTTATGAACACTAGGGAAGTGCTCTCGACTTCGTTCACGAATTTACATAAATACTGAATCGGAATCTTATTGGAGTTTTTAGCGGTTCAAATTATAAATTTTACAGTATTAGGTACTATATCTATCACATTAGCGGTTTGCCGACGAATTTAAAGCGAAGCAAGTGCGCCGCGTGTCCGCAAAGATTTTTGTATTGTTTTTGCGAGTTAGATTTATGAATTAAAGACTCATAAAACTTCTGCTTAGAATGTTCTTTGATAGTCAGTCAGTGTTGCAAGCTTTGTATAATCAGAAAAGATCTCGTTCACGCGAAAACTGGCGAATTTTCGGGATTTATCGACAACATTACGGCTCAAGAGAAGTGTTTTGCCTATAAATCAACTATTATGTATTCGCGCGTGGAATATACATAAACATATCGCTATACGCTATATAGAGTACTGTTCGTGGTAGAGAACGTCTAAAACAGACCGATCCACTTCTTCGGTCACTGAAAGTGAAATGTTACTAATTCCTATAGGTAAAGGTCGTGTATTACCTTATCATATTATCATTTAGAAACCTATGACTTACTACTACTACTATTAAAAGCTGGTTGGAGACTTGGAGCACAAACATGAGAGACCATATCAAATGACGTTAGGTTACTCATCTTGGAAATAATAGGGTTACTTGGATGCGAGGATAGGTGATCGATAAAGTCACTGGGGCAATTAAAATGCCGGATTCCTATTTTAAGATTTATCAAATGATCCACCCAGAAATCAGGAAACATATTCCATATTCTGAAAACGGTAATGAAAATTATCTATAAAAGTTACTGTGACCCGATCGATTGGATCATACGCTGAAGGTCAAATACGCATTACGTCAAACACGCAAAAAGTAAAAAACGCAAAAAGTCAAACACGGGATGATTGATTAATGTCACCATATTTTGACAGATGGCAATGGTCATGACGGAGAGTCGGAGACATCCTTGGTGCACTCACTTAGGATAACATGGTCCACTTTGAAATCAGACAAGCTGAGGTGGGAAGGCTTATCAGCCATAACCTTGCCGATACTGTTTAATGACACCTCTACATATGTAATTCTCAAATAAACCCTTTGACTTTGATATAGTCCGCTGAATACTCGATTGAACAGTTTGATATATCTATTCTCTCTCTCCTACACAGTTATTAATCCCATCTGATGATGGGGTCTCCTTCGTTCATGATTTCCACTTCGCTCTGACGCGTCATCGTCTTGGGAGTTATTGCAGGACGTAAGGTCTACAAGAATGTCATATCATTATAATATTATATTAAACACATTGACGTGAATTACGCAATGTTATTGTTGTATGAGATGTGTTTGACACCTCGATTATGAACTATCATATCAGGTAAGACAAGGGAATGTTATGTTTTTAAATATTGCTTCTTAGTTTTTCTATTATTGCATGTTCCGTGCCGAAACAGATTTAAATATTATTTTTGTTGAATTTCTTATCGTTCATTAATGTGGGTACTACCTACCTACGGTGGATAGGATTGGCGAAAGCAGACACAATTTAGAGGGTAGATCAAGATGCTTTTGATTGTTTCTATTGGCTGTTACGGTGTGACGACGCCTCGTCTGTCTTTCGAAACGGTGACAAGAAGCGACACCTAGTATTGCTTTGTCCTGCGCCCTACGGGACACTCGCGCGCGCGCATCTTCGTGTTTTCGCACAGTGCCGCTTGTGCTGCAAGTACCTAGGCTTCAGTGATCGTTCCACCAAAGACCCATAATCTGTGAGCTCAGCCTTCAAAACCTATGGACCCTGAAGTGCGGTGATTCTCGGTGCAAGCCAGGACGCGACCTTTGGATCCGCGAGATTGATAAGATCCAGGTTAGTTGCGCCCTAAACCGCCTACTGAAATTCCCGTACATAGTTTTTGGTCATTCGAACCGAATAATTTTGATTCCTCCAGATTGTGTCGTCTTTTATTGCTACACTACGTGTACCTACGTTTTTTGGTAATTTTCCGTTGGCCATCGTTAGTCATCTTTGCTACGCAAAATGGCGGACGACTGGGCTATCGAACAAGATATTTTCGAACGAGATATTATTTTAGATGATGTTAAAAGAACGTTGCTTTTTTCTACTACAGATGTTTTACAATTTAAATCTCGATCTTCCGATCTTACTACTCAACATAGGAAGTTTGGTAAACTTCAAGCTAAAATTGAAAAAGCTCTAATGAAATTAAAAACTTTTAACAAAGAGGAACAGTTAAAAATTCGTAATGATTTTAGTGATTGTTATTACGCAATTCTGATGCATGTGAATAGGTTCAAACAAGCTGATCAAGAAGGTAGACGCATGAGTCGTATCCCTGCTCAATCATCGCCTCACACTCAAAATCATTGTCTCAATAAATTGCCCACGTTGCCATTGCCAACGTTTAGTGGAGAATCTACAGATTGGCCTTCATATTACGATTTGTATCGTGCGTTAATCCATAACAATGATGCCTACACATCAGCGGAAAAGTTTCGGTACCTATTGCTTACGTTAAAAAACGAACCTCATAATTTGATAAAATCAATTCCAATCACAGATGAGAATTATACCGTTGCATTAGAAATTCTCACGAATCGGTATGAGAATCGTAGGATCATTGCGTCTAAACATTTAGATCGTCTTCTTGACATTGAAAAGTGTGCTAACGAGTCAAATTTAAGTTTACGTAAACTAGTGAACGTTTACATGGAGAATATTAAAGCACTCGAAATGATGGGATTTCCAGTGCAGGACTGGAGTTTCATTTTGCTAAATATCTTGCTACGTAAGATACCACATACAGTTCGTAAGCGTTTCGAGTTATCGCTCGATAGATCTTCCGATATACCTACCGTAGACATACTCATAAAGTTTTTAGAACAGGAAATTTCCACATTGGAAATTATGTCGAACGGTGACTCGAGAATAGTTGAAGGTAGTTTCCGCTCCCGCGCAACCAGCGCGAACCCGTACCGCCCCAGCAGCAGCGGCGCTGGGGGTTCGGGTGTGTCGAAAGCGAGCGGTCCCGCTCCGCGACATACGTTTGCCGTTACGGAACCGTCCGATGTTCAAAATGGAAAACGTTGCATTTTGTGTGACGATCAACACATCCTAACAAAATGCTCGAAGTTCCTGAATATGTCTCCTAACGATAGGTATAACTTTGTAAAAAATAAAAATGTTTGTTATAATGAGGAAGATGAGTTAGGCATTTTTTCCTGTTTTTATAGCTTAAATCAAAAGTCTAGAAGATTGTAAGGACAACTGTGAAAGAATTTTGGCAATAGCTCAAAAACTGAATTTTCTACGATTTTTTAAAGTTTGGATTTTCAAAATCTGTTTTTAGCCCGGCGATTTCGCGTGTGACGTCAGCCAGGTCCGATCGCTCACCCGCGCGTTTGAAGCGTTTTCTGCCTTTACGTTTCTATTTATATTTCTGATAAATAGGGAGAAAAGTACCAATATTTTTATGTAATATTGTGCCTCTAAGTCCTAAGGACACGTTTAACGCTTCAGATAAACTTTTTAACCACCGACTGAAGAAGAAAGGTGTTCTAAGTTTAAGGCTTTTTGTGTCTATGTGTCTGTACCTTTCAAGGCTCGTAGCTCCAAAAAATCACTCGTAATTTTTTTATAACTATTCTTGAAATGGAAAGCAGATAAATCTGGCATAGTTCTAAGCCAAGTTTGGTAGAAATCGGTGCAGCGGTTTCCAAGTTATGAGGATGTTTATCAGCCCTCGACACGCATTTTGAAGGGTTCTCAGGCATATATTGATTGTAGTTTGAAACATTTGGTTCTTATACCAGTATAACGTGAGCTACTATTTCTTAGTGTTTCATTGATTTTGTATATCAGGTAAGACTGGTAATGAGCAAGATTATGTTATCGACGTGATTAGCAATGTTTTTAACCCCCGACGCAAAAACGATGGGGTGGTAAAGTTTGACGTGTGTGTGTGTCAGTGCGTGTGCGTGTGTCTGTGCGTGGGTGTGTGTGTGTGTGTGTGTGTCTGTCGAATGCGCGCATTGGTGCGCGTGCGGATGCGGATGGTAGTAGTCTAAGTCACATTGTCTACTAAGGACGTGCCTAGTGAGACATTGTACTGTCAAGTACAATGCCTCACTAGGCACGTTCTTAGTAGACAATGTGACTCGCTAAGGAGAAGAAGAATGTGACTTACACTAGGACGTGCCTAGTGAGACATTGTACTGTCAAGTACAATGTCTCACTAGGCACGTCCTCAGAAACTAAGGACGTGCCTAGTGAAGCATTGGCTACTGAGGACGTGTCTAGTGAGGCATTGTCTACTAAGGACGTGCCTAGTGAGGCATTGTCTACTAAGGACGTGCCTAGTGAGGCATTGTCTACTAAGGACGTGCCTAGTGAGGCATTGTCTACTAAGGACGTGCACGTGCGGATGCGGATGGTAGTAGTCTAAGTAACATGACAATGACAATGTGACTCGCTAAGAAGAAGAAGAATGTGACTTACACTAGGACGTGCCTAGTGAGACATTGTACTGTACAAGTACAATGCCTCACTAGGCACGTCCTTAGTAGACAATGCCTACACATACATATAGTGCAATGCCTCACTAGGCACGTCCTTAGTTACGAAGGAAGTGCTTAGTGAGGCATTAGCAATGCATTGCTTAAGGACGTGCCTAGTGAGGCATTGTACCTACTGTACAATGTCCTTCGTAACTAAGGACGTGCCTAGTGAGGCATTGCACTATATGTATGTGTAGGCATTGTCTACTAAGGACGTGCCTAGTGAGGCATTGTACTTGTACAGTACAATGTCTCACCAGGCACGTCCTAGTGTAAGTCACATTCTTCTTCTTCTTCTTAGCGAGTCACATTGTCTACTAAGGACGTGCCTAGTGAGGCATTGTACTTGACAGTACAATGTCTCACTAGGCACGTCCTAGTGTAAGTCACATTCTTCTTCTTCTTAGCGAGTCACATTGTCTACTAAGGACGTGCCTAGTGAGGCATTGCACTATATGTATGTGTAGGCATTGTCTACTAAGGACGTGCCTAGTGAGGCATTGTACTTGTACAGTACAATGTCTCACCAGGCACGTCCTAGTGTAGTAAGTGTAGTGTAAGAAGAAGAATGTGACTTACACTAGGACGTGCCTGGTGAGACATTGTACTGTACAAGTACAATGCCTCACTAGGCACGTCCTTAGTAGACAATGCCTACACATACATATAGTGCAATGCCTCACTAGGCACGTCCTTAGTTACGAAGGACGTGCTTAGTGAGGCATTAGCAATGCATTGCTTAAGGACGTGCCTAGTGAGGCATTGTACCTACTGTACAATGTCCTTCGTAACTAAGGACGTGCCTAGTGAGGCATTGCACTATATGTATGTGTAGGCATTGTCTACTAAGGACGTGCCTAGTGAGGCATTGTACTTGTACAGTACAATGTCTCACCAGGCACGTCCTAGTGTAAGTCACATTCTTCTTCTTCTTCTTAGCGAGTCACATTGTCTACTAAGGACGTGCCTAGTGAGGCATTGTACTTGACAGTACAATGTCTCACTAGGCACGTCCTTAGTAGACAATGTGACTTAGACTACTACCATCCGCATCCGCACGCGCACCAATGCGCGCATTCGACAGACACACACACACACACACGCACAGACACACGCACACGCACTGACACACACACACGTCAAACTTTACCACCCCATCGTTTTTGCGTCGGGGGTTAAAAACATTGCTAATCACGTCGATAACACAATCTTGCTCATTACCAGTCTTACCTGATATACAAAATCAATGAAACACTAAGAAATAGTAGCTCACGTTATACTGGTATAAGAACCAAATGTTTCAAACTACAATCAATATATGCCTGAGAACCCTTTAAAATGCGTGTCGAGGGCTGATAAACATCCTCATAACTTGGAAACCGCTGCACCGATTTCTACCAAACTTGGCTTAGAACTATGCCAGATTTATCTGCTTTCCATTTCAAGAATAGTTATAAAAAAATTACGAGTGATTTTTTGGAGCTACGAGCCTTGAAAGGTACAGACACATAGACACAAAAAAGCCTCAAACTTAGAACACCTTTCTTCTTCAGTCGGTGGTTAAAAAGTTTATCTGAAGCGTTAAACGTGTCCTTAGGACTTAAAGGCACAATATTACATAAAAATATTGGTACTTTTCTCCCAATTTTTCAGAAATATAAATAGAAACGTAAAGGCAGAAAACGCTTAGAAACCGCGGGTGAGCGGTCGGACCGGCTGACGTCACACGCGAAATCGCCGGGCTCAAAACACATTTTGAAAATCCAAACTTTAAAAAATCGTAGAAAATTCAGTTTTTGAGCTATCGCCAAAATTCTTTCACTGTTGTGTTTTGGACGTAAAAATCTATCGATCTACATTAAAAAAAAAATACGCTCATCTTCCTCATTGTTTGAATGTAGGTCACGACATAAGAAATTGCAGATCGAACTACGCATGTCAGTCGTGTAATAAACGGCATCATTCGCTACTTCATTTTGAAAGTAAACCGACCAATTCAAATCAAGCTTGCGCCGTCTCTTTCCCTCCTACGGAGGAACCGACAACGCTTTCGGTCGATCCCGGCCCCACTACCATGCCAATGCAACCGACTAACGTAAATCATGCGATGCGCGAGAGTGCGGAGTCATCCATTGCGCCTTTGGTTAGGAAGTGTACAGTCATGCTCTCTACTGCACTCGTCAATGTATGCGTAGGTTCTACGAGCCACTCAATTCGTTGTTTAATTGATACCGGTAGTCAAGCAAGTTTTGTGACTGAAGATTGTGCTAAGCGCTTAGGTTTGAGTTGTAGGTATATTAATATTCCCGTGTTTGGTATCGGTGAAGAAAAACCGATACAACCGAAAGGAATAGTTTCGTGCGTGGTCACTCCGCGTAGTTCGGATCAACCGGCCATTTCGGTCGAGGCTTTAATTTTGCCTAAACTTTTTTCGCAATTTCCGAGAATTCCGCTACCTATTGAAGCTTGGCCTCACATTCAAAACTTGAATTTAGCCGACCCATATTTTAACGCAACCAATGCTCAACCCGTTGAAATGCTCCTAGGAGCTGATGTACTTTCCCACATTTTGCTGGGAAATATTGTTAAAGGTCGTCCTGATGCGCCGATTGCGATGAATAGTATCTTTGGCTATTTATTAATGGGAAGGGTTTATTTCGATGCTAGTCCGTGTACTTCGTCTCCACTCCAGGTGTGTCATAGCTCCTTTTTCGAGGACAGCGATCTACAACGTTTTTGGGAGCTGGAGGCAATTCCCGAGGAGAAAACTCTCAACCCCGATGAACAACAATGCGAGTCTATTTTTGAAAATACTCACTCACGCGATAAAGATGGTCGTTATGTCGTAGCACTTCCGTTCAAAAATGCACCTATACTAGGTCAATCACGTGACATCGCTTTCGCTCGTTTTCACAAGTTAGAAAATCGCTTGGAACGCAATACCTCTCTTAAACGGGATTATCATGCGTGTCTCCAAGAGTATTTAGATTTAAATCAAATGGAACTCTGTGATCCTCCGTCTAAGGACGACACTTCACATTATTATATACCGCACCACTGCGTGGTCAAAGAATCTAGTGAAACCACCAAGTTGAGGGTGGTATTCGATGCTGCTTGTAAAACCACTAATGGAAAATCGTTAAATGATCTTTTGCTCACGGGTCCGAAATTGCACTCTGACATAGTCGACATCTTACTTAATTATCGTGTTCATAAAATCGTTTTTACAGCCTATATTAAGCACATGTATCGTAACATCGCTGTTCGAAATTCTGATTGGGATTATCAACGGATTGTTTGGCGACCCTCACCTGACCTACCTATTCGAGATTATAGATTACGCGTCGTCGTTTTCGGCATTAGCTCATCTCCGCATGCTGCGTTACGTGTGATACGACAACTCGCACATGATGAGGCCGAAAGGTTCCCGCTAGCGGCAGCAGTCCTGATGAGGGATGTTTTTGTTGACGACGTCGTTTCCGGGGAGGACAGTGAGGTAAACGCGCTCAACCTGCAGAAACAATTGTTAGGTATTTGTGCGAGTGCGGGCTTTGAGCTGCGCAAGTGGCATAGTAACTCGCCGGCGATTCTCGCCGCGGCGCCGTCGGATTCTCATGGTGAGCGGCCTGAGGCCTTATCTTTTGCAGAGGTCGAAAAGGATCCATCGGTCAAGGTGCTCGGACTCCAATGGAACCCTAGTTCGGATAGTTTTTCTTTTAAGGTTCAAACTTCCAATTCAAATTGTACAAAACGGGTTATTTTATCTGAAATTGCAAAAATCTACGATCCGGTAGGCTTCTTAGCACCGGTAATATTATACGCTAAACATTTGATGCAATTGCTTTGGATCGCAGGTACGGGATGGGATGAGTCACCTCCTGTCGATATCGTAAACGCTTGGCTGAGCTTCATCAAGCAACTTCCACTCTTATCGGAGTGTGTATTTCCTCGTCACATTTTTTATAAGGCAGTTTTAATTGAACTGCATGGGTTTGCTGACGCGTCTGAACGGGCCTATGCCGGGTGTGTGTACATTCGGTGTAAATGCAGTGATAACCAAACTCGAGTTTTTCTAGTACTAGCAAAAACGCGGATTGCACCACTAAAACGATTGTCGATCCCGCGATTGGAACTTATGGCAGCGCTACTACTATCTCAATTAATTAGCAAGGTGATGCTCGCTTACGGCGACCGAATTCATTTCGACCATGTATACGCATGGTCCGATTCTACTATCGTACTGGCCTGGCTACGTTCATCGCCGCATGAATGGAAGACGTTTGTGTCTAATCGCACTAGCGACATACTGTCGCGGGTACCTGCCAGCTGTTGGCGACACGTACCGTCGTACGACAACCCAGCTGACTCGGCCTCCCGAGGAATGCTGCCTGCGGTGTTCATTGAGCATTCATTATGGTTTCATGGCCCTAGTTGGTTGCAAACTGAGTCCAATACTTGGCCGGTACATAATCAAAATCTAAGTACTACGGAAGAACAGCGTAACCTTCCACTTCTTGCGCACCCCTCCGTCGGTGTAGATGTAGAGGAACCTGAAATACTTTCAAAATTTTCCTCTTTAGGAAAACTAGTTCGTGTCGTAGCTTACATTTTTCGATTCTACTCTAAATGTAGAAAACTACAAGTTGTCTTCCCTCGACATATTACTGTGCTCGAGTATAATTCGAGTTTGAATAGGATTATAGGTATAGTCCAGCAGTCCACTTTTGCAGAAGATATAAAAAATATTTCGCATGGTAAACCTCCTACCAATCAATTAAAACGTTTATCGCCGTTTATAGATAAGGATAATTTGTTGCGTGTAGGTGGACGTTTGCACAAATCGTTGCTTTCATTCGAATCAAAGCATCAATTGATACTTCCGAAGAAACATTCGTTAACTACGTTAATAATCGATGACGCTCACATTACACACCTACATGCAGGTCCTCAGTCCACTCAGTATTTATTGTTGCAAAAATATTGGATTTTATCTGGGCGAGACATAGTTAGACAGCGCATTCATAAGTGCATTCCTTGTTTCCGCGCAAGACCTACACACACACAACCACGTATGGCTCCATTGCCGAGCGTACGCACACAATCAGCGCGTCCATTCATAAAAACAGCTGTCGATTATGCCGGTCCTTTTTACGTTCGTGCAAATAAGGTTCGAAATGCGAAAATAATTAAATCATACGTTGCAGTATTCGTTTGCATGAGTGTTAAAGCGATACATTTAGAATTGGTTTCTGATCTTACGACAGAAGCATTCCTCGCGGCTTTGCGACGTTTCACGTCCCGCCGAGGTTTGTGTACAGATATTTATTCCGATAATGGAAAGAATTTTGTGGGTTGTAGCAACTATCTGAAGGAGTTGTATGCGTTTTTAAATTCTGATACCGTTCAAAGGGTATTACATGAACAGACCCTTAAACAAAACTTGACGTTTCACTTTCAACCTGTGACCGGGTCACATTTCTGTGGGCTTGTGGAAGCAGGTGTCAAAAGTTTTAAACATCATTTGCATCGTGTAATAGGTACTCGTACACAAACGTACGATGAGATGCATACAGTGCTATGTCAAATCGAGGCAGTTTTAAATTCTCGCCCCCTTTGCGTTTTAAGTTCGGACTCGGCAGATCCGCTACCATTGACTCCAGCGCATTTTTTAATTGGAGGACCTCTCACGGCCCTACCTGATATTTCTCTAACGGAGTTCAATACTGATCGACTTAATCGTTGGCAGTGGGTGCAACAATGCATTCAACATTTTTGGAAAAGGTGGAGCCGAGAATATTTACATGAGATCCAACAGGCTCATAAATGGTTTCATGATCGCGGACCTCCGATAAGTGAAGGCATGATCGTTATGGTACGCGATGATAATTTACCAGTTTTACAATGGCGATTGGCACGTGTGCATGCGGTACATCCGGGTACTGATAAAGTTACTCGTACCGTAACCCTTCGAATGGGCAATTCTTTTACGAAGAGACCTGTCGTAAAAATATGCCCCATTCCTTTGAATTAAACACCTATCAATTGCATGCTAGCATTTAAGTATCTCGTGTTTATTTGTTTCGTAGGTGTTTAAAATTAATTAGGTATATTTGTAATTTTAGTAAATCATTTGTTAGTTAAAAGCAACCACGTTCTTTTAAGGTGAGCGGCATGTTCCGTGCCGAAACAGATTTAAATATTATTTTTGTTGAATTTCTTATCGTTCATTAATGTGGGTACTACCTACCTACGGTGGATAGGATTGGCGAAAGCAGACACAATTTAGAGGGTAGATCAAGATGCTTTTGATTGTTTCTATTGGCTGTTACGGTGTGACGACGCCTCGTCTGTCTTTCGAAACGGTGACAAGAAGCGACACCTAGTATTGCTTTGTCCTGCGCCCTACGGGACACTCGCGCGCGCGCATCTTCGTGTTTTCGCACAGTGCCGCTTGTGCTGCAAGTACCTAGGCTTCAGTGATCGTTCCACCAAAGACCCATAATCTGTGAGCTCAGCCTTCAAAACCTATGGACCCTGAAGTGCGGTGATTCTCGGTGCAAGCCAGGACGCGACCTTTGGATCCGCGAGATTGATAAGATCCAGGTTAGTTGCGCCCTAAACCGCCTACTGAAATTCCCGTACATTGCATCATCGCTCGTGCGCTCATTACGGCTCCAATTTGTTTTTATGAGAATCTGGTGAGGTCTTCAAATCTTTTTTTTATGAGAATCAAGAGAGACCTTGGCAGACCAACAGCCAGATGGGTGGATGACATCGTTGCCAGCGGAAGACCTGGTTGCAAAAGGGCCAAGATAGATACGAGTGCCGTTTGAGGGAGGAGGCTTATACCCCAGCAGTGGGTTACTACCAGCTGCCTATGATGATGATGATGATGATGATGAGAATTAGATGATTAAACCAACAGAAGAAGCCCCGAACTTAGATATAACACACAAGTCAATAAAAATAGTAAAACAAAACAACAAACTACAAACTATTCAAACTTTCAGGGACTTTTCAACTTTTCCACTTTCAAACTTTACAACAAATCAAACGTTCCCATTTCTCAGAAATACGAGTAAAAAGAAAACATAAGTATTTTATCTATGAAAATTATAATCCGACCGAATTGAAACGCGGGGGATATAGAATAAATTGCGAATTGAAAGTTACTCCGTAATGAGTAGGGGTACTTTACGCGACGTTGCCAGCTCGCACCCCCCTCTAGTGAGCGCGGGACGGGGATATAAACAGAGTGAGATGGCAGATAAGGGAGCTTCGTTACTACTAAAGAGTGAATGAAAAAATGCTTTTACAAAAGCTCGTAAGTCCTTTGGAGTTACACAAATTGTATTAAGATTCGGTACATTATATTCATATTTGGAAGATGTTTTTTGGGAGTGTGCAATAAGTAAAAAGTTACATGCTCACGTGTGCTAAACATAACGTTTGGACGTGTGTGTCCCTGACTACACTTCTCTCTTAGATATCCTCAAGTAAGTACTCAGTAAGTACTCAACGAGCGCAGGGCGCCCTCCACCCGATGGACCGATGACATTGTTTTTAATCGTTTTTATACAATTTGATGTTCAGCACTTCTTCATGCGGGTTATGATGATGTAGATTAGGACCGAAAAGCCCTGAGATGTCTACCGTGCCTCGGGGTGAAGTCGTGATCTTATTTTCATTTTCCTCTCTCTTCTAGTAATCTAAGTTGAAGACTAGTATTTGACATGAGAAGATTTTCCTCTTCAAAGCAAGACATAAAAAGGTAATAGCAGCGGTCATCCGCCATAATGACGGGTTTTAGTCTCCAAATCCCTTTTAAGTTTTCCCCCTTAAGGGGATTTGGAGACAAAATGGCGGCGTGGAAATCGCACCAGCCAGCGACCTTTAAGAAATAAATGAAAGGCAAGCACCACACTGATTCTTTTCCCATCAGCTACAAGGCAAAGTCCCTGAACTCAGTGTCACCATAAAATGGCCGCAAGAAGTAAAGCGCCCCGTTTAAAAAGTTGAAAACTTTCCACCTCCATGATCTATTACGTTTGAAGGAGGCACGAGGTAATGTCGATTGTCATCATTTTGCCATCGATTTTAGAGCAATAAATTTGTAATAGAGTCTTGTGAACGAGCTGGTCCGGGGAAGTACTAGCACCGTACTTATTTCGTGTGCACAGTGATGCTCGCATTGCTGTGTTCCGGTTTGAAGGGTAACTTTTGCGTCTCAGTGATGGGCACAGTGTACTAATTCACACAGCACGTCCTCACCGGACTTGCTCTGGGAGGTAATGCATTGTTATAGGCAGAGGTAACCGTTGTACTATCAGTTTGTTCCATTTCTTTGTGAAAAGGATTATACACAAAACGCTAGAATCCAGGCTGTGAAGCTCAAAATGTGAAATTCTCAAGATACTCCGCGCACATCAGCTCAGCGGACCAATAAATCCCGGCGGGAGCCTGCCGGGGACGCAGACCATTGTCCCGTGATCTACGGGCTTTGCCATAATGACGGGGGAGGGCTCGGCTGATTCATTCCTGACGCTGGTACTTTCTTGGTCACCCCGCACGGTCGGCGGATCTCGGCTATCGTCAAGTTTTTTTATGAGAAACGTGAATAGTCATAACTCTTTATTCAATAAAATCACGCGGATCATTTAGAATCGTGTTATATAGCTAGGTGAGTCTAGGTGCCAGTTCCACGCGACCAGAGACAACAACAACGGGCACCAAACTACGGCCTGCTTTCTAAATTTTTTTGTATGAACCTTTTTACAAAAAGATATGTCCAGCAGTCGACATCTTTACCATGGTCAAAGTCCGCATATTAGCACTGATAGATAACCTCCTCAGGTCGACGACACACAAACAAACAAACAGGCTACCCACTATCAACCCTCCCTAGCCCCGACCACCTGTACAAATCTTTATATCGCGCACACGATGGTAAAGGTACGTTTGTATACAGGTTTTTAGGGTTCAGTCGTTGGCAGATTCTGTGTAAAAAGCCATACGGGTCAACGCGAATATATGTGATAAATGTATCGTATCCGAGATGCACTGCGCGGTGACGCTGCAACGTTCGGAAGTCTAGCTGCCGTTGACGCGCAATATGACTCGAGTACAGGTTAACGTGATGCAACTGTCAAGATTTGTTCGCGCACTCCTTAGGCCACTATGTTAGGGGCGACTTTTCAGGCACGTGGTCGGGTAGGTGATACACGGTTATTTACAGAAACCTGTAGGTGATTTAGAGCTCTATCACACTGGCGATTAGCGAGCGAGTTCAGAGCGGAGTGAGAGCGCAGCGTGCTCGCAGCGGGCTCGCCGCGTGCTCGCAGCGAGTGCGCAGCGAACTCATCGCAGTTGCGCAACGTTTTCGCCGTCTGACGCCAGTGTGATACAGCACTTAGAATAGGAAGGAGTACACGTAGCCTAGTCTATCAATATCACCCAGTTTGAATACCTATTCTCTTTAAAAAAAAAATTGTAATATCTTAGTGGGATACTAAACAAACCTACTTACAGACCGCTATGTGTCTAACCGCTGCTATTTCTCATAATTAACATATTTATGGCACTACTAGAAACCAGAAAGATATAAACTGCATCTTCTAAATGATCATTGTGAATTGAATGAATGATTTTGACTTTGACTTTTGATCTCAAGTCCCACACAACTTAGAAAATATGTAACGGAACCTTCAACTCAACACCAAACTCTCACATCCTCCAATTTATTGGAATAAATAAAGACGCACGCGCCGCCCCGACAGATGTTTCCGATCGGACCTCTTCGGCTGCGTCCGGAGCGGTTCGGGTTTTGAAAGCCTTTTAACACGAGGGGATCTACAATCGAACCTTGCGGGAGCACCGACGGTCGGCGTATTTACTGCTTACTCGAAGTCTTGAACAAAGGAGTATAAAGTGGGTTTAGTCTGAGGGCACTTTAAGGCTGCGGGTATAATGAAAATAGCAAGTTGCTTTTCGCTGCTAATCTGTAAATACAAGTAATAAACCAAAACTAAAAATAGTTAGAGAAAATTCATTATATTTTCGACTTTTGCTCTAATCCCGAAACACGATAAAAAATATTCTCTACATAGAAAAAAATCACTTTATTTTCTAAGATTGTGTCTGGATTACGGTTTACAAGATATCGCCAAAAAACTGCTAATTCACTGCTAATGCCGCGGGGGTTGCAAGTTTTCGAACCTTCCGACGATCGACGACGATTTTTTTTTATGAAATTGAAAAGATAATCATTAACTAACTTCTAGTCTCAAACTAAGCAAAGCGTAATATGGGAACTAGATGGCTGATAAGAAGATAAGAATACTTTACACTTTTTTTTGTAAATACTTACATACCTACTTAAAATTACATAGTAACACCCAGACATAGAACAAACATCTATGTTTTCCACGCACAAATGTTTGTTCTTGGTGGGGATCGAACCCACGCTGTGGGTCGTGGGTTCGATCCCCACCAAGGAAAGACCACGGAAGGCAGAGCTATTACCGACTGAGCTGAAAACAAATATACCATGGTTCCCATTGATATCGATATCTAGAACGAATAAAGGTTACCGTCGACCTAACCGCTGGTAGTCCACGCCGCTAAATGATTCAACCATCAATTATACCAGCATCAGTAATTCCACGCTACTGTTAGCAATTAAATTGGAATTAGCACTGAAATAGGTTTTTTTTTCATCTTTACAAAGAGACATAGTTATAATAGTCACAACAGATCTTTGTCCGTCTGAAGTATCTGCGCAGAACACATTTTTGGGTAATTGGAGGTAAGCGAATTTGTTCGCAATGATGATGATGATGAAACAGGACATGCGCAATCGTTTGTTGCACCTAACTTCAGAGGGATAAGAAAAAGAAATTTAATATCTTGACCAAATATTTGACAAGTGACAAACAACCCCTATGAAATATATTCCAAGTAAGCATTTCAGCCTTTAATAGACCTATTTTATTTTCATTTAAATTCATACCATAGACAAGACCACAGTTATAGAGGTAGCATGTGCGATGGAAAACTTCATAGAGAATTTCCTATAACACTTGATTACAGGGTGAATGTGGAATTGCAATACACGAAGGCCGATGTTCACCAAACGGATTGCTTTGTTTAACTATCGGTTAAGTTGCCTTTGGATCTACATGTAGTGTTAGAAGATAATTTTGGGATGGGATGTACATATTAATTCCCTATGACCAGAACCCAGAATAAAATAATAATTGCGAATACCACTTTCTCCAGTACCTGGGTGGGATATGGGCTCATTTACTTGTGCAATTTGTGCATCTCCGGTATAAAAATCTAAATACAGCTATGCGAGCGTGCAGAACTGAAGACATATCCCGTGACACATAGATGTCCCCTGCAATGTCGCTGCGACTCGTATATATATCGTGTTTAGCGATCGTATCGTATCATTCTTGGACATTTCACACAACGCCCTCTAGTCCCAAACTAAGCAAAGCTTGTAAATATGGGAACTAGATGCTGATGGAATACCTACTTATATACTTTTTTTTGTAAATACATACTTATAATAAATAAATATTCATGGACATTTCACACGACGCCCTCTAGTCCCAAACTAAGCAAAGCTTGTAAATATGGGAACTAGATGCTGATGGAATACCTACTTATATACTTTTTTTTGTAAATACATACTTATAATAAATAAATAAATAAATATTCATGGACATTTCACACGACGCCCTCTAGTCCCAAACTAAGTAAAGCTTGTAATATGGGAACTAGATGCTGATAGAATACCTACTTGTATACTTTTTTTTGTAAATACATACTTATAATAAATAAATAAATATTCATGGACATTTCACACGACGCCCTCTAGTCCCAAACTAAGTAAAGCTTGTAATATGGGAACTAGATGCTGATAGAATACCTACTTATATATTTTTTTTTTGTAAATACATACTTATAATAAATAAATAAATATTCATGGACATTTCACACGACGCCCTCTAGTCCCAAACTAAGCAAAGCTTGTAATATGGGAACTAGATGCTACATAGAATACAATACATAATAATGTAATGTAATATAATACATAGTGATGTCGCGAGACAAATGTTGCGTAATGAAAAAGGCTCTAGTTTACTTGATCAGTTGTGAAACGGGCGGTTTGCGTGTTGGTGAGCTTTGAGCTTAGTATAGATTACAGACCGACGTACAGTTTAAAATGATTGCACGGTTACTAGGCCAACGTTCACTGTTTGAAAACTGTAGTAGAGTAGTCATAGAGTACAGTCAGTAGTAGTAGAGCTTCTTGTGAAAGAACTCGTCCGTAGAAGTACTAACTATTTCTGCCGCCAATCAGTTGTTTGATGCAAACACAGAAATGTATCCGAACAGGTTAGGTTTTAGTAGATAGAAAAAGAAATAAATGGTACAGTCCATACATCGAACGTGTTTTTATCTACAAATATATAATTATTCCCTGTATTGTACAGAAGAAAATGGTCCTTCGAGCTGGATTTTGAGCAATTGAGCAGTGATCGCATTGCTGTGTTCCGGTTTAAAGGGTATAGTCGCCGGTGCTATTACACGCACATGAGACTAACACCTTTATGTCTCAGAGTGATGGGCGCAGTGCAATGCATCACAGGGCACGTCCTCAGTGGACGTGCTCAGTTAGCCAATGCATTGTTTATAGGCAGTGGTTACCAACTTAACATCAGTTGGATCATCGGCTTTGCCATCATATATAGTTGAATAAAAAATAACATGCCATGCTTTATTGTTTAATCTATTAAATAGGTTTACCAAACATTGATATAACTTCATCTCGGATTTCTTACATTCATCCATGGTACTGTCGAATGGTAAACAAACGTTCTGATTTTATATCCTTTGTATCATATTAAGATTTATACAGCATCAGGGCTCACTTCTCACCTATACTCCTATGAACAGATCCCTCGATCTTTGTAGAGTACTGATTTTGATTCTTCTACGGATTTCCTTATTTCGGATCGTCTCCTAAAATATGTTGATCAAAATGAGGATATAATTCGAGTTTCACGATCCAAATAATAAAAAAAAAAATATTCAGGGACATTTCACACAACACCCTCTAGTCCCAAACTAAGCAATGCTTGTAATATGGGAACCAGATGGCTGATAGAATACTTATATACTTTTTTTTTGTAAATACATACTTATACTTATAATACATACTAACACCCAGACATAGAACAAACATCTATGTTTTTGCCACGCACAAATGTTTGTTCTTGGTGGGGATCGAACCCACGACCCACAGCACGGAAGGCAGAGCTATTACCGACTGAGCTCACGATCCAAATAATGAACGTGATCACAGTATGAGCGCGTGCGCGAGTCCTTTAGGGGTTCCTTGAATAGGGCCCCGCGTTCTTTGAATAGGCTGTGCTCCTTTTCTGATGCGGTCATTCAACTTGTCTCGCTGACGGGACCACGTTGGGGTTCAATGCGATTTGAAATGTGTAAACTGCTAAATGTCCGAATTAATTGTTTTGTATGCCCAAAAACAATTCGGCTCATAGATTCCGTTTAACAGTTGGTCAAAAATTAAGTCGAAAAACTCTGTTAAGTCACAGGTAGTCTTTCGACTAAGTCTTCGACCAAGCCTTTCGTCTAAGTCTTCGACTAAGTCTTTCGACTAAGTCTTCGACCAAGCCTTTCGTCTAAGTCTTCGACTAAGTATTTCGACTAAGTCTTTCGACTAAGTCTTCGACCAAGCCTTTCGTCTAAGTCTTCGACTAAGTCTTCGACCAAGCCTTTCGTCTAAGTCTTTCGACAAGTCTTTCGATAATTTCGTAAGTCGTAACAATATTATTGAAGAAGTGGAACCCAAAACGCTAAATGAAAACTCGTTATCGATAGCCTTTTATAAAATCACTTAGATTATTTTATTACTGCGCACTAAAAGTAGGGAGAACTTCGAATATTAAAACATAAACCGTTTAATTTTGAACTCTAACTTCATCAAAATAGGGATTAGTGATAATTTCTTTATCCACAAAATAATGCTGTTAGATTTTGAACTTTAGCGTTTAGAAAATAAAGGATATCGTTTCTTTTGTGTGAATAAATGGTTGGAAATTAGCATTATACTGGTTAGTTGTACGTATGGTAATGTATGTATGTTTATACACTTACGTAAGTACTTTAGATGTTCGTTTTATTATGCTTTTATTGAGTGATAGCTTTTGTATGAAAACAACACAAAGATAAATAAAATATATTAAATTTATCCCAAGGCATGGTAGACAAGACACTAAATATACATTTTAGTATGTGTTTGGGGGTTATTTGGGGGTAGGCAGTGTCATGTCTTAACAAAGAATATTATTTATGTTTGGCATGTGGCAGGTTATAGGTACAGTACGCACAACGGATCTTTATCCCTTTGAAGTGAGGTGCAACAAACGTTTGCGCATGTACTGTTGTGCGGAAAAATTTGCTCACACCTCCAATTCGACTTAAAATAGATTCTGCCTCTGCGCAGATACTTCATAAGCACAAAGATCCGTTGTGCCTACTATCATCTAAGTCACAGATCTTTGCAAGCGCTGCTTCTAAATCTGATCCTACAGGTGCTGCTTCGAATCCCGCGATGCCAGACAGGATAAACAGTAAAAACATTTCCAAGGCTATTTTTAGTCCAAACCGTAGACGTCATAATTTGACAGCAAAAATGTCTCTTAACAGAAAAACTTTGAAATCCTTACCCCCCCCCTTGGCATTCCGTTACTACCACCTGCCGTTGTTACAGATTACATATGAGTTGTGTGCGCGGGCGCACCACCACCCCCCCCCTGACTATACAGATACCTCACCCCTCTAGAATGCTCGTGAGTCGTGGGTATAGAGTAGAGCCCGTGTGAATTTTTATAACTCACTTGCATTGAGGCTTTACGTAGCCTTACTAAGTTCATCGTCACTTAACATCAGGTGAGATTGCGGACAAACTTTTGTCTATAGTGACATCCACAATCGAGCTTCAGCACTTAGTTCGTTCGTTTATATTTATGGCTAACTCTGGTGACGGATTTTTTAGGCCGCCTTGAGGCCGCGCAGAACGTCGCTTTACTAAGATAATCGGTGAAAGTAGAACTGCCTTACTGAGCACGTCCACTGAAGAAGTGCACTGTGATGCATTGCGCCTATCACAAACGGTGTTAAGTGTGATGTGCGTGTAATAGCACCGGCACCCATACCCTTTAACCCGGAACACAGCAATGCGAGCATCACTGTGCACACGAAATAGGTGCTAGTACTCAACCCGGACGAGCTCGCACACAAAGAGCCCTTTTACTACATGGAAATATCTACGTTCAAAACTCACCAATTACGTTCCAATAAGCCGTAAAATAACCAGCAATCAACGGGCGAGTTTACGGCAGTTTAAATATCATTTATGATAAAATCGAGTATAATTGGTTCCTCTGATGAATAGGCCTTACTGCCGATACCAGCTGGTGATCATCAAGTCAAGACAGTCCAGTTTTAGTAGTAGAAGGGTTCTTTGTGAAAGAGTTCATCAGGAAGTACTGCCACGTTTTTCTGGCGCTGTGCAATACCTCCTACAGAATCCTAATGGTTCTCTGTGACTCTGAAACGTGCTGTGAACGTGGTGAATTTAGACGCCAGTTCCTCGCAACCTACATTGGTGACCCTTACCACCTAACATTCTGAAATCTGTTACAATTCCACAGTGTCTGAAAACCCGCCTCTACAACCAGTGTGTGTTGCCCACTATGACCTACGGTGCCGAGACATGGACGCTTACCCAGGAGGCTGTGTACAGGTTGAGAGTTGCACAGAGAGCCATGGAGCGTTCCATGCTCGGCATAAAGTTGATAGACCGAGTTCCAAATGTCGAGATTCGAAAACGCACAAAGGTTTTCGACGTAGGCAAGCGCGTAATGGAACTCAAGTGGAGCTGGGCAGGCCACATGGCAAGGCGCGGTGACGACAGGTGGAGTACGGCGGTTACGGAATGGAGACCGAGGACAGGAAAGAGAAGTGTCGCTCGTCCAGCGGCGAGATGGGCTGACGACATCACTAACGTCGCAGGTCGGACTTGGATGAGAGTGGCGCAGGACCGCAGAGAATGGCACAATGAAAGAGAGGCCTATACCCAGCAGTGGGTGAGATCGGGCTGCGGATGATGATGATGACCACCTAACCAACTTCTATTTGGATCAGATCAATGCTTCATAAAGAATCCTAGTGGTGTTGTAACTCGCTTTGGAACGTTCTGTGAACTTGGTGAATTTAGACGCCAGTTCCTCGCGACCTAGCTTGGTACTGGTGCCTATATTGGTGACCCCAAGCACCTTAGGTTGGTTAACAAACCCTATTTGAATCAGATAAGTCTTATAATTATTATTCTATGTATTATAAGTATGTATTTAAAAAAAAAAGTAAGTATATAAGTATTCTATCAGCCATCTAGTTCCCATATCACAAGCTTTGCTTAGTTTGGGACTAGAGGGCGTTGTGTGTAAAGTCCATGAATTTTTTTTTTTTATAATTCTTTGCTAACCCACAAATGGCCCATGCAACTCGGAAAAACAATGGCCAAAGGAAGGGAGATCATTGGAGACCACGCATCGGATAGCGTAGCTTGGGGGTAGTATTGAGATATAACAGGATGTCTTTCGTTCCTGGGGAATACGACAGCCATTTACATTACCTCCGAACATAGTCACAGATCTTCACTAGCGAGTTATCCCTCGATACTTGTAGAATGTTGCAGGCAGATGTCAGAACCAGTTCAATGAATTAAGATGTACTTTTATAATGGCCCATTAATAACTGGATTGAGTGGCATCTAGTCACAATACGTCAATGACCTTAGGGACCTTCCACCATATTAGTAAGACCTTGAGTTTGACCCATCATTGAAGCGCTCACGCTAACCGTATCTTGAAGGGGCGATAGGCTTGTAAGACTGCCTTCCACGTACCGAATGGTGATGGTAAAATCGTTCTAGTCGATCACGCCTTGTAAAACTGGATTACAAGAGGTGACTTTGAAGACTCCTTAATATAATACCCTTAAGTGATCAAAAGCTCATCAGGGATAAGGCTCACCCCACCTCCTCGACAAGTGGGTATTTCGCACTACCCCTTATTAGAGATCCTTCTTACCGCATACGTACAGGAAGTGGAACGAGAAACCTCCCGGGGTTTTCCCATCACCCTACAGCATGAACAGTTTCAAGATAAAAGACTTCTGCAGGGTAGGCAACGCATCATCAATGCATGTAGTGTTGCGGGTGTTAATAAGCGACGGCAATCGCTTTTTTTGTATATAATATAGAATGTCTATGGCCACAATCTCACCTGATAGTAAGTGACGAAGAGGCCGACGATGGAGCAAGACAGTCTAGAAGACACCTATTCACTCTTGCCTTGAAAAGACCCAGATTATATTTATCAGGAAAAACAGAAGACGGCAACGAGTTCCATTCCTTGGCAGTTCGCATAATGAATGTAGATCCAAAACGTTTGGTGCGAATGGGTGGGCCAACAGGTGGGTCGTAAGCCTGTTTGCCTAACAAAGCTCTTACTGGAAAAAGTAGTGAAATTCATAGACGTGCATCAACTTTTTAAACCCCCTTGAGGCTCTTGAGTGCAAAGAGATCTGGGGGGATAAAATATCCCGAGGAGGAACAGGGCTAATTAGTCTATTTCATTCATTTCATAAAAAGCTCCATACGATGTTCTAGACATTTAGATTATCTCGCAACAGGTGGTAGACGGTCACTACGATAAAAAAACCTATTATGAAAACACGATTTGCGGTCAGATGACTCAATTTTATATTATTTTTCATCGAATTTATGTTATAATTGCGACTGTGTTGCCAACTGGGTTAAAACAGAAGCTTTCATGAAAATAACAAAAAAACAACAGAAGAACTAAATCTTCTGGATTTTTTTGGACCCTGTTATATTTTGAACAATTTTTTATGATATTTTCAGGACATGTATATAATCTTTAATGTGACCACCCATACCATACAGTAGTTTTCTTTAATTTCTTAAACTAACGACTGTACTATTAAAAATCAGAATAGTATTTGAAAATTCTTGGACCTCGAAAATCGCCAGAACTGTCATAAAATGTAACCCAGTCGGCAACACTGGCGACTAGTTGGGGCCTCGGCGGGGATCAGCTAAAGTCAATATACTGGCTCGTGGACACCTGGTCACATTTGCATATATCGGTGCTTTACCGATCTGGTACCACGGGTCGTCAATGCCTTGTCAAACAGGTATTTTATCACGATCGAGATTACGAAACTGTATATCAGATCTGATCGACTTTAATCAGAGCGAGCTGAAGTCTTTAGACCTGCCAAGTTTAGAGCCAGCGGGAACGGCATTGGCTCTGGTTAGCTGAAGAAATCACAACACCTCACGTCGTTGACAAGGTATCTGCGAAATGTATCTGGTAAACACTGGATGAGAAGAGCCGATGATTACTCAGTGGCGCATTCTGGGAGACCCCTGCCTCTAACTGTGTACTGACATAAGTTAATGATCTAGATTGTCTCTTGATTGGTCTACTTAGTGCCTTTTGGGCTCAGATATAAAAGGCACTGTAAAATAGAATTGTACAGTACGCACAACGGATCTTTATCCCTCTGAAGTTAGGTGCAACAACGATTGCGCATGTACTGTTGTGCGGAAGTTGGTTACCACCAATTCGACTCCAATGGGATCTGCGCAGATACTTCAGAGGGGTAAAGATTAGTTGTAACTGCTATACGCAATAACTGGGCTAATGAGATTGATATTGGGTGTTACTATGTATTATAAGTATGTATTTACAAAAAAAAAGTATATAAGAATTGTATCAGCATCTAGTTCCCATATTACAAGCTTTGCTTAGTTTGGGACTAGAGAGCGTCGTGTGAAATGTCCATGAATATTTATTTTATTTATTTATTTATTGATAACATCGAAGACGCGATTGATACCTTTGATATAAAAGTCTCCATTAGTTACGGTAATCTTTGATAAATAGGTCGATAAATGATCCCTGTGATATTATTGAATAAAGAAATTTTGACTTTGACTTTGATACTTAGTCAAAGTCAAAAATCTTTTATTCAATAAAATCACGCGGATCATTTTAGAATCGTCTTAAACTAGGTGATTCTAGGTGCAAATTCCACGCGACCAGAGACAAAAAGAACGGACAAGAAACTACGGACTGATTTCTAGCGTTTTTTTGTAGTTGTCAATCGATCGAGAACCTCTAGTACCACCTTAGAGATGAGTCCAACTATTAATTTATGCGATCCTAGGACTTAATATACTCGTTTGTATGCTATACGGTCTCGCAGACGTCGGGTGTTGGGTTACCAGCTAGCAGGAATCTTAGGGTTGACCTAGAGAACTAAAATCACGGCTTATTGAGAAGAAAAGAGCGCAATCCAGCACTTAGCTTGAGCGCTAAAAACGGCATATCTTTCTATCAAAGAGAAGACAAATCCTTCGTCCTTTTCTTTTGTTTGATGAAAGCAGAGACGTGTAGCTCTAGTTTATTCTTCCGTAGACAAATCGCTGTCTAGGGCGAATTATGGTTCAGATAATGGGATTCTTAGGTTTGACGGATGTCAAGTGCCAAAAGGGCTAGATCGCAAGCTTTTGGCGAGGGCTTTAGGGACCTGCAAACTACGACGGATTTTCATTTTCCGTATGTTTTGTAATACTAAAAATGATTAATAAAAAATAAATGATTTTGAGAGATTTGACAGCCCTATCATTATAAATCGATTAATTCGAGAAATTAGTCAATTAAATACAGATAAAACAATTGCCGAATGTCAAAGGTCGCAGGTTCAGGGTCACCGTGACCTCGGGATTTATTGCTAAAATAAATATAGATTAAAAAAAAAGTCGTCCACCTGTTGGAATTACCATCTGGCAGAAAGGATATTTCGCGGAATTGGAGTTAATATACCCATTTCATTCAAGCCTGTTGGAGAACTTGGAAATACGCACGAAAGTCGCCAAAAAGTTCAAAACTTACTCAAACTTTATAGATATCTTCAGTTTTTCAAAATATGAACTTATTTTTTGTTATATGTCAAACTCCAAACATATGTATTTAAAAAAATTCTTAGTTAACTATACGGGTACGCAGATAGAGGAAGACCGAAGAAGAAGTGGTTGGATTGTGTGAAAGATTATGAATGTAAGAGGAGTAGATTCGTTGACGAATGATAGGAGTGAGTGGATGAAGACATGTTGTGCCGACCCCGCCTAGCGCGGGATAAGGACAGGGGAATGATGATGATGCTATAGTTAACTAAGTACATCTACATTTCAAAGACTTATAATCGCTTCTTATAATTTCTTTCTAAAGTTAATCACCGTTTGAAATAGCGCCATCTCGTTTTATTTATACAGGGTGGGGACGTATATCATGGGTAGACGATAATTAGTGCAAAATTAGACCTTACGACGACCACCTAAGGTGCGTGTAATTGCATACTACGCAAAAAATATTGATTTGCATATCAAACTATAGTTCAAGTGCAAAATTAGACTTTGCGACGACCCCATAAAGTGCACTTTGCTCAATTTGCTCAGGCACTAAAAACTGTGACTCGGTGAATGCAACAATAGGCCTTATGTCGACACCATAAGATGCATGTGTGCAGATATTTCGCGCGGGTGCTTGACCGCGCTATTTCCGACACGGGAATCGAAGGCGAGGCCCAAGGGAATGATGGGATAAACTGACGGATAACATGCTTAGCTGTGGTCCTGTTATTTAGTGCTTAGGCTAAAACTGTTATTATCAAACATAGCTGTTTATAGATGTTTTGTATACCCGTAGTTAGCACAGGACTTTGAATCCTATTCATAATGATACGTATACCACCCATATACTTACATATGATGTGATTTAAAAGAGTTGAAAGATATATTAAAATGTTCAGATATATTCGCTTCAGTTTATATCTTTGACTCACCGGATGAGTCCTGTGATCGCGTTTCGCATCCTACACGCAGCTTAATGATACCTTTGTCGAACTAAACTGGACTACTGGACTTACCTGAAAGAGCAACAAGAATTAGGTTAGCTAATTTGAAAACTAAATAGAAAAAAAGATGAAAAATATACATTGAAACAAAAGATATACGAAAATAATGGAATCAATTACAAATAGAATCAAAAGAACTATACAAAGGAACAGGAAAAGGTATTATAATTGATGAGGAGGGGGGGACAGAGAGAGAGAGCGACATAAGTGGGACCAGCATAGGAATGGTAGGACAGAAGAAAGAAAAGACACATAGGGCCATAGGCCACAAACTTATAACACGCAAAATTGTTCTGATTCGAATCTGATTAAACTTTGACACGATTATAATTAAATTTTAGTAGATTAGAAAGATTATCCTACTCATTCTAAGTGATAAATAGGTAAAATAAAAGCCATTCATAATGTAATACGTAAAATAAAGAAGCGTCAAAAGAAATAAAAATAGAATCAATTACAAAAGAAGTAACCAGAGCGAATAGTACATTTACAACACAAAAAAACATTCACAAAGCAAATTACGACTCGCACAGAATGTATTTATTTACAATATTTACAAAACACAAGTGAAACAGTTGCTATCTGCAAACGATATATGGATACCTCAACTGATCCAAATAAAAATGGTAATAAATATAATAAACAATACGAAGAAGCAAAAACTAATTGTCAAATCATAATTATCCCTAGAACCAAGCAATTCGCATCTCAAATTCGCATCACAGAGATACTTCATATTCATACCTGCTTCTGACCATATGTCTTCAAACGTAAATCTTACGCCATTGTTCGTATCGAGACCGAATCGAACGCAAAACGAAAAAAACCGATCATCGGAACATCTGGTGTTTTACACCCCCGTAACCACCCCGGCGTGTGAGACAGATATATAGTGGTGCAACTTGTTGGAGAGAGAAAACAAAGCACCCTAGAGAGAGAAGCAAAAAATCTAAATTGTATGCGCGGGCGCACGTTAAAGCGTTTCGGAAATGATTTGGGATTTGTTGCAAGGATTACTGGCGGTTTTGTTTTTAATAGGCTTACGTGTTTTGAATACATCTTTAAAGTAAAAAAAAACTGTTTTGCAAAGCCGAAAACTTACACCAAATTTTTTGTGTTTTAGACATGATTGAAATGCACACCTTGGATCATCATCAAACCAAATTGGTCCACTGCTGGACGTAGGTCTCTCCCAAGACGCGCCATTGAGCTCGGTCTTCAGCTCTTCTCATCCAGTGTCTGGCAGCTACATTTCGCAGATCGTCCTACACTACCCTTGCCTAAACGTGGTCTCCACTCGAGTATTCGTTTGCTTCAATATAACCTGGATGTGTTATGGTAACCCAGGTATAATGATCTGGAAACCAGCTGCAAGTATGACCTTGGAATAGAAATCATGCTAGCAGAGTTGACAGAGCAAAATTAACCGGTCATTAAAAAAAAATCATTGCACTTGCAAAGGCTACAATATTTTTTTAGTAAGAGAAATTAATTTAAGACAGGTTGTTTCCCTAAACCCACCATATAATCTGAATGACAAAACCTTTCATTGAATCAAGCCAATAAAAGAATTTAGGTCCACAAAAATGGCAACTGTTTTTACAACAAACAAAGAATAGATAAACAAAGCAAAGGTGCGAAAAGTGTAAATAGGTGTCATCATTGTCTTACAACTTCCCACGGGTGGACAGGAAGCGGCCATACAGGAGGTTTGGTCGGACTGCGAGCGAGTGACGATAAAATGGGCGACCGATAGAATAAAATTATAACTGATCGTAAGATGTACCAGAGTCTAATTAATTGAATGTGGGGGGGATAAGAATGGGATGTTTCTAGAGTTCCTTTTTTGTCACGATAGATAATATCTCCCAAAACTGTCAAAACTCGATAGTTTTTGATTATATCTATCGTGATAAAAGTCTATTGGTCTAGAATGACTTCCTGCACTGATGCCCCTCGTGAGGGTGTATTGTTTGTCCCCCTGATAACCTCACATCAGCCAGCCTAACTCCTTAAAGTAACGGAGAAGGACTTTCGGTTGATAGCAGAATTATTCTAGCATTCCCTGATGGTGATGTGGATGCAGAGGAGCATTTTACCCACAACACTCAGCTTTAATCGCGAGTAGCTGACACCTAGAACCACGTAGTGTATAGGACGATTCTAAATGATCCTTTACTGAATAATTTATAAGTTTAAAATACTAGAAAAACCGACTTCAATTCGACTACCAGCTTCATCATCAGACGATGATGATGATGATGGCAGTTCATTGGGAATGTTCTAGTGACTATAAACACCACTTAAAAGTCACAGGAAAGCAAAATACGCAATTTCCTGCACGTGGTTGACATATTTTTTTCAGTTATTTCTATTTATAACCCTAACTACTGAACCGATTTTGATGAAAATGAAATGGGAACAATTTGGAAGTACATTCTTTCAGATAAAAAAAAAATTTGAAATCGGTTCATAAATCGAATTGAGAACCTTCTCCTTTTTTGAAGTCGGTTATAAAAGATTTTTGACTTGACTTTAATTTAAATCGACAGCACGAGTTCAAAGAGCTATCTCCCACGTGTCTGTTAACGTAAATAATTCACGTGACCCAGGGCGTTTAATGATTATTCAGTGGAGTATTACGTTTTTGGGTGGGACAGAAGTGGCGAAACTCTGATTATCAGGACAGTAACACGTTTGGACGACACGTGTTCTTCACGTCTAGATGTTACGATGAAGAAACCTTTATGAGGAAGCTGATTAGTGCACCGGCAGGGTCCTTCAGCTTGCCATCCACAGAGAATACATCCGGAAGCTAATGGGATGGTAGACCGCTATGCTGATGTGCGTTGATGGGGAAACACCGTGAAGGGAATATTTATCTTCAAAACAAAACTATCATCGCTTATGGATTCCCCGCTATCCGCTCCCACTCCGCCCACGTTTCAGTTAATTTCAAAAAAAGTCACCCGCATAAAGGCGCCACATACTTTCAGAACATCTGTCAGTCGGCCTTCTCTTTCACACTTTGCTAATTCAGATAGTCCGTCTCCTTCTAACGCACAAAGCAGGTAGTTAGAACTTGTTCCCAACCTGAGGCTCAGATAATGTGACAATCGTAAACGTATCGTAACGGTAGCCTATCAAAGATACATTGCGCGGTGACGCTGCCACGTTCTGCAGTCGTGCTGACCATGACGCGCAATATGACTCGAACATGTTAGGTTTACGTAACGCGGCGACTTTCAGATTTGCTCGTGCTCATTCCCTCAGTTTTGCAAGTGCTCTGAGTGTGAGCTTTAGAGGGTAAGAAATAAGGGTTGATATTGTATGGCAAAAATTTCGAAAGGTAGAGAAAGTTTGGTGCTAAGTGTTTGGAGATTTCCCAGGGTAGAGATAAGGTGTAGAATCGCTTGGTAATGCGGTTTAAAGATGTCAATGTGGAAACGTGCAAGGATCATAGACTGAAGAGTACAGCTAGCGATTCCAGGCAATCGTGAAGTTAGGCGTTTTGATGCGCAATGGAGCTTTTTCTACTAAATTCTATTTGCGCCTCACAAACGTCTAACTACACGATTGCCTAGATCCGCTGAAGTATTTCGACTCCGAGTTTAATAAAAAAAACACCTAAAAATTAGCAATCGTATGCTTATTCCAGGTAACGTAACTATAATGATCTATGTTTCATTCAAATCGGTTCAGCCGTTACGGCGTGAAGTCGCAAACAACGTTAGGTAGAGGCTTAGTAGATTGTAAAAACCGACATTTTATTTTCCTACCCAGAAGATGGCAAAACTCATAAAATCAAACACCAATATTGACCAACAAAAACCATTTCATAAGTACCCCTGTACACCCCATGTGCGTTACTTGGGGTCAAAAGAAGGGGCGCCCGCGCACCCCAATATCTACCATCTCTGTCACTCTACAGCGATACGAGGTTGTCTCGCTCAGGTGTAGTAAGCTTTATTTAAAAATTCACTTGTTGGATTATCAGGTCTTGAAACCGGCTTGGTATTTTTTAAAGAGTAATTTATTCATTCCAAATTAAATAAATAAAAATTTACTCTAACAATGGTTTCGGATTTTCGATCGTATTAATTTTAGACGTAAGCGACCACAGAATTCGAGCCAAGGGGTACAAAGACTTGATAGATAGACAGGCTTCTAAAATATAGTCTCCCTAATCTTACAAAAGTACTATTTACTAATTAACCTTTTTTTTATATAACTAAATTATGAATTTCGCGAAGGCATTTTAGTAACAGTAGTTCGGAGACTATACGATGTTTAAATCTAAGTTTATGCGATTTACCACCAAGAAGACCTCTTCAAAACCAAATTACTCAGTATTGTCGATAACTTTTTGATTTTGAGCGTATAGGTACTTTATCTGTTTCAAAATAACAGAGCGCGATTTTTTGCATCAGAACGTTTAATAAATAAATAAATAAATAAAAACAAACTAAACTAATTTTTACTGAAAAAGATTAATATTTCTTCCCGAATATGAAATACTAAACTCTATAAAACCCCTATAGGATCTTAAAATCCAACTACATTCTCCCGACATAGCGGCGCGCGCACGCGATTGGCGTACTGAGCCAGGTGCGACACTCCCGCGCACCCTAGGGAACGGAACGACGTCCGATAGGGTTGGGCGGGTTAGAACTATCGATAGATTTTGGCAAATTATCTTGCGAAAATTCTACCAAGTGATGTTACGAGTACCAAGCTTCTAAAGGCTATCATTTTGTAGAGAGCTGGATTTACTTAGTTTACAACGATTTACAATTGTAAAAGTTTACAATTGATTATTATAGTGATAGTTTTGATTGGATATATATATATTTCTAAATGATCCTTGTGATTTTATTAAATAAAGAAACTTTGACTTTGAGTTCTTCTCGATTATTTTTGCGTTCATCAATATCGATCTACAGATCATCGACAGCTCTCCCATCCCTAGTGTAGCAAAAAAACAAATGGCCCGTGCCCCACCTCGCAGGTACGTAAATGACAAGTACCGTAGATCGTTATCGCGCTATTGAATAGAAAACAGAGTGGTTTTCAAAATATATGTGCAGTTTTTAGATTATATTTTTAGATATCGAATCTCGTTCAATTAACTTATAGAATTGAGAGGAACTTTTATTCAAAACTTAGGAACTAAACAATGATCTAGGCCTCATCATAAGTCACAAGTAATTAAATTAAAAAAACCCCCGAATCTTGGACCGATTTTCATTAAACATAGGTAGCTAAGAACACTCCCGCCTAACTTACCTTTCAAACAAAATCAAAATCGGTTCATCCGTTCAGGAGCTACGTTGCCTCAGACAGACACACACATACACAAACACACACACACAAACACACACACGTCAAACTTATAACACCCCGTCGTTTTTGCGTCGGGGGTTAAAAATGGGTTCGATCCCCACTGAGAACACTATGTATGTATGTACACGCGAGAGCAATGATTCCGGGTCACTTAAAGAATGTTAAAAATCTCGGAAACTAAAAATGATAGGTTAATGCAATAAATTGTATTTAATAGACAATGTAATACTCCTTAAATGAAGGTATTAAAACTTCTTAGTTATTGTAAAGTTATATCTTAAAAAAATCAAATTTGAAAAAGGGCCACTTTCGAAGATGGAACTACGAAATTACAGCATTTGGTTTTGCTTTTGTTTGTAATCTGTCATTTATGTGGGTATATAAACCATGTTGATAGTGCTCTATATTCATTATTCAAGCTGAAATTATGTCGCTTACGCCTGAAGAATGCACCAGAATACTTACAATGCTGGAAACCGGCCGGAGTCAGCGCGATACAGCCAGGACTGTCGGTGTGTCGCTGTCAACAGTACAAAGAGTTCTCCGACGTTACGAAGAAACTGGTTCTAACCTACGCAGACCAGGAACGGGCAGAACCAGGTGTACCACAGCACGAGAAGACCGATACTTGGTGAACACCATGCTTCGAAATCGCTTTCTCACAGGAACTGAACTCACAAATCAGTTTCGACGCCTCGGAGGAAGTAACCCAAGTGCATGGACAGTAAGACGTCGGCTTGCTGAATCTAACTTAAAACCCCTTAGACCTGCAAACGGCCCTAAACTGGAGCGTGGGCATCGTATTTCAAGACTAAGATATGCCCAGAGCCACGTAAATTGGAGTATTGAAGATTGGTCAAAAGTTATGTTCTCCGACGAATCAAAATTTATGCTCTACAAGCACGATGGAAGACACAGAGTGTATCGAAGACCAGGGGAAAGATTCAAGCAAGCATGCATCGAAGAAAAAGTAGCCTACGGTGGTGGGTCTGTACTTGTGTGGGCCGGAATTTCTTCTGAAAGTCGCACAGAGCTGGTGATCATAGAAAACGGCTCTTTAACTAGCGTAAGATATGTGGAAGAAATCCTCAATGATCATGTTGGTCCATTTATGGTCAATTTAGGTGAGGATGCTATATTTATGCATGACAATGCCCGACCTCATACAGGTAGGATTGTGAATGACTACCTTCAAGAGATGAACATTACTCGTATGGAGTGGCCAGCGCGCAGCCCGGATATCAACCCGATCGAGCATGCTTGGGACGAGCTAGGCAGATGCGTAAAACAACGAAACCCTCCCCCAATCACGCTTCGTGAGCTCAAAATTGCTCTCACAGAGGAATGGGAGAATATTCCCCAAAATCGTATAAGGAACTTGGTGTACAGCATGCCAAACCGCGTAAACGCAGTAATGGAAGCACGAGGAGGCAATACGAAGTATTAAAATTCAAGTCAAATCGTAATAAAGTTCAAAAATTTCATGTTTCCTATTTTTGTTTTAAGGAGAGATCAGCAGTTTTTTTCTTTATGTAATTTTGTGTTAATAAAATGTATGGTGACTCATATTTTTTTACTTTCATTTAAGGAGTATTACATTGTCTATTAAATACAATTTATTGCATTAACCTATCATTTTTAGTTTCCGAGATTTTTAACATTCTTTAAGTGACCCGGAATCATTGCTCTCGAGTGTATTTACAAAAAAGTATATAAGTATTCTATCAGCATCTAGTTCCCATTTTACAAGCTTTGCTTAGTTTGGGACTAGAGGGCGTCGTGTTAATGTCCATGAATATTTATCCCTCCTCAAAAAAAATATTTTTAGTGTCAATAGTTAATTTAATTAAGTACCTCTGCTAATCTATGTATTAATATGCTATCATACACTAAAAAAATCACAAAGACTTAATTACAATTTTCAACTTGCTAATTATATCCAAGATAAGAACTATGGAATAAAAAAATAAACAAAGCACTATCAACGAATGCATGCGTCCACTAAAGAATCGAACCCACTATCAGCTCGGGGTGTTGCAACATACACATTATACAAGATTTAACACGTTCTAATCAAATGTATGGAAAACTTAATGAATGGAGTTATCTTCACACTCAATTCAAGGCTTTAATCTTTGTACAGGGTGTGTAAAAAAGACTACTATAATTCTCGCAATCTTTTCTAACAAGAGCGCCGGTGGTTTAGTGGTAGCCAGCCCTTAAGGTCGTAGGTTCAAATCCGATCGTACCAATAGGTTTTTCTTATCGGATGTGCGCAATACCAGTGCTGTAAAACAATGAAAGAAAACGTCGTGAGGAAAACCGCGGCTTAGGGTGGCTTGCACCAGAATCACTAAACGTGTTTAACAGCTAAATAGATTTAAGGGCGGCTTGCACCAGAATCACTAAACGTGTTTGCTTTAACGGTACTGCTACGCAGATGTAAGTTACGTTTACGCTACGTAACGCGTAATGGCGTCAATGGCACCCAAAACGTCAGCTAAATAGATTTAAGGGCGGCTTGCACCAGAATCACTAAACGTGTTTAACAGCTAAATCGATTTAAGGGCGGCTTGCACCAGAATCGCTAAACGCGTTTAACTCTTAAATAGTATTTAGCGAGTTGTCAAGTCATACAAATACGTCAGATTTAAATCGATTTAACTGTTAAATACGTTTAATGATTCTGGTGCAAGACGCCCTTAATCTGACGTATTTATATGACTTGACAACTCGCTAAATACTATTTAATAGTTAAACGCGTTTAGCGATTCTGATGCAAGCTCGCCTTAGTCAGCTCCGCACATCGATTCACCTTATCTTTCTTGTGGATAGGGACTACGCTGAGAGGATGGTATAGGTGTTTTTCCCCGTTAAACAAAAAAAAAAGGTGTTTGGCAAGTCAAACTTGAGTTTATCAGGAGTCAGCATCCCATATCCTTTCGAATCTCGAGAGATATCTAGGATATTACTTGGTGCATTAAAGAATCCTACTAATCCTATCCTATCCTACTAATATTATAAATGCGAAAGTTTAGATGTTTGGATATTTAGATGTTTGGATGTGTGTTTCAATCACGTCTAAACTAATGAACCAACTTGAATGAAACTTGGCATATATATAGTTCGTAACCTGGATTGACACATAGGCTACTTTTTATCTCGAATAATTAACAGGATCTACAGGATAAAATGAACGAAAAGGATTATAGCAGCGCCAATTGGCAAGAGGATTTCATTGTCATGTCATGTTACGTCAGTTTGACAGGGCGTAGTACTACCTCTTTGGTCTAACGACTAGCGTTTGACATTCCAGTAGGTACGAGTTCGGTGTAATGAGGTGTAATGTCAAGTTTCTCAAAGTATCCGCTCGGTACACGCACAGATAATATAATGTACACGGAAACTGTAGACGCGGGTAACTGCTAGTTCAAAATAAATACTAAAACAAGAGGACATCACAAAAATACAAAAAAATAAGTGCAACGACAATGTTAGTGCAACAAAACATTATTATAAAAACACATAACAAACACTTGTAAACACAAAACAATGCTGCTCAACTAATCTAACTAACTAACTATTTTTTAACTAAGTTAAAAAATATCTGCAGATACAATCATCATCAAAATAAGTGCAACCCAACAACTAAATACTATTTAGTGCAACAACGATTTAATACTTAGTGCAAAATGTACGGTTACGTACAAAAAATAACAAGAGGAAACACAAACCAGGAGTTAACAGAATTGTGAACATGATGATAAATATCAAACTAGGAGAAACAATAAATTATAAGTTTAAAAAACTAGAAAAACCGACTTCAATTCAACTACCAGCTTCATCATCAGATGATGATGATGATGATGGCAGTTCATTGTGAATGTTCTAGTGACTATAAACACCACTTAAAAGTCACAGGAAAGCAAAATACGCAATTTTGTGCACGTCGTTGGCATATTATTTTTTTCAGTTATTTCTATTTATAACCCAAACTACTGAACCGATTATGATGAAAATTAAATGGGTCCAACCTGGAAGTATATCCTTTCAGATAAAAAAATTTTGAAATCGGTTCATAAATGACAGAGTTCTGAGGTAACAAACATTAAAAAAAAACAACCAAATTGTGAACCTCCTCCTTTTTTGAAGTCGGTTAAAATATTAAAACAAAGTGCAACACAGACACAAAACCAAAAACACAGTTAGATAACAAGACATCACATCTACAACACAAATGCAATCACACTACAATAATGATGAGAGAACAGATCGCCGCTCACCCATTGCGGCGGCACGTCCGCGTGCTGGTGCTGGTGCTGGTGGCGGTGGTGGTGCCTCCGGTCCTGGTGGTGGGAGTGCGCGGCCGAGCACGACGTCGCCGCGACGCCGTACTGCCACATCACAACACATTACTTCGCCTCTACTACAGCCAAAAAAGCCGTGTTGGCCGAGTGGGATTGTACCTCGACTTTCGATCCGAAGGTCGTGGGTTCAAATCCCGACCGTGCATCAATGCATTTTTCGTTCGGAAAATTTATATGCGCATTAACACGAGCTTTACGGTGAAGGAAAACATCGTGAGGAAACCCTTGGCTTAGTCAGCTCCGCACGTATTGACCTTGTCTTTCCTGTGGATACGGCTGACTAGGCTGAGAGGATGGTATAGGTGCTGGGCAAGCCTACTCCATCTAAACATTGTCCCAGGCACTACAGTGTCCCGTTAAGTGTAGGCATAGGTTGCCTCCTGACGCTGTATAAATCATCTTCAATAGATGTAAAGGTCTATTATTACTACAGCCAAGTGAATCGGGCGAACGCAAACCGAAAACAAAACGTCTTGTCGAACAGTTAGAAAGAAAGAAAGAAAGAAAATAAATTTATTTGCTTGCACTTAACACTATCGATACCTACCAAACAATCACATTATTATTATTAACTACTTTAGGTATAAGCAGGTACTCTAGGCCAGTGTGCCAAATCGGACCCTGACTCAGCATGAGGTTAGTAGCTGATGATGAGCTACTAACGCTGGTCTTCCGTCAGGGCCGTCTAGTGATGCCACGGGCGTCCCAACCCACGAGAAAAATAAATAAATAAATAAATTAAACAGTGACATTGACCAAGAACTTAGATAACCAAGAAGAAGTTACGAGTAGGTACAGTAAAAATAAATAAAAAAGATGACAAATGAAATAAATGAAACATCCAATGTTTCATTTATTAGTTAGTGATGCGAAACTTCATAATTTTTTGACAAACCCTCTCAGTAAAACTTTTTTAGTTACAATATGCTTCTTTGTATTTGCTGTTTTCGTTACTTGCTTATTTAATGAGAATCATCCTAAGTACTTAATAATATTATTAAGTACACTACATAATTACTCTATTCTTATTTATTAAAAAAGCACAGTTCATTCTCTAGGTATGTGCGTATAAAGCAGTGTTTAATAGGTAGGTACTAAACAATGCTATAATAGATAGGTAAACATAATTTTATGCATGCTGTGTTCGCTTTTTTCGCTTTTCGTTATAACAGAAAATTTATTTTCACGTCACTAAGTGCGCGACAAAACAGTTTTGTCGATAGATGTGCGTTGGCCCTTAATAGGGATGTTGGTATTGGTACACACGGCGACAGATCAACCTAAACTGTTAGTACTTTGAACGTTGCAAATCGTGCGAGAGGGACCGTGTTTTGTGCGGGACGCGCTGATCGCAACTATACATGCGTTCCCTTTCCAACGATTCTCTGCATTGTCTAAACTAAAGCGTAGTTATGGGTATGTTGGGTGTTTAAACTGACGTGTAGTTGTGGGGTAATCACGAACAAATCTGACAGTCACCGCGTTACGTAAACTTAACGTATTCGAATCATATTGCGCGTCAACGTCAGCTCGACTGCCAAAAGTTGCAGCGTCACCGCGCAGTGTATCTCGGATACGCTAGCGTTACGATTATCACATTTATTCGTGATCAAGGCGAATGCCGTTTACAGTGAACATAGACTAACTTATGATATGAGACTCTTCAGCCTTCAGTAAATTAGAGGGAGGGGGATAAGACTCCTGTTACGGCTTGTAGGGGGTTGCTCTTCAAAGATGACGAAGATGAATGCAACTTATAATACTCTATTCAGGCTTTTACAATATTCATAGATATAAAGAAACTTTGTTAGCACTCGCGCGCAGCCATGTTGAATTCGGAAGTAAAGTGTTGCCATCCGCTGTTTCCTAGGATGGCCACTGGCCCTGGTGTAACCAGCCTGTTGTGATAGATTATGTCGTATTACGACACTCCTTCCCTATGATACCAATTAGACGGCTACATCCCCAAAAACATCAGACGGCGCTGACTAACCCGTGGGTATCGGTCACGATGTTTTCCATCACCGTTTGGATGGATGGATCAGAGTATCAACTGTATACGGTCCACTCGACATCCGCAAGTTATCGCTGCCAGCTATCGTAGTAAAACTAAGACCCCTTTAAGGTGGTGTTTCCAGAGCGCGACCTGGCGACCCGACATGCATAGTGAGTTCTGCAGGGACGAAGTATCATTGGTCTTCTCTTCAGTACTCGACTTGCAATGTCAGTGCTATTCTTGTGTTCTATGTATATTTCTCTGTAAAAGGGATCATACAAAAAAACGCTAGGAACCAGGCCGTAGTTTGTTGCCCGTTCTTCTAGGCTCTGGTCGCGTGGAACTGGCACCTAGAATCACCTAGTTATATAAGACGATTCTAAATGATCCTTGTGAATTTATTGAATAAAGAAACTTTGACTTTGGGTGGAAAAAAACTTTTTTTTATACGTTATAACGTCATATAATTATAACATACGTCACAGGCTGGATACCCCCAGGGGGTAGAAGTCGCGGCCGCCCGAGGAAGCGCTGGCATGACAACCTGGACTCCTTCGAGCGGAAATGGGCGGAACTAGTCAAGGATCGCGGGGAGTGGAAGACGAGGGGAGAGACCTTTGTCCAGCAGTGGGACAGTATGGGTTAAATAAAAAAAAATACGTTATAGGTAAGCAAACGCTTGACACCAATCTCATCAGCGGGGCGAGTACGAGTTGACAATGTACAAAACTGTGTCAAACGTCTGACGCCGAGCACACCGGTGTGCGCTGCTTGGTAGGTATGGAAACATTGAGCGGGAGCTTGACGAAACCAAGCTTCTCAAAAAATCCGCTCAGTGTTTCCATACCAAGCAGCGCACACCGGTGTAGTTGGAATCAGACGTTTCACACCGTTTTGTACATTGTCAACTCGTACTCACCCCTCTGATGTTATGTGAAGATGCGGTCAAACTTTTTTAAAAACTTGTAGGACGCTCATGCTGGCCGCGCGTCCTAGATCGCGTACACCTAACGACCTCCGAAAGGACCACTTAACTAAATGGCGGGGAAAATAAAAAGGGACGGTCGTTGACCTTCGGTAACGCAATTACTAGCTTTTAGCGAAGTCGGTTGTTACGGAGAGTGTATTAATTGGGAGTCGTTTTCCTTGTAGATTTTTTTCCTGTGATGGAGCAAGCTGATGGCCCACCTGATGTTAAAAGGTTACCTCTGCCTACAATGCTTCACAGAGTTAGTCCATTGAGGACGTACCATGTGAGGCAATGCACTGCGTCCATCACATGTCGGTGTTAAGTATGATGTGCAGTGCATGTAATAGCACCGGCATCCATCACAGTGCCAAGCACAAAATATGGCGGTGGTAGTGCTTCCTCGTGATGTTTTCCATCACCGCTTAAGGGCGAACGCAAACCGAAAACAAAACGTCTTGTCGAACAGTTAGTGATGTGAAACTGTCAGTAAAACTTTTTTAGTTACAACATGCTTCTTTTTATTTGCTGTTTTCGTTACTTGCTTATTTAATGAGAATCATCCTAAGTACTTAATAATATTATTAAGTACAGTACATAATTACTCTATATTCTTATTTATTAAAAAACACAGTTCATTCTCTAGGTATGTGCGTTTAAAGCAATGTTTAATAGGTAGGTATTAAACAATGCTATAATAGATAGGTAAACATACTTAAGAAAAGTCTGTCGTGTCAATTGATGTGAGTTTCGTTATAACGAAAACAGCATATGATTCGTCATATGCTGTTTAGAAAATTTATTTTCACGTCACTAAGTACGCGACAAAACAGTTTTGTCGATAGATGTGCGTTGGCCCTAAGAGTACTGGCAATTTTTCAAATGTATCTTCACTTTGGAAGAATTCGAAATCACGATTTTAAGATGAGTTTGACTTGATACAACTAGACCTCTCTTCGACAAATACCATTCGAAAAACGAATAAAATTGTCTCAAAACTCGCTAAGGTAACTTGAGAGACAAAGAAAACGTTTTGACAAATCTGTACAAACACTAACGTATAGAGTACAGTGGCGCAGACAACGCTTTAGCCGCTTCGCTGAGTCGCGTCTCGAGTTTTATGGCTATCTGACTGTCTTTGTGTACAGGCGAGGCGATAAGTGTAAATTATTTATACATCATTGTTTTTATATTGGCAGCTGAAGTTTTAGAACGATTTTAACAAAAAAATATATATTATTTGATAGAATGGTAACTAACATACTACGAACAATGCTACTAATGATGCCCTGATGTCTTTTCTCCTTCCTTCACTGCTTAAAAAAAAATTGCCTCCCGTGAGCATATTTTTTTCATAATTATAATGTTTCTTTTCCATCTTTTTTTCGCGATAGTCTCTTATCATAAAATATTCAATACATTTTATAATCAGATAAACTACCAGAATTTCCAAGTAGAAAATATCTGACGCTTGATTTTTATTTATAGATATTCAAATCACTTATGTCACCACCTGTACCGTGTACAGTTAAGAGGCAACAAAGGCAATGCCGCGAATTAAAAGCAACGTGTACCCCTCCCCCCTCTATCTAACCCCCTACCCCCCACATCCCATCCCCGTATTTAAGAGTTACATTCAACACAACAAACAAACACTGTCAAGATCGAGGGAAATCTATGGATGGTGTAGGCTTAAAATCCTTTTCTATGGGAATCGATGGAGGCGTACCTATCTCCAGCCGAAGACTTCTGCAGACGAAGTTTCTTGCGTGTTCTTCTAGTCTTTGGTGCGCGAGAAACTAGCGCCTAGATTCACCTAGCTTAAAATGTCTCAAAGTGATCATTATAAACCTGTAGAAGTTCCACAACTGGACGTGTGTCCAGTATGTCCAGGACGTATGTAAGGCGTATGCCTTCACAGTTGTCCACAAACAGCTTTGAGGCTGATTTATCCACCGGTTTTTCGCGATCTTAAATATGTCAGTCTATTAGGTAATGGGGCGGCCAACACCTGGAGGCTTAAGCAGGTCATGAGCACTTTTCAAAGTTCGGCATCAAGAATGCTAAACTCACAACCCCTTACATCGCACTCCACCGCAATCGGTAACGTGGACAAGACATCTG